>BSUD01000002.1:106460514-106473637 GCA_033239045.1 Fagopyrum esculentum
GGGGGGGGGGGTTGAAACAAGACAAAAACAAATAATAACAAGCAAAGATGGTGATAATAGAATGAAAAACTACACTAGGTTGAATCTTAGCATGCACACTACTTGGTTCTTTTTATAAGTTATTCATAAATGTTCTCGTCTTGATCTTAATTATGTGTTGAGTCAATCGGCATCAACACAACTTAACAAGCTTAATGATCCGTAAACCTACAAGATCAAATACACAAGTTAGCATTTCAACAAAGACAGAGATATAAAGAAAGGAATAAACACCGTTAAACGTTTCTTTATAGTTATATTCCCTTAAGCAATTACAACCAGCTTTCACCTAAAGAATTACTACTAGATTAAGGACCCGAACCCGGAATCAATTAATCCTAGTAATTTGCATGAAATTAGACACTTAAGGTGATCAATCTAAGTGGTAAGGAACATGCAAAACATAAGTTAAGACACAAGAAATATAACACATATATGACTGAATAAAATTATATTAATAAAGACTTATAACCAAGCAGAAATACAGCTTCAAAACAACCCAATGTAGCAAGGAAACTTAGAAACTCATTACACTTGGAAGTAAGGGGAATAGAGCTTAAGTGGGAAAATGATGGATGATACTAGCAATCAGTCATAGCTCTATTTATACTACAATTGACAATAAATGGGAGTAAATTGGCCGTCCTAAACAACCACAATTAATGCCATAAAGGTGGTGCAAACAGCCGGAGTAAAGTCCTCTGGCACTAAACCGCGGGGCGGGCTTGTAGGGGCAGTTTAGGCCAAAACGCTTAATCTTCTTCTTGGCCGCAGGGGCGGGTCTTTAATGCTGTCCAAACGTATGACTCTTCATCTTCATGTCGTTTTTGATGTTGAGCCGCAGGGGCAGCCCAATGTCACCGCAGGGGCGTTGACACTAGCTCTTCAGCTTCAGAGCTCCACAGGATGGTCCGTAGGCAGAGGTACAGGGGCGCAGGCTTCACTTCTTCAAGGTGAGTCACCGCAAGGGAGGCTAGAGGCGGCCGCAGGGGCGGTGACAGGCACGTTCCGGGCGCTGGCGAAGGCGCAGGATGCGTTCCGGAGTGCAGTGCCACCCGCAGGGGCGGTGACACTGCTCCGCAGGGGCGGTGTTGCACAAGAAACTTGTCTTCGTGAATAATCTTCAACTCCCAAGTGTTGCTAACATCTTCTTTTGCTTCATTTGGACTTCTTCTTCTGGATTAAGATGTTAGTAACACAAACCGACTCTAAGACACTAAAAAGATGCTAAAAACTATCCTAATTGATAGTGATTCCATCACCTATCAAACTCCCCCATACTTAGACCTTTTACTCGTCCCGAGTAACACATATAACGATAGTTCAGCAAATAAAAGCCTCAAGAAGCATGGTGTAGAAGATAAATAAGGGAGTCAAGAGAAAACCCAAGAAAGAAAGAGAGAAACGAGAGAAAGTGAGAAAACTACCATCCTTATTGCTCCAAGAGTGACCTACCCGGATAACCTCCTTATGACTCCCCTTCTTATGCCGCCAACTTCGGAATGAGAACCTACACTCGGTGTCGCTCATTTTGCCAAGGCGCTCTTTCGGGTTTTCACCTTGCCACTCTTCTTTTTTTATCATACTGTTCTCACCAAATCCTCACATCCCTCAAGTCCATTTTTGTACCAACTTAGAGTTGGTCGGACTACCTTCTTTTTACCTAAACCGCTGTTCGCTCCAAACGGTGTGTGCAAGCTTTAAATTTATAACCCTAGACTTAAGCTTAAAACAAGGATGCGAACCCGCAGTGTACGGGTCAATCGTAGTAAAAGCAAGAAAATTCCAGGGGTCGATCACAGGGACTTGGTGAAACAAAGTCAATACGGTATGCTAATGTCAATGCTAACCACAAGAGCAATTAACACAATCAAAGATGAATAAGAAGTCAATAAAGCAAACATGCAATTCTAGGGATTAAAGCATCAAGTTGTGGTTCCAACTCAAGATCTAAAGATAAGCGGACAAAGCTGAGATTTTTGCGTGGGGAAGGTGTTACTAAAGTGGAGTAGATCACCGGGTAAGTCTCACTACACACTAATCCTAAACCGTAACTCCTATTACCGGGTAAGTCTCAAGGAATCAAGATAAAGAACTATAACCTCAAACTAACATACCGTCTAAGGGAATAGAATCAACCTTTACCGGGTAAGTCTCAGGCTAACTCACAAAGATGGGATGGAAGCACACTCAAACCCCAATAAAGGATAAACCTTTATTACCTACACTTATGATCGTTGGTACACAAACTAAGGAATTACCGGGTAAGTCTCATCCTAAGCTTGCATTGAACCAGGAAGGTGAAATAAGAATAGGATTTAGCAAACTCTAACACCTAACTTTCTGTTTAGAATCGGATAAGTCACCTCGGTCAGAAGAATTCCACCCCGGCCGAGATGTTCATCAACCGAACGAGATGCTTAGGGTTAAGGTTAAAGACTCGAACTTTCAGGATCCTACTGGAATCTAAGATTATTCTATCATTGTTTTTCCCACAACCTTCAGCTAATCACCCTAGAATCACACAAGGAAATTAGCCACTCATTATCATAATGAAAGTATTAAAATATATGGGAAGAAGGTGAATATTTGAACAAAGAAGAATTTAATGAAAACACTTCAATAACTGAATCAAATAACACACAAAATCGTTCCTTGGATAATGATCCAACAAGACAAGACAACAAGGAAAGGAATTGAAGACAATCTTACAAAACCCTCCAAAAAACTATAAAGCTATAGTCTTCAAATCTTCCTTCAACCTTCAAAAAGGTTCTTCAACTCTCTCCCAAGTTGGAGTATGATGCGGCTGCCGCGTATTCTTCGCTGTAATCTAGATCGTATGCGGTGTATGCAGCCCTCTCAAATTGTAGAAAATCAACCCTTTTTATAGGAAAAATAAACCTCCAAAGATAATCAATCTTAAGAAGATATTATCCCATAAATATAGGAAAAATATATGATTCTGCATATCTCCTTCCTTCTAGAAGCTCAGCCCAAAAATATAAGATCACTTTCCAATTTTAAAAGATCTCAGCCATGAATAAAATATTCTCGCCGCGTCCTAGGTGTTCGCCTCGGTCGAGTCGGCGTCTCTGGATCGCCTCGGTCGAGATGCATCTCTGGTCAACCGAGGTGACTCATAACTGAATGTAGAATCTCTCAAAACAGGTCCAAAGTAAATCTTTAATCCATGGTTGTGCTTCCTAAATGTAGCTTCAAATGACTCTTGACTCCTTTTGCTCCTTTTTGATGCAAAACGTACCATATTACCTGCAATTACAATGAAACTAGGTGTAGACCTCGATTCTCGCAAAGGTAGATGAAATGGTAGTAAAATCACATAATGCTCATACAAACATGCAGATTATGAAAGATAAAACGTCCAAACAAACCCCAAAATATAGACTATAATTCATGCTATCAAAATACCCCATACTTAGCCCTTGCTTGTCCCCAAGCAAGTTCCTCATATAGAAGACAAGATAGAATGGATTATAAGTCAATAAAATCAATGAAAAAGTCTTTCAAAAACATTTTATGGTGTGCAACTATCATAGATCACTCTAAGAGAATACTTCCTGAAATTTAAAAACTCAATATGATCAAAACATTTTATAAATATAAGAAAGTTGTTCATCTTTGCATAAAATCATAGAATGCATAATAAATCATAATTATCAAAATTAATCATGTATAATCCAATTTAAACCGCTAAGTCAATCAACAAGCTCAAGGTCTCAAGGGCTTCTCAAAAGAAAAGGTCAAGAAACGTGTAGGATAGGGATGTATGTAAGGTAATGTGGTGCTAGAATCCGGGAAAAGGATGAACTTTACTTCCACTTTGACTTGCAACATCTTCCACCAATAAGCTTTGCTTATTTCACATTTTTTTTTTTTTTACTTTACTTTTTGGGATGCATGGACAGAGGTGCACAATAACCGAAGCCTAGGAAATCCGCATTCATCAATTTCTCGAGATGCATCAAACCCTTTGATGCACATACCATGACCCGTTAGGAATATCGCTCAATCCGACTTTGGCAAGACACAAACACCCGGCTATGTGAATGGTGCCGAGTTACTCATCTTCATGATTGACTTCCCCAAACCTATTATTGCTTTCTAACACTTCACTTCCAGCCCACTCTTCAACTTTAACTTGCTTTCACCACTTTGCTTGCTTCCAAATTCCCGGATAGGTAAAGGGAGGCAAAATGTTTATGAGGGGCTAAGCATGATCAAGAAGAAGAAGAAAGAAGAGAATGAATTGCCTTGGTCTTTCCAAGAAGAACGTGAGAGAACTTATGCTGCGGTGTCAACCTTCAAATTCAACATAATTTGGATAAAAACAAGGTATTAAACATGCCAATAATTTCAAACAAAGCATTTAGCAACTTAATCATATTATAAAACCTTTCAAACACACAAAGAATTTAAAAACAGTAGGTAAACAAGGTCTTCACTGAGATCATATCCAGATAAGTAACACAAAAATCGTTTTCGAAAACTTTCTGTTACGCAGCCTCGGTCGAGGTGTTCTTGGTTCAACCGAGGTGAAACACCTCGTTTCGCCAGAATCTCCCCGGTCGAGGTCAAAAAAAATTTTTTTTTTTTTTTTTAAATACCAATTTTTTTCTTTTCGGTTCGGTTTCGACGTTTTTCTCAATCAAATAACCTGTATGTATGCATGCACTCTCAGAGAAACATATAGAAGCAAGATGAAGCATAAATATAAAATATCCGATGAATATAATACATCAAAAGTATCGAATACATCAAGTAGTCACGTAGTCAAATAAGTACATCAAACACCCCATACTTGGGACACACTGTCCCAGTGGGTCAAAATAGGTATAAGGACAGGATACTCACCGAACATAGCTAAACTGCATGAAGAAGTAAGAAACAGCTCCCAGATAAGACCATCTCGGTTGGCGAAGCACATCTCGGTCGAGGTGTTCTGACAGTACCCGAGATGTATTTCAGTAAAGCTCGTTTCCTCAACTTCTCGAAATTTTGTTCTTCCAGTGTAGCTCCTGAACTGTGATCCTTCCTTTTGGAATACCTGGTTGTCGTCTAGAGGAAACAAAAACAAAGCAACTATCTAAACTAAACTAGAAAAGGGAGAAGAAAGCAATACCTTGGGTTGCCTCCCAAGAAGCGCTTGGTTTAAGGTCGCTAGCTGGACCCTTCTCCATAGAATTACTCAATGTACCTTGAACACCATGGAGTGCTCATCACATCCATCAAAAAATTCTTCCAAAAAGGTTCTGGTTCCTAATTTCACCGGCAAATGGTAAGATCTTCCACGTACAAGCTTGTACGGTTTGATTCTCACCGGAATCCTTCTAGCCTTCTTGCACTTCAATGGGACATAATCTAGCCTTGCGTCCCATCCTTTCCTTGATCGAGAAAACAGCTTCTCGAGAATCCTAGTAGCTTCCCCATCTTTAGCATGGGGATGGTACAAGGTCCTTAGCATGCGAGGGACCCCATACTTGAACAAATAACACTTCGTTGCCTTAGCGGTGAAGCGCTTGTTAACTTCACTCCTTATAATCCAAGGAGCACCTTCCTCCAACAATTTCAAGAGAGATTTCATCTTGATCTTAGGAGGTTCTTTCGGAAGAGACCTCCAACTCTCCGGTGCATTCCTGAAAAATTCAGAAATATTAATAGGGAATTCAAATAAAGTAGGAGAATGTACCTTGTAAAGTTCTCCAAGGCTTGAGACAAGTTTCATGTTGGATTGATAATCCACACATGAAATCCCTCCCAACTCAGCTGGTCTTTCTTCCACCTTGACCACAGTCTCAGTGATTTGGCCAAGGTTCGCCGCATCTTCCAGTTCCAGTTTTGCAGATTCTTCTTCCATCTCGGCCGAAATCTCTTCCACCTCGACCGAGGTTTCAACAGTCAGATCGAATTCTTCCACATCTCCCTCTTCCACAAAAGCTTCAGGAGAAACTTCCGGTTCGACCAAAGGAGTTCTTGGAACGTGCAACACTTCCTTATGCTCCTCTTTCGGCTTAGCATAGGATAGGGTGCTTTCCTTGAGCTCCTCCACCTTCTTCATCAACTTCTCCAATCTTGATTCGAGAGAGTCTTCAAAAGGTTGCTCATAAATGTTTTTAGGGACATTCTTCTCATCCCATATCGCAAGTTCACGTTGAATGGCCTCTTCTCTTTCCCATTCATTGTTGAACCAATAGAAGGAGTACTTCTCCTCCAAGTATTCATAATGGTCCGCCCTAGCATTTTGTCTTGCTATCCAGGCTGGATCAAATGTAGTCATCGGAAATCCTGAAAACTACAAAACTCATAGAAAGAGTAGTTAGTAGCAACAGGGGCAAGTGCCCCAAAAGCAAACCGCAACCGGCTCGGTCTAGACCAAGTCCCCGGCAACGGCGCCAAAAACTTGTTCTTTGGCGAAACTATGTTCCGTTGCCGGAACAAGAACTTCGTATGTACCTAAGAACACAAACCTGCAAGAACACTCAAAAGAGATATCAAATAACAAGAGCAAAGCTCCCAAGCTTGACAACCGATAACCGAATTCGGCCTAAACCGATCCCCGGCAACGGCGCCAAAAACTTGTTCGCTCCAAACGGTGTGTGCAAGCTTTAAATTTATAACCCTAGACTTAAGCTTAAAACAAGGATGCGAACCCGCAGTGTACGGGTCAATCGTAGTAAAAGCAAGAAAATTCCAGGGGTCGATCACAGGGACTTGGTGAAACAAAGTCAATACGGTATGCTAATGTCAATGCTAACCACAAGAGCAATTAACACAATCAAAGATGAATAAGAAGTCAATAAAGCAAACATGCAATTCTAGGGATTAAAGCATCAAGTTGTGGTTCCAACTCAAGATCTAAAGATAAGCGGACAAAGCTGAGATTTTTGCGTGGGGAAGGTGTTACTAAAGTGGAGTAGATCACCGGGTAAGTCTCACTACACACTAATCCTAAACCGTAACTCCTATTACCGGGTAAGTCTCAAGGAATCAAGATAAAGAACTATAACCTCAAACTAACATACCGTCTAAGGGAATAGAATCAACCTTTACCGGGTAAGTCTCAGGCTAACTCACAAAGATGGGATGGAAGCACACTCAAACCCCAATAAAGGATAAACCTTTATTACCTACACTTATGATCGTTGGTACACAAACTAAGGAATTACCGGGTAAGTCTCATCCTAAGCTTGCATTGAACCAGGAAGGTGAAATAAGAATAGGATTTAGCAAACTCTAACACCTAACTTTCTGTTTAGAATCGGATAAGTCACCTCGGTCAGAAGAATTCCACCCCGGCCGAGATGTTCATCAACCGAACGAGATGCTTAGGGTTAAGGTTAAAGACTCGAACTTTCAGGATCCTACTGGAATCTAAGATTATTCTATCATTGTTTTTCCCACAACCTTCAGCTAATCACCCTAGAATCACACAAGGAAATTAGCCACTCATTATCATAATGAAAGTATTAAAATATATGGGAAGAAGGTGAATATTTGAACAAAGAAGAATTTAATGAAAACACTTCAATAACTGAATCAAATAACACACAAAATCGTTCCTTGGATAATGATCCAACAAGACAAGACAACAAGGAAAGGAATTGAAGACAATCTTACAAAACCCTCCAAAAAACTATAAAGCTATAGTCTTCAAATCTTCCTTCAACCTTCAAAAAGGTTCTTCAACTCTCTCCCAAGTTGGAGTATGATGCGGCTGCCGCGTATTCTTCGCTGTAATCTAGATCGTATGCGGTGTATGCAGCCCTCTCAAATTGTAGAAAATCAACCCTTTTTATAGGAAAAATAAACCTCCAAAGATAATCAATCTTAAGAAGATATTATCCCATAAATATAGGAAAAATATATGATTCTGCATATCTCCTTCCTTCTAGAAGCTCAGCCCAAAAATATAAGATCACTTTCCAATTTTAAAAGATCTCAGCCATGAATAAAATATTCTCGCCGCGTCCTAGGTGTTCGCCTCGGTCGAGTCGGCGTCTCTGGATCGCCTCGGTCGAGATGCATCTCTGGTCAACCGAGGTGACTCATAACTGAATGTAGAATCTCTCAAAACAGGTCCAAAGTAAATCTTTAATCCATGGTTGTGCTTCCTAAATGTAGCTTCAAATGACTCTTGACTCCTTTTGCTCCTTTTTGATGCAAAACGTACCATATTACCTGCAATTACAATGAAACTAGGTGTAGACCTCGATTCTCGCAAAGGTAGATGAAATGGTAGTAAAATCACATAATGCTCATACAAACATGCAGATTATGAAAGATAAAACGTCCAAACAAACCCCAAAATATAGACTATAATTCATGCTATCAAAATACCCCATACTTAGCCCTTGCTTGTCCCCAAGCAAGTTCCTCATATAGAAGACAAGATAGAATGGATTATAAGTCAATAAAATCAATGAAAAAGTCTTTCAAAAACATTTTATGGTGTGCAACTATCATAGATCACTCTAAGAGAATACTTCCTGAAATTTAAAAACTCAATATGATCAAAACATTTTATAAATATAAGAAAGTTGTTCATCTTTGCATAAAATCATAGAATGCATAATAAATCATAATTATCAAAATTAATCATGTATAATCCAATTTAAACCGCTAAGTCAATCAACAAGCTCAAGGTCTCAAGGGCTTCTCAAAAGAAAAGGTCAAGAAACGTGTAGGATAGGGATGTATGTAAGGTAATGTGGTGCTAGAATCCGGGAAAAGGATGAACTTTACTTCCACTTTGACTTGCAACATCTTCCACCAATAAGCTTTGCTTATTTCACATTTTTTTTTTTTTTACTTTACTTTTTGGGATGCATGGACAGAGGTGCACAATAACCGAAGCCTAGGAAATCCGCATTCATCAATTTCTCGAGATGCATCAAACCCTTTGATGCACATACCATGACCCGTTAGGAATATCGCTCAATCCGACTTTGGCAAGACACAAACACCCGGCTATGTGAATGGTGCCGAGTTACTCATCTTCATGATTGACTTCCCCAAACCTATTATTGCTTTCTAACACTTCACTTCCAGCCCACTCTTCAACTTTAACTTGCTTTCACCACTTTGCTTGCTTCCAAATTCCCGGATAGGTAAAGGGAGGCAAAATGTTTATGAGGGGCTAAGCATGATCAAGAAGAAGAAGAAAGAAGAGAATGAATTGCCTTGGTCTTTCCAAGAAGAACGTGAGAGAACTTATGCTGCGGTGTCAACCTTCAAATTCAACATAATTTGGATAAAAACAAGGTATTAAACATGCCAATAATTTCAAACAAAGCATTTAGCAACTTAATCATATTATAAAACCTTTCAAACACACAAAGAATTTAAAAACAGTAGGTAAACAAGGTCTTCACTGAGATCATATCCAGATAAGTAACACAAAAATCGTTTTCGAAAACTTTCTGTTACGCCGCCTCGGTCGAGGTGTTCTTGGTTCAACCGAGGTGAAACACCTCGTTTCGCCAGAATCTCCCCGGTCGAGGTCAAAAATTTTTTTTTTTTTTTTTTTTTTAAAACCAATTTTTTTCTTTTCGGTTCGGTTTCGACGTTTTTCTCAATCAAATAACCTGTATGTATGCATGCACTCTCAGAGAAACATATAGAAGCAAAATGAAGCATAAATATAAAATATCCGATAAAGCGTGAGTCATACATCAAAGTCATCAAATAAGTACATCAAACACCCCATACTTGGGACACACTGTCCCAGTGGGTCAAAATAGGTATAAGGACAGGATACTCACCGAACATAGCTAAACTGCATGAAGAAGTAAGAAACAGCTCCCAGATAAGACCATCTCGGTTGGCGAAGCACATCTCGGTCGAGGTGTTCTGACAGTACCCGAGATGTATTTCAGTAAAGCTCGTTTCCTCAACTTCTCGAAATTTTGTTCTTCCAGTGTAGCTCCTGAACTGTGATCCTTCCTTTTGGAATACCTGGTTGTCGTCTAGAGGAAACAAAAACAAAGCAACTATCTAAACTAAACTAGAAAAGGGAGAAGAAAGCAATACCTTGGGTTGCCTCCCAAGAAGCGCTTGGTTTAAGGTCGCTAGCTGGACCCTTCTCCATAGAATTACTCAATGTACCTTGAACACCATGGAGTGCTCATCACATCCATCAAAAAATTCTTCCAAAAAGGTTCTGGTTCCTAATTTCACCGGCAAATGGTAAGATCTTCCACGTACAAGCTTGTACGGTTTGATTCTCACCGGAATCCTTCTAGCCTTCTTGCACTTCAATGGGACATAATCTAGCCTTGCGTCCCATCCTTTCCTTGATCGAGAAAACAGCTTCTCGAGAATCCTAGTAGCTTCCCCATCTTTAGCATGGGGATGGTACAAGGTCCTTAGCATGCGAGGGACCCCATACTTGAACAAATAACACTTCGTTGCCTTAGCGGTGAAGCGCTTGTTAACTTCACTCCTTATAATCCAAGGAGCACCTTCCTCCAACAATTTCAAGAGAGATTTCATCTTGATCTTAGGAGGTTCTTTCGGAAGAGACCTCCAACTCTCCGGTGCATTCCTGAAAAATTCAGAAATATTAATAGGGAATTCAAATAAAGTAGGAGAATGTACCTTGTAAAGTTCTCCAAGGCTTGAGACAAGTTTCATGTTGGATTGATAATCCACACATGAAATCCCTCCCAACTCAGCTGGTCTTTCTTCCACC
This sequence comes from Fagopyrum esculentum, assembly GCA_033239045.1. Lineage (NCBI taxonomy): Eukaryota > Viridiplantae > Streptophyta > Magnoliopsida > Caryophyllales > Polygonaceae > Fagopyrum > Fagopyrum esculentum. Next base: position 106,471,265 of record BSUD01000002.1, read on the forward strand.
TTGACCACAGTCTCAGTGATTTGGCCAAGGTTCGCCGCATCTTCCAGTTCCAGTTTTGCAGATTCTTCTTCCATCTCGGCCGAAATCTCTTCCACCTCGACCGAGGTTTCAACAGTCAGATCGAATTCTTCCACATCCCCCTCTTCCACAAAAGCTTCAGGAGAAACTTCCGGTTCGACCAAAGGAGTTCTTGGAACGTGCAACACTTCCTTATGCTCCTCTTTCGGCTTAGCATAGGATAGGGTGCTTTCCTTGAGCTCCTCCACCTTCTTCATCAACTTCTCCAATCTTGATTCGAGAGAGTCTTCAAAAGGTTGCTCATAAATGTTTTTAGGGACATTCTTCTCATCCCATATCGCAAGTTCACGTTGAATGGCCTCTTCTCTTTCCCATTCATTGTTGAACCAATAGAAGGAGTACTTCTCCTCCAAGTATTCATAATGGTCCGCCCTAGCATTTTGTCTTGCTATCCAGGCTGGATCAAATGTAGTCATCGGAAATCCTGAAAACTACAAAACTCATAGAAAGAGTAGTTAGTAGCAACAGGGGCAAGTGCCCCAAAAGCAAACCGCAACCGGCTCGGTCTAGACCAAGTCCCCGGCAACGGCGCCAAAAACTTGTTCGCTCCAAACGGTGTGTGCAAGCTTTAAATTTATAACCCTAGACTTAAGCTTAAAACAAGGATGCGAACCCGCAGTGTACGGGTCAATCGTAGTAAAAGCAAGAAAATTCCAGGGGTCGATCACAGGGACTTGGTGAAACAAAGTCAATACGGTATGCTAATGTCAATGCTAACCACAAGAGCAATTAACACAATCAAAGATGAATAAGAAGTCAATAAAGCAAACATGCAATTCTAGGGATTAAAGCATCAAGTTGTGGTTCCAACTCAAGATCTAAAGATAAGCGGACAAAGCTGAGATTTTTGCGTGGGGAAGGTGTTACTAAAGTGGAGTAGATCACCGGGTAAGTCTCACTACACACTAATCCTAAACCGTAACTCCTATTACCGGGTAAGTCTCAAGGAATCAAGATAAAGAACTATAACCTCAAACTAACATACCGTCTAAGGGAATAGAATCAACCTTTACCGGGTAAGTCTCAGGCTAACTCACAAAGATGGGATGGAAGCACACTCAAACCCCAATAAAGGATAAACCTTTATTACCTACACTTATGATCGTTGGTACACAAACTAAGGAATTACCGGGTAAGTCTCATCCTAAGCTTGCATTGAACCAGGAAGGTGAAATAAGAATAGGATTTAGCAAACTCTAACACCTAACTTTCTGTTTAGAATCGGATAAGTCACCTCGGTCAGAAGAATTCCACCCCGGCCGAGATGTTCATCAACCGAACGAGATGCTTAGGGTTAAGGTTAAAGACTCGAACTTTCAGGATCCTACTGGAATCTAAGATTATTCTATCATTGTTTTTCCCACAACCTTCAGCTAATCACCCTAGAATCACACAAGGAAATTAGCCACTCATTATCATAATGAAAGTATTAAAATATATGGGAAGAAGGTGAATATTTGAACAAAGAAGAATTTAATGAAAACACTTCAATAACTGAATCAAATAACACACAAAATCGTTCCTTGGATAATGATCCAACAAGACAAGACAACAAGGAAAGGAATTGAAGACAATCTTACAAAACCCTCCAAAAAACTATAAAGCTATAGTCTTCAAATCTTCCTTCAACCTTCAAAAAGGTTCTTCAACTCTCTCCCAAGTTGGAGTATGATGCGGCTGCCGCGTATTCTTCGCTGTAATCTAGATCGTATGCGGTGTATGCAGCCCTCTCAAATTGTAGAAAATCAACCCTTTTTATAGGAAAAAAAAACCTCCAAAGATAATCAATCTTAAGAAGATATTATCCCATAAATATAGGAAAAATATATGATTCTGCATATCTCCTTCCTTCTAGAAGCTCAGCCCAAAAATATAAGATCACTTTCCAATTTTAAAAGATCTCAGCCATGAATAAAATATTCTCGCCGCGTCCTAGGTGTTCGCCTCGGTCGAGTCGGCGTCTCTGGATCGCCTCGGTCGAGATGCATCTCTGGTCAACCGAGGTGACTCATAACTGAATGTAGAATCTCTCAAAACAGGTCCAAAGTAAATCTTTAATCCATGGTTGTGCTTCCTAAATGTAGCTTCAAATGACTCTTGACTCCTTTTGCTCCTTTTTGATGCAAAACGTACCATATTACCTGCAATTACAATGAAACTAGGTGTAGACCTCGATTCTCGCAAAGGTAGATGAAATGGTAGTAAAATCACATAATGCTCATACAAACATGCAGATTATGAAAGATAAAACGTCCAAACAAACCCCAAAATATAGACTATAATTCATGCTATCAA
>BSUD01000002.1:106475100-106587510 GCA_033239045.1 Fagopyrum esculentum
TCGAGGTCAAAAATTTTTTTTTTTTTTTTTTTTTTAAAACCAATTTTTTTCTTTTCGGTTCGGTTTCGACGTTTTTCTCAATCAAATAACCTGTATGTATGCATGCACTCTCAGAGAAACATATAGAAGCAAAATGAAGCATAAATATAAAATATCCGATAAAGCGTGAGTCATACATCAAAGTCATCAAATAAGTACATCAAACACCCCATACTTGGGACACACTGTCCCAGTGGGTCAAAATAGGTCTAAGGACAGGATACTCACCGAACATAGCTAAACTGCATGAAGAAGTAAGAAACAGCTCCCAGATAAGACCATCTCGGTTGGCGAAGCACATCTCGGTCGAGGTGTTCTGACAGTACCCGAGATGTATTTCAGTAAAGCTCGTTTCCTCAACTTCTCGAAATTTTGTTCTTCCAGTGTAGCTCCTGAACTGTGATCCTTCCTTTTGGAATACCTGGTTGTCGTCTAGAGGAAACAAAAACAAAGCAACTATCTAAACTAAACTAGAAAAGGGAGAAGAAAGCAATACCTTGGGTTGCCTCCCAAGAAGCGCTTGGTTTAAGGTCGCTAGCTGGACCCTTCTCCATAGAATTACTCAATGTACCTTGAACACCATGGAGTGCTCATCACATCCATCAAAAAATTCTTCCAAAAAGGTTCTGGTTCCTAATTTCACCGGCAAATGGTAAGATCTTCCACGTACAAGCTTGTACGGTTTGATTCTCACCGGAATCCTTCTAGCCTTCTTGCACTTCAATGGGACATAATCTAGCCTTGCGTCCCATCCTTTCCTTGATCGAGAAAACAGCTTCTCGAGAATCCTAGTAGCTTCCCCATCTTTAGCATGGGGATGGTACAAGGTCCTTAGCATGCGAGGGACCCCATACTTGAACAAATAACACTTCGTTGCCTTAGCGGTGAAGCGCTTGTTAACTTCACTCCTTATAATCCAAGGAGCACCTTCCTCCAACAATTTCAAGAGAGATTTCATCTTGATCTTAGGAGGTTCTTTCGGAAGAGACCTCCAACTCTCCGGTGCATTCCTGAAAAATTCAGAAATATTAATAGGGAATTCAAATAAAGTAGGAGAATGTACCTTGTAAAGTTCTCCAAGGCTTGAGACAAGTTTCATGTTGGATTGATAATCCACACATGAAATCCCTCCCAACTCAGCTGGTCTTTCTTCCACCTTGACCACAGTCTCAGTGATTTGGCCAAGGTTCGCCGCATCTTCCAGTTCCAGTTTTGCAGATTCTTCTTCCATCTCGGCCGAAATCTCTTCCACCTCGACCGAGGTTTCAACAGTCAGATCGAATTCTTCCACATCCCCCTCTTCCACAAAAGCTTCAGGAGAAACTTCCGGTTCGACCAAAGGAGTTCTTGGAACGTGCAACACTTCCTTATGCTCCTCTTTCGGCTTAGCATAGGATAGGGTGCTTTCCTTGAGCTCCTCCACCTTCTTCATCAACTTCTCCAATCTTGATTCGAGAGAGTCTTCAAAAGGTTGCTCATAAATGTTTTTAGGGACATTCTTCTCATCCCATATCGCAAGTTCACGTTGAATGGCCTCTTCTCTTTCCCATTCATTGTTGAACCAATAGAAGGAGTACTTCTCCTCCAAGTATTCATAATGGTCCGCCCTAGCATTTTGTCTTGCTATCCAGGCTGGATCAAATGTAGTCATCGGAAATCCCCGGCAACGGCGCCAAAAACTTGTTCGCTCCAAACGGTGTGTGCAAGCTTTAAATTTATAACCCTAGACTTAAGCTTAAAACAAGGATGCGAACCCGCAGTGTACGGGTCAATCGTAGTAAAAGCAAGAAAATTCCAGGGGTCGATCACAGGGACTTGGTGAAACAAAGTCAATACGGTATGCTAATGTCAATGCTAACCACAAGAGCAATTAACACAATCAAAGATGAATAAGAAGTCAATAAAGCAAACATGCAATTCTAGGGATTAAAGCATCAAGTTGTGGTTCCAACTCAAGATCTAAAGATAAGCGGACAAAGCTGAGATTTTTGCGTGGGGAAGGTGTTACTAAAGTGGAGTAGATCACCGGGTAAGTCTCACTACACACTAATCCTAAACCGTAACTCCTATTACCGGGTAAGTCTCAAGGAATCAAGATAAAGAACTATAACCTCAAACTAACATACCGTCTAAGGGAATAGAATCAACCTTTACCGGGTAAGTCTCAGGCTAACTCACAAAGATGGGATGGAAGCACACTCAAACCCCAATAAAGGATAAACCTTTATTACCTACACTTATGATCGTTGGTACACAAACTAAGGAATTACCGGGTAAGTCTCATCCTAAGCTTGCATTGAACCAGGAAGGTGAAATAAGAATAGGATTTAGCAAACTCTAACACCTAACTTTCTGTTTAGGATCGGATAAGTCACCTCGGTCAGAAGAATTCCACCCCGGCCGAGATGTTCATCAACCGAACGAGATGCTTAGGGTTAAGGTTAAAGACTCGAACTTTCAGGATCCTACTGGAATCTAAGATTATTCTATCATTGTTTTTCCCACAACCTTCAGCTAATCACCCTAGAATCACACAAGGAAATTAGCCACTCATTATCATAATGAAAGTATTAAAATATATGGGAAGAAGGTGAATATTTGAACAAAGAAGAATTTAATGAAAACACTTCAATAACTGAATCAAATAACACACAAAATCGTTCCTTGGATAATGATCCAACAAGACAAGACAACAAGGAAAGGAATTGAAGACAATCTTACAAAACCCTCCAAAAAACTATAAAGCTATAGTCTTCAAATCTTCCTTCAACCTTCAAAAAGGTTCTTCAACTCTCTCCCAAGTTGGAGTATGATGCGGCTGCCGCGTATTCTTCGCTGTAATCTAGATCATATGCGGTGTATGCAGCCCTCTCAAATTGTAGAAAATCAACCCTTTTTATAGGAAAAATAAACCTCCAAAGATAATCAATCTTAAGAAGATATTATCCCATAAATATAGGAAAAATATATGATTCTGCATATCTCCTTCCTTCTAGAAGCTCAGCCCAAAAATATAAGATCACTTTCCAATTTTAAAAGATCTCAGCCATGAATAAAATATTCTCGCCGCGTCCTAGGTGTTCGCCTCGGTCGAGTCGGCGTCTCTGGATCGCCTCGGTCGAGATGCATCTCTGGTCAACCGAGGTGACTCATAACTGAATGTAGAATCTCTCAAAACAGGTCCAAAGTAAATCTTTAATCCATGGTTGTGCTTCCTAAATGTAGCTTCAAATGACTCTTGACTCCTTTTGCTCCTTTTTGATGCAAAACGTACCATATTACCTGCAATTACAATGAAACTAGGTGTAGACCTCGATTCTCGCAAAGGTAGATGAAATGGTAGTAAAATCACATAATGCTCATACAAACATGCAGATTATGAAAGATAAAACGTCCAAACAAACCCCAAAATATAGACTATAATTCATGCTATCAACCGCCCTTTTGGGTTTTCAGTTTATCCAAGGATTTCTTTCCTTTTTCTTAATTTCTTTGGCTTTTTCTTTTTTTTCGACTGAATTTCAACAACGATTACTTAAGAATCATGAAACAAACACACAAAATAAGCTATACAAACATGATAGTGTTCCCTCTCCATACTTGAAGATCACTTTGCCCCCAAAGTGAAAATGAAAGCAAAGAATATAAAGTGGACAAGGGAAAGAGAGTGATACCCACTAATGGGATGGTCCGGGTGGACCATCCAGACCGTGCTCCGGAGGATATGGGAAGTGCCGGAAGAAGTGCTCCTGACGCCGGTAGATCTCATCAATCTAGGACTGCTGCGTGTCCATCCGGACTCCAAAGGAGGTCTCAAAGTTGTCTTACCAAGCCAACTGCCGAGCCTCCATTCTCAACTGCCGAGCCGTCTGCCAAGCGTCCTATTGTTGGTCAAGGTGGGCGGTCATACTCTCTTGAAAGCCCGTCTATCAGGCCTTTTGTTGATCCAGCATAGTCCGCTGGTACTCAATTTGCCAAGCCTGGTGCTGAGTAGTAAGGGTAGTCATCTGAGCCTGGATGCTCCCAAGGGATGGGTCCTCCTCTCCTGCAGCAGTGGACATCTCCTCATCATCGGGAATGGGCATGTGGTCCTCATATGGGGTCCGACTGGAGCTCGCCGCATACCTCTCAATAATGGCCACCTGAGGCCGCCTCGGGACAAAAGGATCAGCAGCAAAATAGAGCTCGGAGAGCTCATCTCCGAATAGTAGCGTCCGGGGCAAGTAAGTAATGTGGCTCCCATCTGCAAAAGAGAGCCAAAACACGTTCTCACCATCTCTCCGGAGGAGCTTGCACCGCCGGATAGGTCCTTCATTGTAGAATAGGATCGCCATTCCATCCTCCAACTCGGATAAGTCCATGATCTGTTCCGCAATCAAGGATATGACCTCACCTCCAACAATGTCTCGGGGCTCGTTCTTCCTTATCCGCTTCAAAGCGGTGAGGAAGAGGTAAGGTCAATCCGGCACGGTTTCACATGTTGGAATGCAAGAGTACATCAGCGGAAGGTCCTTGAGGGCGACCTTGTTCCCCTCCTTGTGTCCACAGAAGACACACATGATGATCCTAGAGAGGAGCCTCAAGCAGGGGTGAGTGAGTTTGTTGTTATACTCACCCCCGACATGAAACTCGGAGCCGGTAGGGTTCCTAGTAACCCCAAAGGCCTCGTGTAGCTGTGAGAAGTTAAACGTGTACTTGTGCTTGTTGAATTTGAAGTTGAGGCCAACACAAAATTGGTCCTCCTTCTCAATAGTGAAGGTGGCTATGAACTGTCGGGAGAGCTCGGGGTAGGTAGGAGCACTCTTGTGGAGAAAGTCCCCGATGTCAACATTGTCCAAAAAGGATTGCATGCTTTCCAACATGCCTAGCTTCTCCAAAGTCGGAACGTGAAAAAACCGAGTTGCATACACCACTCGGTCTTGCACAATCCCATACCAGGTCTTTTCAACCTCATACATCTTGTATTTCCTTTGTGGTTCCATTCTTACAATGAAGTAAAGCAAATAAATTAGAAATCATAAAATAAGGAAATGAGACGAACCCTCTGTTGTGTTTTCCGTAGGGGCGGCAGGGAGATCCACAGGGGCGGGCGTACGCAGGGGCGGGAACTTGCAAGCGCAGGGGCGGGCGAAGACTTGGATGGAGATTTATGACAGCTTTGTCGTAGGTGGCACCTGGGATGCTTTTCTGGCGTCGCTTGTGGTGGTGATAGCTTCCGGTGGTGGTGGATGTTGGTTAGGGGTGGTTTAAGTGAGATGTGAGGTGATTAGGGCTTAGTTGTGAGGGATGAGGGTTGGTGGTTGAGAGTGATAGAGGGGTGGCGCAGGGGCGTTTTGGTGGCGTGAGGGAGGGCTTCGGAGAGTGGCGCAGGGGCGTGGGTGGTGCGTTGCCGAGGTTGTCTTAGGTGAGGGAGTTGGGGAGTAGGGGGCGTGAGGGAGTTGTGAGAGAGGGATCGAGAGAGATGAGTGGTAGGTGGGGAGGAGAGAGGGGTGAGTGGGGTAGGTGGGTCTTTTCTGCCGATTTATTTTTTTTCTTTTCTGGGTGGACCCGTAGGGGCGGGAGCTTGTCACCGCGGGGACGGTGACAAGGAGAGGGGAGACGCAGACCTAGCGTCGGGGGCGGCGCTGGAGCTTCTGTCAAGAGGGACTGCCGCAAGGGCGGGGTTTGTCACCGCGGGGGCGGTGACAGTGTTTGAGCTTACGCAGACCCAGTGCCGCCCCCGGCGCTGGGCATGGGTTGTCACCGCAGGGGCGGTGACAAGGGGCCGTAGGGGCAGTTTTCTTGATAGTGGCTCCTCTTCTTATTCTCTCGGGTTGCCTCCCGAGCAGCGCCTTTGTTTTACGTCGTTGGTTCGATGTAAGGACCTTACTTCTCTGCTTGGGCCTCCTCTAACACCATCTCGTCTATGGGATCATTCTTCACTCCTTCAAGATAGGGCTTGAGCCTTTATCCATTATATTGACCTTGAATATCTTATGCAATTGTGGATCGTAAAGAACCACAACACCATGTGGATGGACCTCATCTATCACATATGGACATGTCCACCTTGAGCATAGCTTTCCTGCAAAGAGTTTTAAACGTGATTGAAATAGGAGGACTTTGTTACCTGCTTTAAAGTCCTTTAGGAGAATGTTCCGGTCATGCCATACTTTTGTCTTCTCTTTGTATGTTGTGACATGGTCGTATGCATCGAGCCTTAACTCCTCAAACTCTTGAAATTGAAGCTTCCGGAATTCTCCTTCCTCATCCACGTTCATGTTGCATTTCTTCACCGTCCACCATGCCTTGTGTTCTAGCTCCACCAGAAGGTGGCAAGCCTTTCCGAACACAAGTCGGAATGGGGACATTCCAATAGGAGTCTTGTACGGTGTTCGGTACGCCCATAAAGCATCATTGAGCCTCAAGCTCTAGTCTTTCCTTCCGGGGGAACCGTCTTTTCAAGGATGGTTTTGATCTCCCGGTTCGACACTTCCGCTTGTCCGTTTGTTTGCGGGTGGTAAGTTGTTGACACACGTTGATGGACATGGTACTTCTTAAGGAGAGTGGTGATTGTCTTGTTGCAAAAGTGAGTTCCCCTATCACTTATCAAAGCCTTGAGGATGTCAAACCTTGCAAAAATATTGTCCTTAAGAAACGCTTCCACAACTTTAGAATCATCAGTTTTGGTGGCCTTTACTTCCACCCACTTGGAAACATAGTCCACCGTAAGTAATATATAAGTATGCCCAAAAGAGGTAGGAAAAGAACCCATGAAATCTATCCCCAAACATCAAAATTTTTACAGAATATAAGCGAAGATTGAGGCATTTCATTACCTTTACAAAACGCGAAAGCGTCTCAAACTATTACCTTTACACCAAGGAGGTATTGTCTGAACTTCTCTAGTGCAAACACCACCGCTAACATCTCCTTCTCGGTAGTGGAGTAGTTTCTTTGAGCTCCATTAAGCGTCATGGATGCATAATGGATGACATGTGATGCTCTTCTGTCCTTTTGTCCTAGGACGGCTCCATTAAGCTTTCAAGGTGTCAAACGCCTTCTTGCAATCTTCATCAACAATGAAAGTCGCATCCTTCTTGAGTAGCTCACACAACGACGCTGAAATCTTGAAAAAATCTTTTATGAATCGTCGATAGAAACCTGCATGACTTAGGAAAGAACGAATTTCACGCACATTATATAACACCCCGAATCCGCGGGATATCGGAATGCTACGAGCGAGACTACACAATGGGTCCCGATCCTTAGCCTGACAACAATCTCCCCGGTCCTTTCCAACATGGCACAAATAAAGGCTCAAAACTCGAAAACGTTTTAATGTATGCAAGACGGAAAAGTAAAGAGTACAACTTGGAAACTTAGCCGAGTCCTCAAAACCAAACAAAACTCCACAAAACGTAAAACCGAAAGCGTACAACAAACCACAAACCCAACATAAGGTAAACAACGTCAACAAACCCAAAAACGCCCCCGTCCTATAATGTATGGCGACCCTAGGCTGTCCACTCCTCCACCTCACTCGGTGGCGTCCCTAACCTGCGGGACATATACACAAGCGGTTTAAAACCGTTAGCTACATTCGAAGCATTAAAGACATGGTGAAGGCACAAATACAATCATATAAGTAATCACATCGCATAAACATGCTCAACAAACAATCCGGTTATTTATCTTTATTCATTATGTCGTATTCCGTTCTAATTCAACTTAGTTTTGTGACACGATACCACCGTGGTCCCTACTTACCGGCATGGAACGGTACGGATGCCTCCGCCGTCTAACCAGCACGGGCTAGTCGCCGAGAACCTCCTAGACTCTCGCAAGAGTTAGGCAGATGATGTCACCGCCAGTTATCATACACTTGGGTCAAAATATATACATAAAGGTCGGTGGTCCTATTATCCGGTTTATAAGTTATAACAAAACGATAACACACACCACCAAGCACACAATGAATCTAATACGATGAATATTGATAAGTAAGTCCGGAGACTTACCTCGTCTCTCAACTCACAACACTTTAGCTTCCTTAATGAGGAAGCACACAACCTGCTCATACACGAAAGTACTCATCAACATAAGTCCACACTCATGAAGTCATAGACTTCATACTAAAGATCTAAGCAAGATCCCACAACTCTCAAACTAGGAAAGTATCCTAGGGTCCAAAGTACACAAGACACTTTCCATAAGTAAGGGAAGCTCACAACAGCCTATACAACCTAAGAACAAGATCAACAACAACATCCTAGGAGAAGCAACTAGCTTAGGAAGGTCAACATGCTAACACTCAAGATCAACATTCACACCAAGCCATAAGGGCTCCAAGGCTAGCAACCACTATATGGGATTCTCATAAGTCTTAGGTCCATCCTAAGAATGCTTCTAACTATATACAATAAGGGTCTAAGGAAGGAACGAAAGGAAAGGGAGGGAGGAACCCACCGGTGAAGAAAACGCAGTCGCGGAAGCAAGCTGGCGCCCTGGCGGAAACCTATCGCCGCCCCTGCGCCCCTGGTGGCCGCCCCTGTGGTGGTTTAGGCCGCCCCTGCGGTGGCCTCATCCCGCCCCTGCGCCTCAGGTAATCCGCCCCCGCGGTCGAACAGCGGAAGGTCCGTCTTCTTCGTTTCTTCGACTGGTTCTTTGCTCCTAGTGTCTCCTTCTCTTGTTTGGCTGACTCCACATGCCCAATCCAATGCTCTACCTCTAGCCCTACCTTCCCATCGAAGCAGGGAACATGCTGTTGGTTGAAAGCTTTCAACCAGTCTTCGGGTCTAGGATACCTCAACTCGTCTCTAGGCCTATCTATCTCCACAACCGGCCCAGGTGCCACTACTGCCGGTGCAACTACATCAGTTGCGGCTCTTATCTGGGTAGCCCTCTGCGAGACCTCAACTGATCTCGCCGGTGCAGGTGTAGTTGCAGGTACCGGTACTAGCGGTGTTGGAGGCGGTGCTCCAGTCCTAAACGCCTCCTCTACTCGGCGTACATACTCCTCAAACACTATAGCTCCAATCGATGCTCCCCCGGTCCTAGCAGATGGGGAACTATGTGCCCGAGACCTCACAGTTGTCCTACCCTCAGCCTCGGGAATAACGCTCTCTGCAACGTCTTCAACGGGATCCTCGGCTGCTGGCGGATCCACAACGGGTGGGTCCGCAATGGGGATACGTCCCCGACCTCTCAGGCCTGGAAGTCTCCCTACTTGTCCCGCTCTCGGAACGGTAGGAGGTAGAGGTGGTCTACCCCTGGCGGGTCCCACATAAGCGGTAGCTCTCGTGCGCGCCATCTGATATCATTCCGCGTTTGTTCCAATATAATTAAGTTGGTATATATAGTATTCGCATTACTTATATATTAAAGTACTTATAAAACTTAAGAGAAAGGTGCCGAAATCAAGAATACAACCAAGGCATACAACCCAATCATCCTAAGATCACATGCATATCTTAGTACACACGTCCAACAACAACCCTAAGGTCATAATATAGGTAACTATGTAATTATACTTACATACGTCAACTCCAGAAATCTATGTCGCCGAGGTTTGCGTGAGGAGTGGTGGTCCCGTACATTCTAACCGAATCTCGACTCAAGCATATGAATTTTAAAACCACAAAGGTCAGAACCCAAAGGGTTCTGTTTATTCCTCATTCGGCCTTTAGAAGGTTGCGAGTGCCACTGTTGTCAACCTAGGGCTCTGATACAACTTTGTAACACCCCGAATCCGCGAGATATCGGAATGCTACGGGCGAGACCACACAATGAGTCCCGACCCTTAGCCTAACAACAATCTCACCGGACCTTTCCAACATGGCACAAATAAAGGCTCAAAACTCGAAAACGTTTTAATGTATGCAAGACGGAAAAGTAAAGAGTACAACTTGGAAACTCAGCCGAGTCCTCAAAACCAAACAAAACTCCACAAAACGTAAAACCGAAAGCGCACAACAAACCACAAACCCAACATAAGGTAAACAACGTCAACAAACCCAAAAACGCCCCCGTCCTACAATGTACGGCGACCCTCGGTTGTCCACTCCTCCACCTCACTCGGCGGCGTCCCTAACCTGCGGGGCATCTACACAAGCGGTTTAAAACCGTTAACTACATTCGAAGCATTAAAGACATGGTGAAGGCACAAACACAATCATATAAGTAATCACATCACATAAACATGCTCAACAAATAATCTAGTTATTTATCTTTATTCATTATGCCGTATCCTGTTCTAATTCAACTTAGTTTTGTGACACGAGACCACCGTGGTCCCGCCTCAGTCCCTACTTACCGGCGTGGAACGGTACGGATGCCTCCACCGTCTAACCAGCACGGGCTAGTCGTCGGGAACCTCCTAGACTCTCGCAAGAGCTAGGCAGATGATGTCACCGCCCGTTATCATACACTTGGGCCAAAATATATACATAAAGGTCGGTGGTCCTATTATCCGATTTATAAGTTATAACAAAATGATAACACACACCACCAAGCACACAATGAATCTAATACGACGAATATGGCTAAGTATGTCCGGAGACTTACCTCGTCTCTCAACTCACAACACTCTAGCTTCCTTAATGAGGAAGCACACAACCTGCTCATACACGAAAGTACTCATCAACATAAGTCCACACTCATGAAGTCATAGACTTCATACTAAAGATCTAAGCAAGATCCCACAACTCTCAAACTAGGAAAGTATCCTAGGGTCCAAAGTACACAAGACACTCTCCACAAGTAAGGGAAGCTCACAACAGCCTATACAACCTAAGAACAAGATCAACAACAACATCCTAGGAGAAGCAACTAGCTTAGGAAGGTCAACATGCTCACACTCATGATCAACATTCACACCAAGCCATAAGGGCTCCAAGGCTAGCAACCACTATATGGCATTCTCACAAGTCCTAAGTCCATCCTAAGCATGCTTCTAACTATATACAACAAGGGTCTAAGGAAGGAACGAAAGGAAAGGGAGGAGGAACCCACTGGTGAAGAAAACGCAGTCGCGGAAGCAAGCTGGCGCCCCGGCGGAAACCTGTTGCCACCCCTACGCCCCTGGTGGCCACCCCTGCGGTAGTTCAGGCTGCCCCTATGGTGGCCTCATTCCGCCCCTGCGCCTTAGGCAATCCGCCCCCGCGGTCGAACAGCAGAAGGTCCGTCTTCTTCGTTTCTTCGACTGGTTCTTTGCTCCTAGTGTCTCCTTCTCTTGCTAGGCTTCCTCCAAACCTTCACCACAGGTCTTAGCCTCTTCAACACGACCTAAAAGAGCTAAGAAAAGGGACATGCAAGGGCTTTACAAGATATCTCTTCAAAAGCTTCCTCCATAGCCATGGAGGTGAAGAGAAGGGAAAGAAGAAGATACAAGCAGCAAGAGGAAGAGGAGAGAGAACTACTTACCACTACAGATCCGGAAAGCTCAAGCTGCAGCTCCACACACCATTCCTCCAAGGTGTAAGAGAAGAGAGGGACAAGGAAGAAGAAGAAGTTGTAGATGGGAAGGAGCGTAAAAGAGGAAAGTGGAAAGAGAGAAGAGAGTAAAAGGGCAGACAAGGAGGTGGGATAACCCAAGGGTCAGCCTCCTTGTCCCCTCACTCCACTTCCCAAGGTCGGAAAGTAAAACGGGAATCTCTCTCTCACGTTAAAAACTCGTACTCAACAACGTGCCTGCTGGAAGTAAGCCGCCGACGCGGAAAAGATCGGAAACACCTCGACTTCCGGAAATAATATTTTTTGGATGTTACACATTAGTAGGGTAAGGCAAACTTTGAATTACATCAATTTTGGCCTTATCTACTTCTATCCCTTTTGATGATATTACATGTCCTAACACAATTCCTTGTTCAACCATGAAATGACATTTTTCGGAATTAAGAACTAAATTGGTTTCTACGCATTTTTGAAGAACAATTTTTAAATGTCCTAAGCATGCATCGAAGCTATCCCCATGGACGGTGAAATCATCCATAAAAACTTCAATAAAATTCTCAATATATTCGGAAAAAATACTTATCATGCACCATTGGAAGGTGTCGGGTTGCAAAGTCCAAATGGAATTCTGCGGTATGAAAAAGTGCCAAAAGGAGATGTGAAGGTCGTCTTCTCTTGGTCCTCCGGAGCGATGGCTATTTAGAAATAGCCCGAATATCCATCCAAGAAACAGTAATAGGGATGACCTGCAAGGCGTTCAAGCATTTGGTCAATAAAGAGCAAAGGAAAATGATCTTTACGAGTTACCGTGTTTAGTTTGCGGTAGTCAATGCAAACTCTCCATCCGGTTTGTGTCTTGCTTGGGACCATCTCACCGTATTGGTTTTCCACCATGGTGATACCTCCTTTCTTTGGAACCACTTGGGTTGGACTATAACCCACTTGCTATCCGAAATCGGGAATATCATATCCGCTTGGAGGAGCTTTAATACCTCCTTTTTGACCACATCCATCATTGGTGGATTCAATCTTCATTGGGGTTGCCTAGATGGTTTTGCCTCTTCCTTAAGGAGGATCCTATGCATACATGTGGAGGGACTAATCCCCTTGATGTCCGCAATGGTCCAACTAAGAGCCGTTTTGTGCTCTTTCAAAACCTTCACCAACTTCTCTTTTTAAATGGGGGACAACTTGCTAGAGATGATTACCGGCAAGGTGTTGTTTTCCCCTAGAAAAGCATATTTGAGATGTGGTGGAAGGTCCTTCAATTCTATCTCCGGTTCCTGCACTATAGACGGAATAATCTTTTCGCTTGGGGTTAGCAATGTGGGCCCAATGGCCAAAGGTAAGATAAGGAGCCTTTTGTGCCCATCCAATTGAGCTAGAACTTCCTGCATGTTGGATGTTAATGCATAATCCGAAGTATGAATGTCAATACCGTGTTCAATTATGTTTTTCAATTCATCTATGTCGGATATGTCAAAAATATCTTGAATAATAGGATCAATAACATCAATAGCACAAAGAGAATGATCATCAATAGGGTGTTTCATTGCATCATAAATGTTAAACTCAACCACTCCCCCATCGAATTCCATAGTCAATTTACCACTAACATAATCAATTTTTGTCCAAGCGGTTTTCTAGAAAGGTCTTTCTAACAAGATAGGTGCAGTATGTGAATCATTTTCCATATCCATCACAAAGAAATCAGCTTGAAAAATCAGATTATCAACCATTACTAATACATCTTCAATAATCCCTTTCGGGTAAACGTTTGATCTATCAGCAAGTTGGACTACAATCCGAGTTTCAATGAGTGGCCCAAGGCCAAGAGATTGGTAGATGGAGTAAGGAAGAACATTAATGGAAGCACCTAAATCAAGTATTGCTTTATCAGAACGGGTTTCCCCAATAACGCAAGAAATGCTTACCATGCCCGGATCACTACATTTTTTGGGCATTCGGCATTGGAAGACAGCGGACACATGCTCACTAACTTGCACCTTCTGCTTTCCCTTCAACTTTTGGTTCCTCTTGATTGTGCAAAGTTCCTTAAAAAATCAAGCATATTTAGGAATACTCTTCACAAGTTTAAGGAGGGGGATATTTACCTCACATTTGGAAAAGGTCTCAAAGAGATCCTTATCCTCAATCACCCTTCGCTCCTTTAGTGCTTCAGGAAAGGGGGCCGGAGGTTTCTCAGCATATAGAGGGGGAAAGCTAGGACGGATGTAAGAATCCTCTTCAGCAGAATCCTTTGTCGATTTTTCCGCAGGGGCGGATGGTTGCAGGCGCAGGGGCGGCGTCTGCACAGAGGGTGACGCAGTTGCAGCCGTAGGGTCGGCTGTGTGGGCGTCAGACTCGTCAGAGGGTTTTTCCTTGGCTTCTATTGCTGGCTTTGGCTGGACATGCCTCCCACTTCTCAATGTTAGAGCACTAACATTCTCCTTAGGGTTTACGACCGTCTGGGAGGGCAAGTTTCCGGAGGATCGAGCTTCGATCCTTGTGATGACCTCCACCATTTGTCCAACCTTTTTTTCGAGGTTTTTTATGCTAGACTATGTAGTTTGGACATGGGTAGCAAAGTGTTTAGTTAAAACCTGCAACATATCTTCAGTGGATTGAGACTTACCTTGGCGGGGCTGTTGTTGCTGGTTTGTTGATCCTCCACCGATAATGTTGATCACGCCAATTGGGCACATAGTTTTGTGCATATGGATCATTCCTTGGACGTTGTTGTTGTTGTTGACCATATCCTACAACATTTACCTCCGCAACATCGTCCTGGACTTATGGACACAAGTCCGTAGGGTGGAAAGGATCAGCACAAACTCCATAAGCCTTGAGTTGTTGTGGGGTTCCCATCAAAGTCAACCTCTTAACCATTTCCTTTAGTTCAGTTATTTCTTGTATAATCTCTAGACGGCTGGGATTAATGGCATGGGCTCCTCTCTTGGTAGAGGATCTTCCAAAGTTCTGTGTACCTTCCGCCATTTCCTGCATTTTTTCCATAGCAACTTCAGGAGTTGAGTTAAGAATGTTACCTTCACAAGCGGCATCCACTATCCTTCTTTCATTGTCCAATAAACCGTTGTACAAATAGAGCACTAAGTCCTGCGTGGAGTATCCGTGGAAAGGGAAGCTTGATCTCAATTTGGCAAAGCGCTCGAAGTACTCATAAAGAGTTTCGTCCGCTTCTTGCTCTATGTTACTTATGGCCTTCTTCAAGCTGTTTGCCTTCTTAGCGGGTAAATACTTCTCCAAAAAGGCCTTGTGGAGATTCTCCCATGTGTCGATGCTACCGGACGGAAGATGGTAGTACCAATCATCCGCCCCATCCTTGAGAGTGAAGCCAAACGCTCTCATCTTGATTTGTTCTTCGGTGACATTGGCCGGCTTCATGCTCATAAACACGGTATGGAACTTCCCAAGGTGTTTGAAGGGGTCTTCACCACTTAACAAATGGAAGGATGGGAGCAAGTGGATCAGCCCCGGTTTGAGCTCAAAGTTGACTCCTTTCCTAATTGCCGGTATGGTGACCGCAAGAGGGTGTTGAGTCAAATCCGGTTGCGTGAGTTGACGAAGAGTTCGGTTCGCCATCTCTTGTCGGGTTCGTTGTTGCCTACGTAGTCGATTGTGCGTTCTTTCAATTTCTGGATCAAAAGGAGCAAAATCGGAGTTAGTAGCACAGGTTTGAACCATGAAATGGTCCAAACCAATAATCAATAATCAAAGTAAATCAAAACAAAAACAAAGACTCCCCGGCAACGGCGCCAAATTTGACGAGGCTAAAAACCTAAGGTCGTTATCTTTTAGCTTAAGTCAAAGTAGTTAGCTAACGTTACACTAATTGGTTTGTATAGTGTAAGCAAGGGTCGATCCCAAGAGAGCCTTGTCAAGTAATGATTAGATTCAATTATCTATATGTAACCAAATTGGGGGGGGGGGGTGGATTGAAACAAGACAAAAACAAATAATAACAAGCAAAGATGGTGCTAGTAGAATGAAAAACTGCACTAGGTTGAATCTTAGCATGCACACTACTTGGTTCTTTTTATAAGTTATTCATCAATGTTCTCGTCTTGATCTTAATTATGTGTTGAGCCAATCGGCATCAACACAACTTAACAAGCTTAATGATCCGTAAACCTACAAGATCAAATACACAAGTTAGCATTTCAACAAAGACAGAGATATAAAGAAAGGAATAAACACCGTTAAACGTTTCTTTATAGTTATATTCCCTTAAGCAATTAAAACCAACTTTTACCTAAAGGATTACTACTAGATTAAGGACCCGAACCCGGAATCAATTAATCCTAGTAATTTGCATGAAATTAGACATTTAAGGTGATCAATTTAAGTGGTAAGGAACATGCAAAACATAAGTTAAGACACAAGGAATATAACACATATATGACTGAATAAACTTATATTAATAAAGACTTACAACCAAGCATAAATGCATCTTCAAAACAACCCAATGTAGCAAGGAAACTTAGAAACTCATTACTGATAACGTGATTTATGACGTTAGTTTAGCCATTCATATAGATAGTTATGCATGCACGGTTTGGCATTAGTTCATGACGTTTACGCTTAATTCATGCATATTTCTAGAAAAGAAGTCTACACGAGCTTTTGTCGGTTTTGTAGGTATTTCGGGGAACTTTTGGACATTAATCGATACATTCGAGGGTCAAGCCTCATGGTGGTACACATCCAAGGCTTTGAAGGAACATAATTGGAGCAATGAAGGACACAAGGACTCTTATTGGTGCAAGCAATGGAGCAACTCATGGCTAGACGATCATAACAAGCCTCTGTTAAAGAAAATCGACCCAACACTCAGAAAAATCGGACGATTTTTCTGTCTGGGTCGATTTTCTGGCTTTTGACAGCTTGAGCCACGTGTCCCACGATCTCTTTGTCCGGCCCTTGCTCTTGATGGAGAATAGAAGTGGTCCTGCAGGCTGTGGCTGAGGGATCTCTCCCACATTCTCTTACACACACCTCATTCCATTGGAGGATAGACTTGGAGAAGAAGAAAAACTCTCTCATTTTGGGGAAGAAAAAGAAAATCAAAAGCTTAGAGTGATAGTGAGTTTTTGAGAACTTTTGAGTGATTTTTAGAGATTTTGGTTGAAGAACTCTTGGAAGGATTGTTAGAAACGTTTTGAAACTACTTTTGAAGGGTTGTGAGTCTTGCTTAAACTTATATTCAGCTGAGATTTATTGTTTTTTTGCTTATCTTTCATCATCTATCTATGAAAACCATGTATGCTTGTGTGATGATTTTGGATCTTGAAATGCATGTTATTGACTAGTTTATTGTGATTTTGGAGTGATGGATTGATGGTTATGGCTTGGGTGATGATAGAATGGACTTGTATGTTAGTTTAGGATGATTTGTATGCACAAAACCTAACCCGGACAATAAAATCGACCTGTTCATAGGTTAGATCGTCCGATTTTCCTTATGATCCACCCGATTTTTCTCTCTGTTATTCTTTAATTGATGAATCTATATGTTAGGATGTTAGGTTGTTGGAATCCTAGTGTTTATTAAGCATAATATAGCTTAGGGTCACCCAATGCTAGCAAACTAAGTGAGGGAAGAGACCTACCCGGTGATTTCCGATCTTAGATACCTAAGATGATGAACTCTAGGTAGTAGTGAGCCTCATAAGCCGTTATTGGATTGAGTGTGCTAGGATTGTTGCTTGAGACTTGCCCTTTTCCGAGACTTACCCGGTAAGGAGAGGTTTGCCCCTTAAGTAGAGTCCGGTTTGTGTAGAATTCCCAACTTTAACCCCTTGAGACCTACCCGGTAATAGGAGTTTAGTGCGGGATTAGTGAAGCATGAGACTTACCCGGTAATTGCTTACATTAGAGAAACACCCTTTCCCAACACCGCAACTTTGTCCTTAGAATCTTTAGAAGCTTGAGTCCAATGCCATAACCGGAAATCTTGACCTCTAGAATCCACTTTTCTCTCTTTGGTCACATATCTTGTGTTTGTGTTGCTTATTTATTTTGCTAGCTTGAGTTGTTAGTTTGATTTATTATCTTGCTCGAATTGTGATCTTTGCTTGATCACCACAAAAACCCAACCAAAAATATCATGATTTTCATTTCTTTATTTTTTCTCTTTTCTTAGACTAGATTCACACTATCCATGATCACTTGTTTGATTTGATTTCACCTTAGTCTTCGTGTTCGACCTCGGAATACTATTCTTGCTACAAAACGACCCATACACTATGGGTTTGCTAGGAGTTAGGAAATTATATCGAGTTTATAAATTGTAAGACTTTTGCGTGTCACAATCTTAGCGTAACAATTACACTTGAAAATAAGGGGAATAGAAAGTGGGAAAATGATGGGTGATACTAGCAATCAGCCATAACTCTATTTATACTACAATTGACAGTAAATGGGAGTAAATTGGTTGTCCTAAACAACCACAATTAATGCCATAAAGGTGGTGCAAACAGTCGGAGTAAAGTCCTCTGGCGCTAAACCGCGGGGGCGGGCTTGTAGGGCCGCAGGAGCGGTTTAGGCCAAAACACTTGATCTTCTTCTTGGCCGCAGGGGCGGCCTGGCAATCCCGCAGGGGCGGGTCTTTAATGCTCTCCAAACGTTTGAACCTTCATTTTCATGTCGTTTGTGATATCGAGCCGTAGGGGCGACCCAATGTCACCGTAGGGGCGTTGACACTGGCTCTTCGGCTTCATAGCTCCGCAGGATGGTCCGCAGGCAGAGGCGCAGGGGCGCCGGCTTCGCTTCTTCACCGCAGGGGCGGCCAGAGGCGGCCGCAGGGGCGGTGACAGGCACGTTTCGGGCGCTGGCGAAGGCGCAGACTGCGTTCCGGAGTGTAGTGCCACCTACAGGGGCGGTGACACTGCTCCGTGGGGCGGTGTGGCACCAAAAACTTGTCTTCGTGAATGATTTTCAACTCCCAAGTGTTGCTAACATCTTCTTTTGCTTCATTTGGACTTCTTCTTCTGCATTAAGATGTTAATAACACAAACCGACTTTAAGACACTAAAAAGATGATAAAACTATCCTAATTGATAGTGATTCCATCACCTATCAGTGATCTTGAACACATAATGATTTCCTTTTTTATGCTAAATTTGTTGAATATGATGTATACACCATTTCAAGTTCATTTTAGTATGAATTGTGTCTTAGTGATGGCAAATTCAATGATGCAGCAGTGTTGTGAAGCAAATTGATATTTGCTAGCAAGCTTATATACTATGTTATGTATTTTTCAGTTGTCAAAATGCAACTTTGCCTCAGTACAAAGCTTTGAATTGAAGTTTTCAAGTTTGTGCTTAATTATATACAATGTGAAAGAAGAAGTAATACAGGCAGAGGAACTCTCTGAGTTCAACTAAATCGGAAGAAGAAGAAGAAGAAGAAGAAGAAGAAGAAGAAGAAGAAGAAGAAGAAGAAGAAGAAGAAGAAGAAGAAGAAGAAGAAGAAGAAGAAGAAGAAGAAGAAGAAGAAGAAGAAGAAGAAGAAGAAGAAGATGGCGATGGTGGTAGGCAAAGGTCAGTGATTAGAACTGTTATTCATTATTTCATTTCAGCTTCTAGGTTTTGCTCTTTGATAGCATGAATTATTGTCTATATTTTGGGGCATGTTTAGACGTTTTATCTTCAATAATCTGCATGTTTGGATGTATATTATGTGATTATATTGTCGTTTCATCTACCTTTGCGGGAATCGAGGTTTACACCAAGTTTCGTTGTAATCGTAGGTAAAATGGCACGTTTTGCATCAAAAAGGAGCAAAAGGAGCTAAGGAGTCATTGGAGCTACATTCAGGAGCTTAAGGAAGAATCCAGGAATCATGGAATTGGATTAGAGATTCACTTTGGACCAGATTTGAGAGATTTCACATTCAGTTGTGATTCACCTCGGTTGACTACAGAGTCACCTCGACCGAGGTGATCCAGAGGAGCTGACTCGACCGAGGCGAACACCTTGGACGCGGCAAGGATATTTTATTCTTGGCTGAGATCTTTTATCTTTGGAAAGAAGATCTTATATTTTTGGGCTGGATTCCTGGAAGGAAGAAGATAATTTAGCCCATATATTTTACCTATTTTTATGGGAAAAGATCTTTCTAAGATATCTTATCTTTGGAGAGTAATTTTCCTATAAAAAGGGTTGGATTTTCCACAAATCCAGATCATGCTATACCACCGACAAAGCTTAGACAGCCGTTTTACCCCACTACTCCTGGGAGGTTTGAAGAACCTTTTTGAAGGTTGAAGGAAGATTGAAGGAAGAAAGTTGATAGCTTTTTATAGCTTTGTGAAGGGTTTTGTAAGATTCCCTTAGATTTCCTTCATTGTTGTTTGTCTTATTTGATTTTGATCCAAGAAACGCTTGTTGATTGATAATTGATTCAGTTATTGAAGTCTTTTTCTTATGGTTTTCTTGTTCAATTATTCTCTTTCTTCCCTTATATTTGATTATTACTTTCATGATGATGAGTGGCTAATTTTCTTGTGTGATTCTAGGGTGATTGGTTGAAGGTTGTGGGAAAAACAATGATAGAATAATCTTAATCACAGTAGGACCCTGAAAGCTCGAATCTTTATCCTTAACCCTAAAGCATCTCGCTCAATCGATGAACATCTCGGCCGGGGTGGAATTCTTCTGACCGAGGTGACTTATCTGATCCAAAACTGAGAGTTAAGAGTTAGAGTTTGCCAAATCCTATTCTTATTACACCTTTCCTGGTCCAATGCAAGCCTAGGATGAGACTTACCCGGTAATTCCTTTGTTTGTTTACCCAAGATCATAAGTGTAGGTAATAAAGGTTTATCCTTTGTTGGGGTTTGTGTGTGCTTTCATCCCATCTATGTGAGTTAGCTTGAGACTTACTCGGTAAAGGTTGATTCTATTCCCTTAGATAGTGTGTTAGTTTGAGGTTATAGTTCTTTTCCTTAATTCCTTGAGACTTACCCGGTAATAGGAGTTACGGTTTGGGATTAGTGAGTAGTGAGACTTACCCGGTGATCTATTCCACTTTAGAAACACCTTCCCTTTGCAAAAATCTCAACTTTGTCCGCTTATCTTTAGATCTTGAGTTGGAACCACAACTAGATGCTTTAATCCCTAGAATTGCATATTTCCTTAATTGAATTTTCATCATCTTTGATTGTTTTAATCGCTTTTGTGGTTAGTAGATTGCATTGACAAACCTATACCTGTTTTGTTTCACTAAATCCCATTTGATCGACCCCTGAAATTTCTTGCTTTTTACTACGATTGACCCGTACACTGCGGGTTCGCATCCTTGTTTTAAGCTTACATCTAGGGTTATAAATTTAAAGCTTGCACACACCGTTTGGAGCGAACAAGTTTTTGGCGCCGTTGCCGGGGACTTGGTCTAGACCGAGCCGGTTACGGTTGTCTTTCGGGGCTATTGCCCTTGTTGCTATTAACTACTCTTTCTATGAGTTTTGTAGTTTTCAGGATATTCGATGACTATATTTGATCCAGCCTGGATAGCAAGACAAAGTGTTGGGGCGGACCATTATGAATACTTGGAGGAGAAATACTCCTTCTATTGGTTCAACAATGAAAGGGAAAGAGAAAAGGCCATTGAAGAGGAGCTTACGATATAGGATGAGATGAATGTCCCTAGAAAGATTTATGAGCAACCTCTTGAAGATTCTCTTGAATCAAGATGGGAGAAGTTGATGAAGAAGGTGGAGGAGCTCAAGGAAAGCACCCTATCCTATGCTAAGCCGAAAGAGGAGCATAAGGAAGTACTGCAAGTTTCAAGCATTCCTCCAATCAAATTGGAAGTTTCTCCTGAAACTTTTGAGAAAGAGGAAGATGTGGAAGATCTTGATCCAACTGTCGAGACTTCGGCCGAGGTGAAAGAGAGATCGGCCGAGGTGGAAGAGAGATCGGCCGAGATGGAAGAAGACTCTGTAGAACTGGAAGATGCAGAGAACCTTGGCCAAATTACTGAGATTGTGGCCAAGTTGGAAGAAAGATCAGCTGAGTTGGGAGAGATTTCGTGTGTGGATTATCAACCTAACATGAAACTTGTCCCAAGATTTGGAGAACTTTATAAGGTGTCTTCTCTTACTCCCTTTGAAATTCCTACTAAAGTTCTAGATTTCTTCAGGGATGCACCGAAGAGTTGGAGGTCTCTTCCGAAAGAACCTCCTAAGATCAAGATGAAACCTCCCATGAAATTGTTGGAAGAAGATGCTCCTTGGATTGTAAGGAGTGAAGTTAACAAGCGCTTCACCACTAAGGTGATGAAGTGTCTTTTGTTCAAGTATGGGGTCCCTCGCATACTAAGGACCTTGTACCATCCCCAAGCTAAAGATGGTGGGGAAGCTACTAGAATCCTCGAGAAGTTGTTTTCTCGATCAAGGAAAGGATGGGACGAAGGATTGTGTTATGTCCCATGGAAGCATAGGAAGACCGGTAGAATTCCGGTAAGAACCAAACCGTACAAGCTTGTACGTGGGAGATCTAACCATTTGCCGGTGAAATTAGGAGCCGGAACCTTCTTGGAAGATTTATATGATGAAGTTGAAGTATGGGGTGAGGACACCTCCCATCATGCATAGAGATGCCGTACGGTCCAGCTAGCGACCTTAAATCAAGCGCTTCTTGGGAGGCAACCCAAGGTATTGCTTTCTTTTCCCTTTTTCTAGTCTAGCTTTAGATAGTTTGCTTTTGCTTTGCTTTGTTTTGTTTTTGGCATCCTAGACAGACAACAGATGACATCTAAGGAAGGAATACAACCCAGGAGCACAACTGAAAGGACAAAAGTTCGAGAATATGAGAAGACGGAGTTTTACTGAGACACATCTCGGTTGCTGTCACAGCACCTCGACCGAGATGATTCTTAAGCAACCGAGGTGATTAGGGTTTCTGAAGACTCACCTCGGTCCGTACACCTCGGTCCAGTCGAGACCATCTCGACCGAGGTGACAGCAGTTCCAGAAAAGGGTATAAAAGGGGCTGAAGATTTCTCTCTCTTCTCTTTACCCTCTTCTCGACCGCGGCGTATTTTCCACCTTGTCCCTCCATTCTTCGCTCATTTTCGACGATTCTTACTTCTAAACTGAGAGGAAAGGATAGAGAATCGCATTGCAAGCACCAACCTGCAGAAAAGAACGAATCGAATCGACCGAATCGGGGTAAAAATCGAAAAAACCCTAACCCTCCTCTTTTCCACTGCTTCCTTTCGATTTGGGCTTTGGTTGCCCCTGCATTTGCTGAGAAAAGGATTAAGTACCCCATAGGAACCTTTGGTAGTGATTTTGGGGGAAAAGAACTGGATTTTTGAGGGAATCGATCGAGCAGTGTTTCGCCTCGGTCTAGTCGGCCTATGCCTCGGCCGATGTGTTCTACAGAGTTGTCAGGGCGACCGAGGTGATTTGACAGGTTGCAGAAAATATGAGTTTCGACAGGCAGTTGGTCCTGAGGGACAGATCTTCTCCTTTTCCTTCTTCTTCTTCCCGCCGTACTAGACCGGTGATCCACGAGAGACACCAGGTCGATTATGACCGCATAGCGGCCCGTCCAATGATTGCACCCCACTTCCTGGACATTTCAGCTTTTGACTGCCTCCACGTTGATGATGATTTGAGGCGTATGATTTTTGCCGTAGGACTGGAGGAGTTCACAGAGATTAGAGCTCCGGCCTATCTAGAGCCGACCCTGGAGTTTGTTAGCTCTTTTACCTACATGCCTACCGAGCGCGCTGTGAAGTACCGGTTGATGAACCGGAACTATTTGGTTCCCTTAGATCACTGGCGGGATATCTTTGGCTTCCCGATTCCTACAGTTGCTGATTTTACCTTCCGAGTTGTACGTGGTTGAGCATGATGACAGATAGAGACCTGGAAATTCTAGGGAGAGGATTATATTCCATCTTGCTTTCAGACTGGCCCACAGGATCTTCAGTGAGACTCTTATGGCGCGTACTGAGACGCCCCAAAAGGTCAGACAAGGGGAGCTTCTGAGCTTATACTGCATGGTGACTGGAGGAGTCCCAGATTTCGGACTTATGCTGGCGGAGGATCTACATAAAATCAAGGCAAAGGGGAAGGGCGACATCTGCTGTGGAGGTATTGTGACTCATATAGCGAGTTACGTGGATATGGACCTCAGTGCTTGTACCATGGTGGCGGCTGCCAAGCCGCTTGGACTTCAGGAGATGATCACTCAGAGGATACTAGTTCCCCGAGGACTTACTACGCCATATGTGGCGATGCCATGGGAGCCGACTGCGCCACAGGGGATCAGATGGTCAGCTCAGTTCTCCGTGTTTGATCCACACTACTGGCAGACTGCGTGGATTCCACTGATGGAGGATGCTAGAGAGGCAGCAGCTGCAATAGCTCAGGGGCCAGCTGAGGAGGACGAGGCTGAGGATGATGATGATGATGATGATGTTGAGGATGGTGGTGTTCCTATGGATACGGGCACGGATACAGCTGGGACTAGTGCGCCGGTCATCGATTTGGATGATGACGAGACTGAGGAGGAGCCGGCTGCAGCACCAGCACGTACCGCTAGGCGTAGGGTACGTAGGCAGAGGGATCCACTTGCTCACCGTCGGATCGATGATTTGACGGATCAGATGATAGATTCCTATGCTGCCATGTCCCTAAAGATCCGAGAGATGCAGGAGAGACTACACTACCAGCACGTGATGGTTGAGATTCAGTTTCAGCATGTCATGGGCTATCCTTTTGACCCATCTCAGCACCCGTATGTGCTACCACCACCACCACCGGATCGAGATTATTGAGAGCTTGCAGGATTTTCTTTCTTTATTTATTATGCAGCTCAGCTATGTCCGGTGAGTACTTTATTTTCTAGACTTATTTTGACCCATTGGGACAATGTGTCCCAATTATGGGGTATTTACATTTGATGTATTACTTGACTATGGATGATTGTATGCTACTTTGATGGATATTTATGTTTTATTCTACTCTATCTGAGATTACATGCATGCATATAGGTTATTTGATTGAGAAAAACGTCAAAAACTGGACAGAAAAAAAATGTTTTGACCTTGACCGAAGTAATTCTGGCCAAACGAGGTACTTCACCTCGGTTGACTAGAACATCTCGACCGAGGCGTTTTAACTGAAAAGAATTTTTCGAAAACGATTTTTGTGCTTCTTATCTGGGTATGACCTCAGTGAAGATTTTGTCTGCTGATTGGTTTTGAAATCTTTATATGTTTGAAAGGTTTTATAATATGTTTAAGTTGCTAAATGCTTTGTTTGAAATTCGTGGTATGTTTAATACTTTGTTTTTATCAAAATTATATTGAATTTGAAGGTTGACACCACATTATGAGTTCTCTCACTTTCTTTCTGGAAAGACCAAGGCAATTTATTCTTTTCTCTTCTTCTTCTTGATCATGCTTAGCCCCTCATATACATATTTGCCTCCCTTTACCTATCCGGGAATTTGGAAGCAAGCAAGTGAAAAACAGGTGAAAGAAAAGTTGAGAAGTTGGATGGAAGTGAAAGTGTTAGAAAGTAATAAATAGGTTTGGGGAAGTCAATCATGATGACGAGTAACTCGGCACCATTCACATAGCTGGGTGTTTGTGTCTTGCCAAAGTCGGATTGAGCGATATTCCTAACGGGTCATGGTATGTGCATCAAGGGTTTGATGCATCTCAAGAAATTGATGATTGCTGATTTCCTAGGCTTCGGTTATTGTGCATCTCTGTCCATGCATCCCAAAAAGTAAAGTAAAAAAAAAGAAAAGTATGAAATAAGCAAAGCTTATTGGTGGATGATGTTGAAAGTCAAGTGAAAGTGAAGTGATATCCTTTTCCCGGATTCTAGCACCACATTACCTTCTATACATCCCTACCATACACGTTTCTTGACCTTTCTTTTGGGAAGCCCTTGAGACCTCGAGCTTGTTGATTGACTTAATGGTTTAAACTAGATTATACATGATTAATTTCAATAATTATAATTTATTATGCATTCTATGATTTTATGCAAAGATGAACAACTTTCTTATACTTGTAAAATGTTTTAAGCATATTTTGATTTTAAATTCCATGAAGCATTCTCTTAGAGTGATCTATGATTGTAGCACACCATTAAAATATTTTGAAAGACTTTTTCATTGATCTTCATGACTAATAATCCATTTTATCTTGTATTTTATATTCGGAACTTGCTTGGGGACAAACAAGGGCTAAGTATGGGGTATTTTGATAGCATGAATTATTGTTATATTTTGGGGCCTGTTTAGACGTTTTATCTTCAATAATATGCATGTTTGGATGTATATTATGTGATTATATTGTCGTTTCATCTACCTTTGCGGGAATTGAGGTCTACACCAAGTTTCGTTGTAATCGTAGGTAAAATGGCACGTTTTGCATCAA
The DNA here is from genome assembly GCA_033239045.1 of Fagopyrum esculentum. NCBI lineage: Eukaryota > Viridiplantae > Streptophyta > Magnoliopsida > Caryophyllales > Polygonaceae > Fagopyrum > Fagopyrum esculentum. The sequence continues at coordinate 106,501,006 of BSUD01000002.1, forward strand.
AAAGGAGCAAAAGGAGCTAAGGAGTCATTGGAGCTACATTCAGGAGCTTAAGGAAGAATCCAAGAATCATGGAATTGGATTAGAGATTCACTTTGGACCAGATTTGAGAGATTTCACATTCAGTTGTGATTCACCTCGGTTGACTACAGAGTCACCTCGATCGAGGTGATCTAGAGGAGATGACTCGACCGAGGCGAACACCTTGGACGCGGCAAGGATATTTTATTCTTGGCTGAGATCTTTTATCTTTGGAAAGAAGATCTTATATTTTTGGGCTAGATTCTTGGAAGGAAGAAAATAATTTAGCCCATATATTTTACCTATTTTTATGGGAAAAGATCTTTCTAAGATATCTTATCTTTGAAGAGTAATTTTCCTATAAAAGGGTTAGATTTTCCACAAATCTAGATCATGCTATACCACCGACAAAGCTTAGACAGCCGTTTTACCCCACTACTGCTGGGAGGTTAGAAGAACCTTTTTGAAGGTTGAAGGAAGATTGAAGGAAGAAAGTTGATAGCTTTTTATAGCTTTGTGAAGGGTTTTGTAAGATTCCCTTAGATTCCCTTCATTGTTGTTTGTCTTATTGGATTTTGATCCAAGAAACGCTTGTTGATTGATAATTGATTCAGTTATTGAAGTCTTTCTCTTAAGGTTTTCTTGTTCAATTATTCTCTTTCTTCCCTTATATTTGATTATTACTTTCATGATGATAAGTGGCTAATTTTCTTGTGTGATTCTAGGGTGATTGGTTGAAGGTTGTGGGAAAAATAATGATAGAATAATCTTAATCACAGTAGGACCCTGAAAGCTCGAATCTTTATCCTTAACCCTAAAGCATCTCGCTCAGTCGATGAACATCTCGGCCGGGGTGGAATTCTTTTGACCGAGGTGACTTATCTGATCCAAAACTGAGAGTTAAGAGTTAGAGTTTGCCAAATCCTATTCTTATTACACCTTTCCTGGTCCAATGCAAGCCTAGGATGAGACTTACCCGGTAATTCCTTTGTTTGTTTACCCAAGATCATAAGTGTAGATAATAAAGGTTTATCCTTTGTTGGGGTTTGAGTGTGCTTTCATCCCATCTATGTGAGTTAGCCTGAGACTTACTCGGTAAAGGTTGATTCTATTCCCTTAGATAGTGTGTTAGTTTGAGGTTATAGTTCTTTTCCTTAATTCCTTGAGACTTACCCGGTAATAGGAGTTACGGTTTGGGATTAGTGAGTAGTGAGACTTACCCGGTGATCTATTCCACTTTAGAAACACCTTCCCTTTGCAAAAATCTCAACTTTGTCCGCTTATCTTTAGATCTTGAGTTGGAACCACAACTAGATGCTTTAATCCCTAGAATTGCATATTTCCTTAATTGACTTTTTATCATCTTTGATTGTTTTAATCGCTTTTGTGGTTAGTAGATTGCATTGACAAACCTATACCTGTTTTGTTTCACTAAGTCCCTGTGATCGACCCCTGGAATTTCTTGCTTTTTACTACGATTGACCCGTACACTGCGGGTTCGCATCCTTGTTTTAAGCTTACATCTAGGGTTATAAATTTAAAGCTTGCACACACCATTTGGAGCGAACACTCTTCATCTATCTAATGGGTTTTGCTCTTCAACTTAATATGTAGATGGTTGGATTAAAATAGATCCTTTGTTACTTGCGACAACAATATTAACAATAATGAAGACAACATTGCGCAAGCAACATAGAGCAAGGGGATTGAAGTTATTAACCGCTTAATGTTGTTCCTCTTTCAAGTGAAGTACCAACGAGGCATCTCAACTCTCCCCGCTGCAGTTATTTTTTCTTACATTGTGGCAATTGTGAGAGGAATCACCTTTTGGTTGAGGAGTTGACTTGATTGTTTGAAAACTTGGTTACATGCCTGTTATAAGAGAAAGATGGTAAAAAGACCAGTAAGTTGTTTGAAGTGATGTTGTGGTTCCCCTACTTTGGTTTTGACATTGAAGGCTAGCTAGATAAAAATAATATGAATTTTGGAGATCTAGTTTGTTAGCATATTATTCTTAGATTCTCATTTTATATGACACATTGTCTAATTTAACAATGTAGTGAAGGATGATGTCATTTTTGAAACCTTGTAAAATTTGCATTGTTTTTAGTCACCGTCATGGGCAGTTGTCTTAGACTCAATTATTGATAAGAGAAGGATATCATCAATTATTATATACTGCAATAGTTCTTTTTATTCACTCTTATGTATTATTTGGTTTATTCAAAGATATTGTGTGACAAGGAAGTTTCAAGTACTATATGTAAATTGTATGTATTTGTTGATTGAGTTGCCTCCAAATTCTCCAATTATTGAATTAGAGGGTTTTGATTAGATCTCAAGTTCTCAACCCCTCGTGCATTAGAGGTTTTAATGCTGAATCTCAAAGTCTCTGAATGTATACTTATAGTTATAATTTATTAAGGAAATTATTGAATTTCTATTTTCTTTTACAAAGTTAAATTGTACACATATCCAACATTCACTACTCGATGTACCATTGTTCCCTACTTGATTACAGCTCACATATATAACAAATCAAACCACGTGTGTGCTTCACACGTGCGGATTGCCTAGTACCAACAAATGTATCAATACCCCTCTTGTAAACTTGTACGATGAAGCCAACACATTCAAGTGCATACATTTTGTTGGACAAAATAAAGATTCAATTTAGCTAATAAATTTGTTTAGTTAAGCTAGAACCCAACTAATGAAGTAAAAATATTGTATTGCATTACCTCTCTAGGTCCTTAAATAGCTGTTGTAACTCTAGTATTACCCATCTTAAAAATAGTTGAACTACAAATCCAAAGAGACACAAAAATTGTCAACACTCGAATGATATAAATGATGAATTGAAATTATAATTTGAATATGGGTTCACAACAATCACCTTGATGAAGCCAATCTCCTCGGCGTTGTTGCGGAAAGGAGGCAATCAAAGTCTAGAAAAGAGGATTAGGTACTGAGAGAAAAAAACCTGAAATTTAAAATTTTTGACACATAATTATATAATTTGTTTGATGTTACAAAGAATAAGTCTAGAATTGAGCAACATTAAAACCAAAGGGAGAACCAAACCAAATGCATGCAAAACAACTTGTTCAGTTTGTTTGTTTCGGCCAAAGACATAAGCTTCGGGATTGGGTATGACATAAACTTTTAAAGAGACCCTCATACTTGTAATACTAGGAAAAAAGATTTGAATTTTGCACCTAGATGAACAAAAAAAGTCCCTAAACACTAAATTCAAAAGAAGAAGAAGAACAGAAGTCCATACAAAAGTTGTTAAATAGAAAAGCAACATATAAGATAAACTTGAAAAAGATAAGAAGAAGAGGGTGAATAAATCTCACTCAACTGGTTTATTTGATGTACAAAAACAAAAAAAGGAGAATATTGTATCTTCATTTAATAACATCCAAGCGGATAAGAATTGAAATAGAAACATAAGCACAAAGAAACAAAAATCGGAGGCTGAAAATTATGAGAAGGAAGCTTACCAAAGAAGACCTAATCGAAGACGAGAAAACCCGAGAGTTACCACACACTCTGCTGTCATTAAAACAAAGTCTCATATTCGAGTGAATTTCAATTTCGTTGCCGATTCTGAAAACTGAAGAATTGATAGAGAAGGAGACACATAATGTACCAAAGGCGACATCCAAGGCCAAAAATTGAGACCGTACTTCACGATTATCACACGAGATTTACCACACACCCAACTATCAATAAAACAAAGCTTAGACTCGAGTGACTCTCAAGTTTGTTCTTGATTCTAAAAACTAAAGAATGGATAGATAGGGAGATGAAGAGCGTATCAAATTAATTACTTGACTAGTCACTCAATTGAATCATTTGATAACATATGATAGGGAAAATATGCAAACGAGAAGAATAAGAGAATCAAAACTTGTTGATGTTAGGGATGACATATTGGAGAGTGAATAATCTCTCATTAAACTTCTTCCAGTGAGAAGCAAATAATAAAAGATTTCGAAGCTCCAGCGGTTGGAAGTCGTCGCATTCGAGAGAAGGCCTATCTAAAACGCCAACCGAAATCTCAACAGCCTAAACTGCACTTTTGCGGCGAAATCAAATAGGGGGGAACCAACGGGAGGACGAGAGAGGAAGGTGGTAAGTGCGGCGGCAGATGCAGCGATGCCGGAGGACTGAGAGGTGGCGAAGATGGTGACGGTAAAGTATGAGAGAGGTGGAGGAGGAAGACGAATAATAACATCAATGGGGTTGAGACATTAAAATCTTATGTTATCAAGGAAAAGAAGGATGACGAGTGTAAAGAAACTCTAACCAAAGATGGACCATAGACGGTGATGACATTGTTGTGATTCTCAAGAACTGTAAGAGGTAAAAGCATCAAACATGACATTAAAGGAGTAAAAATGAAAGTACTCTATTGAAAGGGATCCTACTTATAATTTATATAGAAAGTATGATTATGATATACGATATTAGCCCCCCGTTTGGTTGTAACTCTGAAAATGGAAACAGAATGAAAATAAAATTAGTCCATATGTTTACCTTGTTCATAAATATTTTGGAATCATTCCTTATGGTTTCATGCAAAATGCAATTGATTCTCCATTTTGTTTTCCTATAGGTATCAAAGCTAATCAATTTGTACTCCAATTACTTCAAACCACAAGGAATGATTTCAAAAAAAGTTAATGAACAAGGGTACGTGTGGACTAGATTTGTTTCTATTCCGTTACCGTTTTCGGAGTTAAAACCAAACGGGCCCTTAGGATATATAGGAAATAACCAGGCATAATCATTACATTAAAAAATCAAAGAATATTAGTGTCCGTTTTGTTGAACCGGTGTAATGAAAACGGAATGGAATTGGATAAGGGTAAGAAAAGGAAATGAAAATTATATAATTACTTTCACGTGTTAAAAAATCTTTAAGCAAGCATAGTTTTTGATTAATTCGTAATTATTTTATTAACGGAAATGATTTTTAGCGCTTTCAAATGATCCGGTGAAAGAGAGGGGAAGGGAAAATATTTTTTTTTAGGGAAAAGTAGGGTTTTAAAAGGGGCGAAAATCATACCAAGAAAACTAATAACTCCGGTTCGGTCGGCAAGTTTGTCACGGAAAATAATAATAACTCGGGTTCGGTCGCCCCAGTTTCTACTACACACCCTACTAAGAACTGGACTGAAATAAGCTTCCGCTCAAAAACTCACAAATCATTCCGCCGAACACCCAAACGCCGCCATTCGCTGCCTTCCCTGCCACCCGCATACAGTTCAGTGGTTAGTGATTTGCAACTTCTCATTTAATTAATCGTCGTTTTCTTCTGTTGATGGTAGTTCAGCTAATCGTCATTTTCCGATTTCCTTTTCCTTTCTCCTTCAATCTTGGCCTCTTAGATTTCGAATCAGTAGAAATGAAACATACTTCCTCGTGTCTTGATTTGATATCATCGCTTTTTATCTTCAGTTATCATCCTTGATTGCCTTCTACTGTTGACCTTTACACCTTTAACAGCTAAACCAATATCATCTTCAGCAGGCGGCTTTTACAATCAGAAAATTTCGCCATGATTTTCTGTCGAGGTGCCAAGCGTCCTATTGAGATCATCTACAAGAGGTTAGGAGGTCAAAACAGTTCATGTTATTACTCCACTTTGGGAAACAAAAGTGTTTCGGCATCAGAAATCGGATTTAAAAAGCAGAGTCCCTTTGTAACCGAGTATGCAGCATATGTGTCTGCTCCTGGATTGTTCCTCAGGAGATATAACTCTGCATCATCGAGTTCAGAGCAGATGAATCTTATAAAGCAGTTGCGAGAGAGAACCAGTGCTCCAATTAAAGATGTCAAATCTGCCCTTGTTGATTGCAATTGGGATATAGGTATGCAGAGTATTAGCATCCTCCATTTTTTTAATTTCTGGTTGTTTTATTGTGTTTGGATGAATTGGTAGGATAATGATAGGAAATGAGAGAAATTGGATACAATTTAGGACCTGTTTGGATTATAGGGAACCGTGGGAAATGATATGATTCCACCTTTGAAGTAAATGTGGCCTTATGTAGATGGACTGGAATTAGGATTTGTTTGGCAGCATGGAAGCTATAGTTGACGTTGATTTGCATACTTGAGAATTGATGGAAGATACATTTCATCTGCAAATGAATGTGGATGGAAGTGATATTTTAGTCAACATTTTGTGTAATGACAATTTATATATATATAATGATGGATCTTAGGAAATTACATCGACTGGAAATCCAAATTAAGCTATATGTAACCAGCAACGACAGATAATCTGGACAAGACCCAAATTCCCAGAGGGAGCTAACTTTGAAACAAGACTCTAAACTAACATTATGCATACAGCTTTTTCTTTGGTACAAAAATTAAAGAGACAAATCTATGCCAAGGCTAAAAGTTAAAGTGCCCTAAGTAACATTTGATAACAGAAATTATTCTAAATGTAACGGTTTATCCCCTTTTTTCAGGCAGTATATGTTTTAACTTTTGCTGCAAAATGGCTTTTTGAAAGTCAGTACAAATGGCTAATCAATTATAACCTAGAAACTAAGCAAAACAAAACAACTCAAGTAGGATGAAAGGGGAGACCTCTGTGGATGTGAGTATTTGGTTTTGAGGTAGTAAATGTTGGATTGATTGAGGTAAAGGCAGAATTTATGCATTTTGAGTGTGTACATGAAGCTCTCACTTGAACTTCTAGCACACAAGTAATACAGAAATAGCTTCTCACCTTCACGACATCATCAACCCCTGGATCTAATGCATAATATATGAATTGTTATTTAATGCACAATGTATAAATTGTTGAGAGAATCCTTATCTGTTATGCCCTTTTTATTATTGAAAAGAAATTTCATTGGGCATTTTGTCTGTCTAAATATGCAAGGCCCGAGAATCAAGCCCCGAGACGTCGTCTTTTTATATTGCTTGGCTGGTGAAATATAAATTGAACGTAAAATTAGGCTTCTGTTGGTGTATTAGGGCCTGTTTGGTTGTAGATGAGTTTATATTTGGGTTTTTAATCTAAATGAGGTTATAGGTTATATATGGGTTTTTAATCTAAATGAGGCTATTTGAGGTTATTTGGTGTTTAGTAGTGGATTTTTCGGGGGCTTATTTTTTGTAAAAAGACATAATATATGACCTCATATAACCTTGGGGGAGAAGGTTATAGTATTTCGGGGTTTATAATCTCAAATAAACTACCCAGGTTATTTTATCAATCTACAAGTAAAAAAGCCATTAATCCCCTACAAAATAACCTAAAATAACCCCCAACAATCTACAAGTAAACGGCCCTTAGTCTATTAGACTACTGAGTTGACTAATACTTTTGTTTCAGATGCTGCACAGAAGGAGCTGAGGAGAAGAGGGGTGGTCCTAGCATCAAAGAAGTCAGGGAGGGCTGCTACAGAAGGTTTCCTGGCCCTAGCCCAGAGTGACAACAAGGCTGCTATTGTAGAGCTTAATTGCGAGACTGACTTTGTTGCCAGGAATGAGATATTCCAGTCTTTGGTAAGGAAGAGTCAGTCCTAGCAAATTTTCTTTTTTGTTACTTTTTGAATTGGAAATTGTCATGTCTTTGGATTGGCGTTGCTTAATTTGTTAGTTAAATGTGCTGACGCATATTTTAATCCTTTTGTAATCCCCTTTTACTTGCTTTGCTTTGCAACTCCTTTTAAATCTTATTTTACTTGCTGTCTTTGAGTTTACTTGCAAGCTGTGCCTGTTGTGTTTTTCTTTTTTGGTACCTCATCATCATTTTTCACTTTCTTGATTATGCATTCACACACATCTTCTAGGCTTCATCTATTGCAAAACTAGCACTATTGGTTGAAGATTCTTCTCAACAAGGCTCTGGGATCTCAACTGTTGCTCCTGAGTCATTCCAGGTTAGCTTGTTGTTCTTTGTCCACTGAGATGCAAACTGTAACACCCAATTTTCTCTACATTTCCACCATTCCATCTTAAACTGTTACACTTGATTTTCTCTACATTGCCCTTGAGTCGTTTTTGGCTACCATTATTTTATACACATTTTGATGGATTATGACTAAAAGAATGAAAAAGGGAAACTAAAACATATGATGGAAGGAAAATTCTATCAACTGATGAAAATTGCTTTAGGTGTTGTAATGTATAAATATTGACAAAGAGTTTGAAATATTAGTCTAATTATCTTTCTGTTTAGCAAGTTTAACCTTTTTTGCTGTTATCCTGGTTATATTCTAATTAATTAATGGTTAACACTGCAAGTTTGAGAGATGAAGTAGCGATGTAATTGGTTATCTTTGTAATTGTTTGTATTGGTATGGCCACTTTTTTGGTTGCCAGGGAGATTTTTGAACTATTTTACTCTTGCAGGAATTGAAGGTAGACCTTGATCATCCAAAATTAAAGGGGGAGAGAACTCTTCAGAATGCAGTTACTGAAGTTGCTGCAATGATGGGAGAGAATGTAAAGTTTAGGAGGGGTTTTACAATTGTAAAACAGTCTCCTGGTGTTATCTCTACATATCTTCACACTAGCCCACAACCAGGTGTAGTTTACCTCCGCTAATATTTTTCTGACAGTAAGTTTAAAGCGGACTTCAGTTTAGAGATCCCTCTTAAGTTAATTACACTTTTTATAATAATGGAAAAAAAATCAATTTGAACTGTCATGACTTGATGCTCTATGAATCACGTTGAGGAATTTCCAATGGAAAGAAGTCATGAACAATGGAATTTATAATCACTTATAAAATTGGATGTAGGTTTGGGGCGTATTGCTGGACTTCTGTCCCTAGAAGTCGAGGATCCAAATGCTTCACTTGATGCTCTTCAGAGTGTTGGTTCAGAATTGGCAATGCATGTTGTTGCTGCAAAACCTTTGTTCCTTACGAAGGAACTTGTCTCTACTGATGCTTTGGAGAGTGAACGTGACATTCTCAGATCTCAGGTTTGGCATGCCATTCTGTCACTCTTATGCTGATTTTTTATTCTAGTTTGACCTTAGTGCATTTACTTGCATCATAGAAGGTAACTTGTTAAGGTGATGCATTTTCTGTATCTTTTCTCGAGGCAAAATATCCGATGATAGCAATTTGTAAGATTTAAAATAAAAAGGAAAAATGACCAAGAATAATACCAACTATGAGGTATGAACAAAAAATAATACAAACTTTAAAAATTACTAGGTTCTATACAAACTAATCCGCATTAAACTATTTTTGATACGGGTGAAGTTATAGCCAATTTTATTACAAAAATCACCCATAACTTTTTAAATTACACAAAATTACCCCTACATTATATTTTCTTTCACAAACCACCCTTATTATATTTTTATACCTAACGAATTATATAATAAAGGTTATTTATCACTTTATTCTTAAATATTTTAGGCCATTTATTTAAAATATAACTATAAGAATGTTTGAGAAGTTTTAACACTTTAAAAATAAAATTTTGGTTAAAAGACTCATACTTGGTGACATTTCCACAATTTTTTGTTACAAAATAAAATTGATTTTTGAAGTTTTAAAATTTAAACATGAAATGTAGATTTTTTTTCACAAATTTACGTTAAATATGTTAATTATAAATTTTCAAATTATACAAATTTCCAAATTAGTATTATATTCTTTCGTTAAGTTTTACCTACAAATATGGATTATTCCATCAAACTACATCCATAAAACAATAATGACACCAAACATGGTTCTATTAACCAAAATTTCATTTTTTAAAAACTTCTTAATTTTTTAATGAATAAACTACCTTAAATATTAAAAATAAAGTGATGACTAACTTTTCTTACCTAATTCGTGAAGTATACAAAAATAAAATGGATGATTTTTGAAAGAAAGTAAAATATTGGGTCATTTTGTGTGATTTAAAAATATGTGGGCTATTTTCATAATAACATTTGGCTAGATTTTCACCCCGTGTCAAAATTGGTTTAATGTGAAATAGTTTGTGCATCAAATAGTAATTTTTAAAGTTTGTATTATTTTTGGTTCATACCTCATAGCTGGTATTATTTTTGGTCATTTTTCCAAATAAAAATAACTGAACAAATATAACTTGGTTTGCAATATTCTCATGTTCTATTCCCAATAGCCTTTGTTTCTTATTGAACAATGTTGATGCACTTCAATATTATCCTTTTTTATGCATTGTTTAAAAAAATCTATAATTATTTATTTGGATTTTTCTTATTGTAGGCAGAAGCATCCGGGAAACCGGCGATGGCCATAGAGAAAATGATTGAAGGCCGTTTACGGAAATACTTTGAAGAAGTAGTTTTGATGGAGCAAAAGTTTATTGTGAACGATACACTAAATGTCAAGGTAAGGATTAGTATTACGTCATTTTGAGTCAGCTACTCGTGTTTCATGCTTATATTTTTTTAAAATTGTATTTTGTTTGGTTATGAAGTTTTCATGACTAAATCAGTTCTTTGTAAATGTGCAGACATTATTGAGCAATTTATCCAAGCAAGTAAACTCACCTGTAAAGATTGTGGACTTTCTTAGGGTTGAAGTCGGAGAAGGAATTCAGAGGTAAGAACTATAATGACTCAGGGGCATCATTGTTGTGGTTGCCATATATGGATTTATTGATTGTTCTTATGGAAACAACTGTGTAGAATACAAGTATGCAAGCTCTAGAAAAAACATACAAGATCATGTTTCTGATAGAGCATAAATCAGTAAGAACAGAATTAGGATAATAGAACAAGAGATAAACCTTCCTAAATCAGTTGGCAAACCATCAAAAAGGGTTACCACGGCAAATGCCCAATACAGGTGATATCTTCTGCACGATGAGTTAGAACTTAAAAGGCCTAATGCCTTATTTATGCTAAAGCGTGTCACCTACATGCCAATAGTAGATCTCTATGACAGACTAGTGGCTTCCACTAGTAAGAGCGCATATCTTGGGCCTCTTTTCATCGTAATGAACTTTGGCCTTTGTTTTTTTCCCTTTTAAATGACCGGTCCAGACCAGACTGGATTCTGGATGGTCTGGATCCAGAAAATCTTCAAAGGGAAGGCTGAAAATCAGATATGCTACTTCGTGTCCAGGTCAGTCTAGTCCGGGTCAATCCAAAATCTGGTCTGGACCGAAAGTAAACAACACGTGGCATGGCTCCCCAACGTATGGAATATTGCATTTACCCTAATATTGTCATGTAGCTTAAGTTGTAATCTTATTCAGGAGATCTGCATAATCCTCTCTCCTTCTCATGAAGGTGCTTCAATTGTACTTTATAATTCTCTCTCCTTACTTCACCTTTATGGTGTTTTTGTAGGGGAGTGGAATAACGAAGACATTGAATATGGTCATTCTTTTATGGAATTTGGTTTGCTTAAACTCGGAAGCTTTGTGTAATGTATATTCCGTTTGGTGGACAGGCTAGATGCGGCTAATGACTCTGAACAGGTGGCTCAGGCAGCGTAAGGAATCTCACGGCGAACTCTATCCAACCCTATGCATCTTATAGGTTAGAATTTTGAGAGTGAATCAATACTCAGTTTTCTCTTTTTATCACCGATGCGTCATTTTGGCAGTTTAGGCTGAAGAGTTTTGTAATGTATCTTCTGCATCATGTTGGCAGTTTTTTTTTTTACTTCAGTTGTGAAGAAGGATGAAGTGGATCATCGATGTCATAAATAAATTATATGTTTCAATTCATTGATCAACCTAAGCTGCTTGTGATATGAAAAATTAGGATGGGTACAATTCTCGGTGGGATTTCATCCAACAATAACAATCTTGATCCCTAGTCTCCATATACCTCGTGCCAAATCGTGTTTGGACTTTGGAGCAGATTGGCAACAAGCATAGATTGTTTAAGTATGTGTGAGAATGTGAATAATATTCCCCCTTAGGGTTTCCATCGTCAGATGGGTAATATTAATAGAGAAAATGTATTTACAATAATTACAAAGGCAGACCTCTATTACATTATTTACAATAATCTATCATACCCCCGCAGTCGAAACTGGTGGAGGATGAACAGTAAGACTGGACCGAAAGTCTAAGAATAATTGGCGAGGCAGACCTTTGGTGAATATGTCAGCATATTGAAACACAGAAGGCACATGAAGAACTTTGATGTGACCTAAGGCAACCTTATCGCGAACAAAATGTATGTCGAGTTCGATGTGCTGGGTTCGTTGATGTTGAACCGGATTGTTGGCAAGATAAGTGGCAGAGATGTTGTCAGTGTAAACAACTGTGGCTTTAGATAAGGGACAATGAAGTTCCAGCAACAGATTTCGCAGCCAAGAACACTCAGAGACAACATTCGCAACTCTACGATATTCAGCTTCAGCACTAGATCGAGAGACCACAGATTGACGTTTTGCGGACCAGGAGATGAGAGTGTCATTGAAAAAGACACAGTACCCAGAAGTGGAACGGCGTGTGTCTGGACATCCTCCCCAATCAGCATCTGTATAGGCAATTAAATCCGATTTGGGAGAAGGAGAGATGGTAATACCAAGAGTAGACGTGCCGGCAATATAGCGGATGATGCGTTTTAGGGCGGCAAAATGCGGTTCCCGGGGATCATGCATGAAAAGGCAGATCTGTTGAACTGCAAAACTAATATCTGGGCGAGTGAAGGTAAGATACTGAAGCGCACCAGCTAAACTTCTGTAAAGAGTAGGATCGCTGACTGGTGTGCCAGAAGATGCGCTGAGCTTAACTGATGTCTCTGCAGGTGTGATAGCAGGTTTGCAATTTGTCATCTTTGCTCTTTCAACTATTTCCCGAGCGTATTTGTCCTGAGATAAGAACAATCCAGAAGAGTTTTGACGAACTGCGATGCCCAAAAAATAAGACAAAGTGCCCAAATCTTTGAGGGCAAATTCCTTGCTCAAAAGCAGAATCAGATGAGTTCTCAGCAAGTCAGAAGATGCAGTTAAGATGATGTCATCAACATAAAGCATCAGATACGCAATGTTAGTGCCCTGTCTGTAAATAAAGAGAGAAGAGTCGCTCTTACTGCCAATAAAGCCAATGCGAGTCAGGAAGCCTGCAAAGCGTTGAAACCAGGCGCGGGGAGCCTGTTTGAGACCATACAAAGACTTCTGGAGAAGACATACATGATTAGGGCGAGAGGTATCACGAAAACCTGGAGGTTGAAACATGTATACCGTTTCATTTAAATGCCGATGGAGAAAAGCATTTTGAACGTCTAACTGATGAATGGACCAGCAACGAGATACCGCAATACTCAGAACCATGCGGATAGTAGCAGGTTTGACCACTGGACTGAAAGTCTCATCACAGTCGACTCCAATCTGTTGAGAGCATCCATTTGCAACTAAGCGAGCCTTATACCGCTCCAAAGAACCATCAGACCTGTACTTATGTCGAAAAATCCACATACACCGCACAATATTAGCATCAGGAGGATGAGGAACCAGAACCCAAGTCTTATTTCGCATAAGGGCTCGATATTCGTCAAGCATGGCATGGTTCCAATACGGATCCTGGAGAGCTAGATTATGTGATTTTGGTATGGGCGAGATGAGTCGGGAATACGGGGTAGTAGAGACGGATAGATCGAAGATGGGTTTGGGTTTGACGATACCGGATTGACTCCGGGTCTGAGGTCGGGTGGGCACAGCAGCAGGTGGAGCTGGGACGGGATGTATATGAGGAGGCTCGGATATGGAAATAGCAGGTAAAGGTGGGCTGGTATTTCCAGTTGGGCCGGAAGGTGGGCTGTCATTAGGCTGTCCGACAGGAAGAGGTAAAGGGCCAGGCGGGCTGACTGAGGAAGGGCCGGGATTGTGGGAGCGTGGGCCAGGTGTACGGAATGGGCCGGGATGGCCAAAAGCGTCAGTTGGGAAGGGCCGGGATGGGCCTTGCACATGTGGGATTGGGCCTGAAAAATGTGGGCCAGGCGAAGACTGAGAAGGTCCAGGCGTAGGCTGGGAAGGGCAAAAAATGTCAGCTGGTGATGAGCTGTCCTCAAGGTTCCTAAGTAAATTCCTTGTGTACGGTGTAGGTCCGTCATCGGTGAAAAAATCATAGGATTCCGGGGAGGTATCGTTCCGGTTGAAAAACGGGAATTGAGACTCATCAAAAGTGACATGTCGGGAGAGAAAAATTTTGTTGGAACCTAACTTTAAACACTTGTAACCTCGATGATGAGGAGGGTACCCGAGGAAGACGCACTTTGTAGTACGAGGTTGAAGTTTGTGTGAAATAGTTGCACTTTGATTGGGATAACAAAGGCAACCGAAAATTCGGAGGTGACGGAAGGATGGTGTAGTGCGGTATAGCACTTGGGTAGGAGATCTATTTTGAATAGATGTGGAAGGAAGAATATTGAGGAGGTAGCATGATGTCTCTAAGGCGTGAGGCCAAAAAGAGACGGGAATAGATGCATGAAACAGAAGAGAACGCATCATGTTATTGATGGTACGAATAGTACGCTCAGCTTTGCCATTTTGAGGGGATGTATGAGGACACGAAAATCTAAAAGAGATGCCATTAGTGGCAAAAAAATTGTGAAAATTCGTGTTGTTAAATTCACGTCCCATGTCGCATTGAAAACTTTTAATATTTGTGCGAAATTGGGTTTGAACGAATTTGTGAAATTGCCTAAAGAGATCGAAAACTTGAGATTTAAACTTGATTGGAAAGACCCATAAGAAATGTGTATAATCATCAAGAAATAACAAGTAATATTTAAAACCTTCCCGGCTAGGGATAGGAGAGGTCCAAATATCGCTATGAATAATATCAAAAGGCGCAAAAGTACTAGTGGAAGAGCGATCAAACGCAAGTTTGTGATGTTTTCCAAGTTGACACGCATGACAAAGATGAGGAGATGTCTCCTTAATACATTTAAAAAAGGAAGAATTGCGAAGAAAATTAAAAACCGGCATGCCGGGATGACCTAGACGAGCATGCCAAGTGGAAGAAGACTCTGCCGAGAGGGCATGTGGTGAACGAATGGGAGGATTGGTAACCGGATAGAGCTCCCCAGAGCTATTACACCTCAGACGAACGGTCCCCGTTTGCAGATCCTTCACAGAGAAACCAAAAGGGTCAAACTCAACAGAAGCAAGGTTATCAGTTGTAAAACGTCTAACGGATACGAGATTTTTGACAATTTTGGGAGCGACAAGAATATTTGATAAACGGAGAGGTTTGTTTGGGGTGGGTAAATAGCATCACCAAAACCTGTAGAAGGAATACGCATACCGTTGCCAACAATTATCGAATTTAATGGACCATTATGCGAAAAAGACGAGAGATTACCGGAATTATTCGTCATGTGCGAGGTGGCGCCCGTGTCCATGTACCATAAATTGTCCGTCGGATTTAACATCATCGTGGCGAACGATTGGTCCAGGTAAGTGGGCTGCTGAGTAGCACATGAAAATTGGTCTTGCGTCATATGGGCCTGTTGGTTGAAGACTGGGCCGGATCCAAGAAGACCTTGCTGATTTGTGGGGTAAGGACAAGGTGGAGGAGGTACTGGGCCAGTGTGGGCCGGCATCCAGGTATGAGCTGCAGCAGGCCCGCCAGGAAATTGCTGGAGAGGCATCCACCCATAATTGGGCCTGAAGACATAACGTTGGGCTGGAGCTGAAGAAGTGGACCGGGCTTTTCCTTTTCTGCCCTTGGACTGATTTCCACTGGGCTTGTCGACAGACTGCTGGGAAGGAGAGGACGCTGAAGACGCCGAAGACCCTGCTGTTGCGGCGGTGAGGGCTGACGAGTCTTTTCCGGCTCTTGTTTGTGCTGCTAACCTGGTTTCTTCGAGAAGTAACTGAGAGCGAGCTTTAATAAAACTCGGAAGATGATCCGTTTGTTGAATAAAACTCGCCACAACATTATATTCACATGGCAGACCCGAAATTAGTTGAAGCACCAAACGAGTTGCCGGAACCGGTGATCCAACACCCTTTAGTTGATCGGCTAGGGACTTGAGATGCTGACAAAAGGAATTGACAGAGGAGAAAGCGGATAACTTACAGTTGGAGAATTCGTGCTCAAGATACACCGCCCGAGTGTTCTTGTTATCCTGGAAAATATCCTTGACTCGATTCCAAGCTTGAAGCGCGGTGTCGTCGGAATCAAGGATTTGAAGAAGGATGTCACGTGAGACCGTACTGTATATCCACTGAAGAACAGTTGCATCAACTTGAAGCCATAAGGAATTGTCGATGTTTGTAGGTCGCGGAACGGATTCATCAATGTGATCAAGCACATTGTGTGCTTTTGCAGTAACGCGAAAAAGGGTAACCCACGATGCATACGGAGTATCATGATCGAGAACAAGAGCGATGTTTTTCTTGATATTTGAGATGCCGAGAGCAGAGTGGAAGGTAGCCTTTTTGTCGGCCATGTGGAGGAAAAGATGAAGGGGAAGAAGCAGCGGAATAGAGTTAGAGGATAGAAGCCTCTGATACCATGTGAGAATGTGAATAATATTCCCCGTAGGGTTTCCATCGTCAGATGGGTAATATTAATAGAGAAAATGTATTTACAATAATTACAAAGGCAGACCTCTATTTACATTATTTACAATAATCTATCAGTATGAAATTCTTAAGATAATTCTACAGTAGACAATAATGTCACTACGGAAGACTTAGTCATGAATGAAGTCTCCTTAGGTGTACATGTTGCTAATAAGCTAGCAACCTCTTCTTGAATGACCTTTGAAGATGCCAACTTCTTTTCCTTAAATGCCTTTGTTATTGCTCTAGTGATAGGTCCTTTAGGAGGTGCTAATGATGGTCCCACATCATACTCCCCTTCTTGAAAAAGATTCGTCATCGAATCATCACCATGCTCATCACTAGACTCAAAAGAACTCAAATCTCCTACATTGAAGGTAGGGCTTACTCCATACTCCTCCGAAAGCTCCATGACAAAAGCATTGTTTCCAGCCTTACTCTTGACTCGAAATGGTCCGTCTCCGCATGAGGGATAACTTAGACTGCATCTTCTCCGGAAATCTCTCTTTTCATAGATGCAACCAAAATAGATCTCCCGGTTTGAATAGCATTTCCTTGCGATTCCGATTTTCCTTGTTAGCTACCGCTTTTCCTTTCTCCTCTAGCCTTATGCGTGTCCTCTCATGCAGATTCTTGATGAAATCGAATTGTTTTCCTTCATTAAAATATACTCGCTTCTCTAAAGACAACAATTATAAGATCAAAAGGGGTCAAAGATTCAACCCATAGACACTCAAAAGGCATTAGATTAGTAGTTGAATGAATGGTACTGACACGGAACCGAAAACGAAGAAGCTGATTGATGCTGAAGTTTGTAATTATTAGTTGCCTAAATTGTTTTTGTTTTGATTAGGATTAAGTTGTTTATTTGGGGCCGGTTCACTTGCATTTTAAGAGCCGGTTCATTGCTTTATTTTTTCTTAGTTATTTTAGGTTTATTAATTATTGGTTTAGTTGTCTTTATTTTAGTTTTTGGAAGATGCCTATTTAAGGTTTTCTTCTCCTTTGTAAGAACAAGTTTTTGATGCAATAGATAAGCAGTTCTTGTTTTTGAGCGAATGTTTTTCCCCTCTCGCCCTCCAATGGAGATTGGAGCCCGAGTTGTATGTTTTCTTGTGAGATGGACCTAGATTACTCGATGAGTGGGTTATCACATCATTTGCAATTGTGTCTTGGCTCTTTAGCCATGGTGCTTTGCATTGTTTGGGATGGGTTCCTCAAAATCGGTCCATCGCTTTATAGACGAGAGGGTTGTGTCGTTCTTGGATTCGGTTCTTGATCGATCTAATCCATGGGTTGTACCGTTTGTGGTATCGGTTCTTGGCTGGTTGTATCAATGGGTTGGTTCAAGGGTAGCATAGCTTGCTTGCCTCCTATCTTTCCCTTTCGTAGCTTTAGTTTCCCTTTCCACAAAAGAGTCTACAAGTTTGCGCAACTATGAGTACCATGGAGTCGTTTTCAGCTTTCTCGTGTTGATGGTGCTAGATCCGGCTTGACGGGCTAAATCCCCGTATCAGATTGGTATCAGAGCCATATGCGCCGTCAACGTTCCGGTTCGTGATGTTCATCGGGTGTTCTTGGTGTTGCTGCCGCCCTAACCTCAGCCAAAAGGCCCCCACATGTATCCCTCCACTCTTTCGACCACAACCACCCACTACCCCATTACCCATACCCACCTCTCACTCTTTCGACCAAAACCGCCCACTACCCCATTACCCATACCCACCTCTAGTCCATATTCAAAAACACAAAAAAAAAAGAACCTATCTACACGTTTCAGCCTCCACAAAAAAAAAAACCTATCTACACGTTTCAGCCTCCACAATATTAGCTAAATCCCTAACCACCTCCTTAATTTTAGCTAATGCTTCGTGTGATCTTATCACTTTGCCTCCACAACATTATCTTAACCCATAACCACCTCCTTAATTTTAGCTAATGCTTCGTGTGATCTTATCACTTTGCCTCCACAACATTATCTTAACCCATAACCACCTCCTTAATTCTAGCTAATGTTTCGTGTGATCCTATCACTTTGCCTCCACAAGATTTGCTAACCCATAACCATCTCCCTCCTCTACTCCCGTCGACCTGCAGCCCACACGCCTTTCCCTCTTCTACTCCCATCGACCTGCAGCCCACACGCCTTTCCCTCTTCTACTCCCATCGAACTGCAGCCCACACGCCTCTCCCTCTTCTACTCCCATCGAACTGCAGCGCCATCACACATCCTTCTTCTACTCCCGTCACACTGCAGCGCCCTCACGCCTCTCCCTCTTCTACTCCCGTCAAGCTGCAGCACCCTCACGCCTCCCTCTTCTACTCCCGTCGAACTGCAGCGCCACCGCCGCCCTTCTTCTCTCCCGTTGAGCTGCTGCGCCGCAGCCATCTCACCTAGTCTACGGCCTTTAACCACGGCCTTGCAAGACGAGGATCCCCGTATCAACATCGGCCTCTCATGGAGTCGTCTTCAACCGCTCGTGTTCCAGCCCGCAAGAGGACGCCCACGTTCTAAGGCAAACCGCAAGCCACCATCACGCCTCGACGCTGAGACCGCTCGCCAAGCTCGTAGGAGGTCCACTCATGCGGCCGGGACATGGGTTTGGATCAAGATACCGCAGCGAGGCCGCCCTCGGCTTGACGCGAACCCAAACGGTCTAGGGCCTTTTTGGGTCCTTGCCCGTGAGTTTGGTTATGTGCACATAGTTAACTGGCCGGATGATAAGGGTGATGTTAGTCGTTTCATTGCATCGGAGTACCTCTACCCTGTATTGCCTCCATCGGACTTACCACACGCTTCGGGGTCGAAGCTTTTCCAAGAAGGAGAGAATGATACGGAACCGAAAACGAAGAAGCTGATTGATGCTGAAGTTTGTAATCATTAGTTGCCTAAATTGTTTTTGTTTTGATTAGGATTAAGTTGTTTATTTGGGGCCGGTTCACTTGCATTTTAAGAGCCGGTTCATTGCTTTATTTTTTCTTAGTTATTTTAGGTTTATTAATTGTTGGTTTAGTTGTCTTTATTTTAGTTTTTGGAAGATGCCTATTTAAGGTTTTCTTCTCCTTTGTAAGAACAAGTTTTTGATGCAATAGATAAGCAGTTCTTGTTTTTGAGCGTCTTTCCCCTCTCGCCCTCCAATGGAGATTGGAGCCCGAGTTGTATGTTTTCTTGTGAGATGGACCTAGATTACTCGATGAGTGGGTTATCACATCATTTGCAATTGTGTCTTGGCTCTTTAGCCATGGTGCTTTGCATTGTTTGGGATGGGTTCCTCAAAATCGGTCCATCGCTTTATAGACGAGAGGGTTGTGTCGTTCTTGGATTCGGTTCTTGATCGATCTAGTCCATGGGTTGTACCGTTTGTGGTATCGGTTCTTGGCTGGTTGTATCAATGGGTTGGTTCAAGGGTAGCATAGCTTGCTTGCCTCCTATCTTTCCCTTTCGTAGCTTTAGTTTCCCTTTCCACAAAAGAGTCTACAAGTTTCCGCAACTATGAGTACCATGGAGTCGTTTTCAGCTTTCTCGTGTTGATGGTGCTAGATCCGGCTTGACGGGCTAAATCCCCGTATCAGGTACGATTATATGCAAACTCAACATGTGGTAACATATCCTCCCAAGCACTCAATTTGTCTTTTAAAGCAGCCCGTAAAATAGTAGTTAAGGTCCTATTAGTAACCTCTGTTTGACTATCCGTTTGAGGATGACTAGATGTTGAATATTAAAACCTAGTTTCTAGATTTTCCCAAAGGGTCTTCCAAAAGAAATTAAGGAACTTAACATCCCTATCACTCACAATATTCCTAAGTACTCCATGTAATCTAACAACATTACGAAAGAACAAGTTAGCTACATTATAAGCATCATCGGTCTTATGACAAGCAATAAAATGAGCCATTTTAGAAAAATGATCAACGACCACAAAAATAGAGTCTCTCCCCTTCTTAGTCCTAGGTAATCTTACAACAAAATTCATGATAATATCAAGCCATGGTGAACTAGGCGTATGTAAAGGTGTATACAAACCATGTGGTTTTAATCTAGCCTTAACTTTCAAGAACACAAGACATCTCTTAAGCATGTTATCAACATCTTTAAGCATATTGGGCCAATAAAAGTATGAATGCAGCATATGAAATGTCTTATATCTACCAAATGTTCCATTGAACCTCCCATATGAGCTTCCTCAACAAGTAACAGTCTAAGAGAACATCTAGGAATACACACTTTATCTTTCCAAAATAAGAAGCCTTCAAAAAACGTAGAATTTATCATACAGTGGCAAATATCGGTTAGAATCTCGGGCGAGATTTCTAGCATGAGGCCAAGATTTACACTGCGTAAAGATATCTCCAAAATCACCATCATCTACAAATAGATCCTTAATATAATGAAAACCTAAAACCTTAGTATCCATACTAGTGATCAAATAGTGTCTCCTAGAAAGGGCATCAACAACAACATTATCTCTTCCCTTTTTATATTTAATGATATATGAAAAGGTTTATATAAACTCCATCCATCTACCATGTCTCGTATCTAACTTATCTTGACTCCTAAAATGTTTTAAGTACTCATGATCAGTTCTAAGGATAAATTCATTAGGCCAAAGACAATGTTGTCATGTCTTCAAAACTCAAAAAAGTGCATACAATTCCTTATCATAAGTCGAATAATTCAAGCATGCTCCTTTCTATTTCTTACTAAAGCGTGCAAGTGGCTTAGCTTCTTGCATGATTTAGTGAAATCCGGAAGTGCTAGTAGCGGTGCATGTGATAGTTGTCACTTCAAATCCTTAAATGCCTTCTCTTGTGCATCTCCCCACTTGAATTGTACTTGCTTCTTCGTGAGGGATGTGAGGGAGGCTACAATGGTACTAAAACCCCGTACAAAACGTCTATAGAAGGTAACTAATCAATGAAATGATCGGACATGTCCGATCGTTGTTGTTGTAGGTCATTCTTGGATTGTTTTGATCTTCTATCCACTTCTAATCCTTTTGTACTCACTAAAAATCCAAGGAAAATAACTTGATTAGAACTAAACTCACATTTCTTAATATTAGCATATAAAGACTCATTTCTATGAGTTCCTAGTACTTCCCTCAACTACTCTTCATGTTTCTCAATAGATTTGCTATAGATGAGAATGTCATCAAAATAGACAACCACAAACTTCCCAGTGAAATGAAGTAAGACATGATTCATTAATCTAATGAAAGTGCTAGGTGCGTTAGTCAAACCAAAATGCATAACCAACCACTCATAAAGACCAAACTTAGTCTTGAACGCTGTTTTCTATTAATCTCCTTTCCGCATTCGAATCTGATGGTATCCACTTTTAAGATCAACACACATCTAACATATCATCTAAACGGTGAATGAGATGTCAATACTTGGTAGTGATACTGTTAATTTCACGACAATCAATACACATCCTCCAAGTGGTGTCCTTTTTGGGAACCAAAAGGACGGAAACATCACATGAACTTAAACTTTCCCATACATAGCCTTTATTTAAAAGCTCTTGAACTTGATCTTGAATTTCTTGAGGACTCATCCTATAAGTGGGTCGATTAGGAAGTGAGGCTCCTTGAATCAAGTCAATTTGATGCTCAATGCTCCACAACGGTGGAAGACCTGCAAGAATCTTATCAGGAAATACATCACAAAATAGATAACCACAAACTTCCACTAAGTTTATCTAACATATCATCCAAACGGGGAATGAGATGTCGATACTTGACAGTGATGTTGTTAATTAATTGCTCGACAATCAACACACATCCTTCAAGTGTTGTCATTTTTGAGAACCAAAAGGACGGGAACATCACTTGGACTTAAACTTTCTCGTACATAGCCTTTATTCAAAAGCTCTTGAACTTGATCTTGAATTTCCTGAATTTCTTGAGGACTCATCCTATAAGCGGTCGTTTAGGAAGTGATGATCCTGGAATCAATTCAATTTGATGATCAATGCCCCGGAACGGTGGAAGATCCGCAGGAATGTCAATAGGAAACACATCACAAAACTCGTCTAAAAGATTAAGAACGTTTTGAGGTAAGGTAGCCTTGCCTATATCACTCAAAGTCACAAGGCTTTCACAAAGACACATAAGAACAATATCCAAAGGAATATAATCATCAATAAAGTCCCTTTTGGACGCTGAAAGAACTTGATTAGTCTCAGTAGAAGGAATCTCGGTGGGAATCTCGACCAAGATTTTGTCTCGGGACCGAGATTCTGATGAACTACGACGAGAACTGGAGTGTGAATCTTGCTCACCAAGACGAGATTCTGATAATCTCGGACGAGATTTCTTTTCTGGAGCATGTTTCTCACTCTCGTACTTCCATTGATCCTTCTTTTTGTCATACTGTTCTGCAATCTGCAAAAGAAGTCATAGGATTAAGGGTCATTGTGTGTCCATTGAACTCAAATGAATGCTTATTAGTAAATCCATCATGCATGACCTTTCGATCAAATTGTCATGAACGTCCTACTAGAACATGACATGCTTGCATGGACACAACATCACACACAATGATATCCTCATACTTTCCTAGTATTATTTACCTTTAATTCACCACAATCATTCATCCAATGCAACTTATATGGTCTAGGATGGTAAGAAGTTATAATATTAAATTTATTGATTAATTCATCACTACCAATGTTGCAACAACTACCACCATCAATGATCATGTTACACACCTTTCTTTGAACAATACATCTAGTATGAAAAAGGTTTTCTTGTTGATTATCCTCACATAGAGATATCTTAGCATGTAAAGTCCTTCTAGCAATTAAAGATTCTCCATGCTCATATTCACAACCTTTCTCAATATCACTAGCACTATCATGTTCATGCAATGCATTCATATGGGTATGGTCATTTTCATGCTCTTCTTCACTTTCATATTGTCCTTGTTGATTTAGAAATAAGAATCTTTTATTAGGACAATCCCTCATATAATGACCTCTACCTTGACATTTAAAGCATACAATGTCTCTAGAACATAAAGTAGAGTTAGAAGTGCTTCCTTTATTATCCTTTGAAGGCTCTTTCAACGGGCGATATGGTGTCGATTGAGACAAGGTTTTCTGTCGTGATGGATCGGGATTTCGGCCTTTGCTCTCGTCTTTATGTGAATCTCGGCCAAAATTGCGGGCGAGATTTTCTTTGTGGGGCTGAAATTTGTTCTTTGGCTTCCACAAACTCGTTCCTTGGCTCCTTCCTTGAAACTTATTTTCTACCTTAATAGCCAAATGCAACAAGTTATTCATATTAGCATAGAGATATAGATCAATTTTATAGCTAAGGATGGATTTAAAATTCATAAAAACCGAGCCATAATGGGCTTATCCTCTATAATGTTGGCTTTCACCATTGTCATTTGCATGGTGATGTAGACCTCTTCTACGCTCATGAAACCTTGCTTGAGGTTCTCCAATCTTTGTCTTACTTCCCTAGCATAATGTTGAGGCACAACTCTTGCTTTGATTAATGCCTTCATTTGTTCCCAAGTGTTGATGGTTGGATTTAAAGTTCTTCGTCTTTCTTTGATAAGATAATCTCACCACACTAGGGCATATCCTTGGAACTCCAACGCAGCAAGATGGATCTTCCTTTGCTCACTAAAGTTATGGCAATACCAAATTTGTTTTATTTTAGTCTGTCATTCCATGTAAGCGCCCAGATCGCATCTGCCTTCAAAACTCGGAATCTTGACCTTCATTTTGTCAATTTTATCATTCTCTTGGTGAGGCTTATAAGGTTCCAAGTCTGTAACCAGTATTACGTCTAGGATAGTCTCTCCACATGCCTTTGTCGTCCTCTTCCTCGAATTCCTGAAATTCATTAACAAAATCCAGAATGTTAGGTGTACGAATATTAGGATTTGGAAGTCTCGTACATGCCCCTTGATGGGGCCTTGGAGGCGGATCAGGGGTTGGGGAGTCTGTGGATTACGTGAGCTTTCTCTAATCTCAGTGAAAAATCTCGGCTGAAATCTCGGTTGGGGTCGAGATTTTGGGCGAGATTTCTTCTCTGGAATGATTTTCAATCTTCTCCATTCGTTAAACTAGCATGGAGACTGTAACCAGTAGTTGCCTTAGAATATCTATGGCTTCCTGACCTGGGGATTCACTTTTATGTGACCCTCGAGGTCTACCATGCTTTGACATTTACACAAATACGCAAAGTAACAACAAACTTCTGAAGTTAGTGAAAATAAAAATCCGTTACTTGTTTTCTCTCACACTCACACTCCTTTGTGAATCTCAAGGTAATTTTGATGTAATTGCTTTGGATGGATTAATACTTCTTTACCAATTGGTGACTAGCTTCAACTAGAACCCCCTTAGATGACTTAGAAAGTCGACTTGGCTCGGAGAAAGGTTCTTGTGGTGGAAGATAGTCAAGATAAACCTGTTGGAATTCTCTTCACATAATTGACACAAAGTAGAAATAATATTTCATGTAGACACACTAGTATGATAAAAAAAAGTATATATACTAACTAATACACCCAAAGAAATTGACTAAATGTGTTTAGAGTAGAAAAGAGGCAAGAAATAGACTCACAAACGATTAAGAAGAGAAATTTACTTACCTTTCACTTGAAAAACTGGAGAGAGATAGCCAATTAGGGTTAAGTCTTGATAGTATCAAAATCTCGGGTTACATGTCAAAATCTCGGGCGAGATTTGGTCCAAGGGGCAAGATTTGCCAAAAGGCAAGGCTTTTGTGATGAAAACTGATTGGGGATCAGGGTAAGCTTCTTCCTTGTTGCCTTCTTTATATATATATATATATATATATATATATATATATATATATATACTATTGGATCGCAATAACTCTCGTCCGAATGGCTTCACCTAAACTATAGGTTATAATCGATGATATAAATATAAGTGAAGTCAAGAGAGGACCTTCGATATGATATGAACGTGTATCCAAGATTGGGGATGAATATACGGTTGCTGGATAATAGGTATGGTCAAAATTGGAGGAGATATTGGTTTAGGATTTGAAGATATGATAAGATCTCACCTACTAGATCAGATCTCAAAAAGATACTCCGTATATCTCTTTCCTTCCTTTTTGCAGCTTGATAAGATATCTCTTTGAAGATATGTTCCAAATATAACTTTGGATCTGTATAGATTTGGAGAGAAAGTCTCGTTCTTTCCGTTATAACAAATCTCGGGCAATCTTCACTAAATCTCCGGAAAGGTTTCTTTAACGGGGCCGAGATTTGTCTTCTACAATGGAATCTCGGATTAAGGTTTCATTGTTTAGGTTATGGTTGGCTTGTGTTTGACTATGGTTGTTCTCTCTTTTCTAGTAGTCACAAGATAACGCACGTTAAGATCAAATAATCTCGAAAGATATGGAAAACACAAAAGTCTCGATTTTTATGTGACTCAAAAAAGACTCAAATAAAAAAAATACTCGAACCTTTGGTGTATGACTGAGTTGAACTTCAATCTATTATCTCTGATACCATTTTGATGCGGGGTCGATGCCACAACTCCCAATCTAGATTGAAGGTCCACGAACATCTCAGAGAATGAATCTCGGTCAAGAATCTCGGGCGAGATTCTGGTTACGGGGCCGAGATTTGTGAAAACTCGAACAAAAGAACCTGAGTTTGATGGAGTGATAATGGATAGGTAAGAAGATGATAATATGGAATAAAATTGATGGAAATATAGGGTTACAAACCAAGGTATTCTTACAAAGAACCTTGACCAATTTGATCAAAACCCTTTTAAGAAAGTGCTTACCTTAACCTTCCCTTCTTTAACCTTACACAAACCTTCTAAATATGACAAACACAAGAAGAGACCAAAATCGACTTGTAGCACTAATCTTCAATAAGATTAACACACACAAGAGCAACCTTGCAAGGACTCACGACGATTCAATCAAAGACTCTCTTTTTTATTGAATGAAATGAATAAAACACAAACTTTGTAAGCAAACAACGAGTATCTCACAATATTGTGGAAATAATAATCAAAATCAATCTACCTATGAATCTCATCCTCTAAGGCTATTTATAGGAGATACTCCTCTAAAAGATAAATAATAAAATAATCCTAAAAGATAAAATCAAAAGTAAAAGATACCTATAGAAATTTTTAGGAGGTTTAATGGTATTAAAAATAATTCTATCTAATAAGATCTCAATGGATCGTATTGATCTCGACAGACGCGGAATCTCAGTTAGAATCTCGGATGAGATTTCGGTCTCAGGGCCGAGATTTCTTCTCTGGTTCTCTTCAATCCCATTCTAGCCACTTTCCATGTTTTCTTGGTCATCTTTACTCTTGAAAGGTCAGTCCACAGTAAACAACAATTTCACTAAGGAAGACTTAGTCATGAATGAAGTCTCATAAGGTGTACATGTTGCTAATAAGCTAACAACCTCTTCTTGGATGACCTTTGAATATGTGAACTCCTTTTCCTTCAATGCCTTTTCTCTTGCTCTAGTGATAGGTCCTTTAGGAGGTGTTGAGGATGGTCCCACATAATTTAGACCCCCACAAAGTGGCTTATGAGTAGCTTGGACAATATCCACGAGTGGAATGCAGAAAAGTAAAGTATAACGGAACCCTAGATACCAGTGGATCTGGTTGTGTTAAAAGTCTCCAATATATCTCTAAAACACATTCTTTGTAATCAACCGGTTTGACACAAACACACTTTCCGTAAGATCTCCCATTAGTGGTTTTAGGCAATTTGCTAGAATGTTGGAAGCAATTTTATATATTAATGTTTATTGGGAAAAAATCACTAGAAATTCTTTACCTTTGGTATTAGGGTGACAACAAGGCACAATATTGAGAGCTATAACCCCACACTTTGATTGCATTGTCATACCAGATATGAACTTTGAGTAGCCTTTGTGTGGAGAAGTGATGTAACGCCCGGAATTTTTGATTCCGTTACGAGAGGCGTTAGAAGCCTTGAGTAAGGGTTACCGCCCTTGCGGCTTAGAAGGCCCGCAACCGCGGCCGTCCGCGACCGCGGCTTGGACGTCCCGCGGGGGCGGCGACACGACAAAGCGGGAGTCGGGTCCATTGTTCTTCCGATCTTTCATCTCCCATTCATTTATGTCGACCACATTATTATATGGTGATTCTTGGGCTGCTCGACCCTTGATCTTCTTCCATTGATGCAACCATATTCTCTCCCTATTCTCAATTAACGTTAGTTCTTATCCTTTCCCTTCTTCTCCTTTCTCTCCTTTCTTCTCTCTCATCTCCTTCGCCTTCATCCTCCACCTTAGCATTTCTCTCCTCATGAAGCTGTCACACGAAAGTTGGACTGCAAAGACGTGATCCAGAGTAAGTTCTTTCCTTCTCCTTCTTCTCTTCTTCTTCCTTTTTCCTTCTTGCACCTTTGAAGAGTGAGATCCATGGATTCACTCAAGAGAGTCTTCTCTTGTTCCTTCTTATGTCTTTGCATGCCTAGACCATGAAGGAAGGCTATGATCTTGTGGTGGGAGCTAAGAGACATTCACAACATCAAAGGAGGCAATAGGAAGGCTGATGTACATCGAAGAACCGAAGAGTCAACATTTCTAGACTACAGCCGTGAGGGCGGATCCTGTGAGCCGCGGGGGGCGGACTCTGGATCCTGCACACCGCAGGGGTGGCGTCTTGACACCGTAGGGGCAGTTTCTGCACCAGTAAGCCTCCGATCTCTTGTTCCTTTATTCTCTTTCCGCTTTCTTGATCTTGAACCATCTTAGTAGCATGTTAGGATGGCTCAACATAGGTGATATGGAATGCCAAGTAGTGGCTTGACCCTTAGGGTTATCTTGTGAGAGTTGAGGGTATGTTGGTTGTGATATTGTGGCATGATCTCTTAGGATTGTGAGGATATCGGTTTGGGACTGAGTTGTTATATTGGAAGCCTTTGAGGCAGTGGACTGAGAGTGTTGATCTATCTTGAGTTGTTATTCTTGTGAGGATGTTGAGCCTAGAAGCCTAAGGACTTCTAGTTGACTAGAGTGATGTTGTTCTTGTGAGGATGTTGAGCCTAGAAGTCTAAGGACTTCTAGTTGACTAAAGTGATGTTGTTCTTGTAAGGATGTTGAGCCTAGAAGTCTAAGGACTTCTAATTGACTAAAGTGTTGTTTGATCCATGTGCCTTGTGTTGAACAGGCATTGCGTGTTATCCCACGGGAGGTTGAGAGAGTTCGATCGGGTTTCTCTTTGAGTTTGGTAAGTCCACGGACTTACTTAGCTGACTTCTTTGTATTAGCGTATTGTGTTTTAGTGGTGTGTGTTAGTTAAGTAAAACAACAAAACCAGAATAGGACGACCTATATATATTATGTAATTGGCCCAAGTGTATGATAACGGGCGGTGACATCACTGTCTAGCTCTTGCGAGAGCTAAGAGGTTCTCTGCGACTAGACCAGGCAGGTAGACGGTCAGATGCATTACTACCATTCTTGCTGGTAAATGGGGACGGAGGCAAGGTTTGAGAATCCCTCGTGTCACAAAATAAGTATCATTAGTAAATGATATGACTTAAACAAAGATAATAAACCGACTTGAGTGTTGCATGTTGAATGTGTTAATTATGTGTTTATGTGCCTTTACCTTTATTCTAATACATAGAATGTTTAGCTAACGATTTTATACTACTTGTAGATGTCTTGCAGGTTAGGGAGGCGGTTGAGTGATCCGGCGGTAGTGAGCAACCGTGGTTCCGTACATTATAGGACGGGATCAGTTTATCTTTTATTATTGTTGTTTCAGACGTTGTCTTGTTGTTTGTTTTGAGAACTCGGCTGGAATTATGTATTACAGTTGTATTTCCGACACTCACCATGCATTAAAACTCTTTTCATTTGGCTTTTATTTGTGCCGTGTTGTAAGGTCCGGTGAAGTTGTTGTCAGGCTAAGGTTCGGGACCCATTGTGAAGTCCTAACCCATAGCATCCCGAGTCTATCATATTTGGGGTGTTACAAAGAAGTGGAGCCTTTGAGCAACATTCGCCGGCCAAGTGAATCTCCGGAGAAGATGCAAAAACCCATCGATGGTTGAGGGCATTTTACAGCGGTTTGGTGGTGGTTGTGTATTACAATTCAACATGGGTATTACTATTCCAATTACCCAAAATTTATACATTTCATTTATGAAAATTTCACCAGAAGTTGGTACCTGTCTAATACCCAATTTTAGAACTTTCATCTTGCTTCACACTGTGTGCTTTATGTAAATTTTTTCATTGTTTTCGGGATTACCAAGTATGAGTATCAGTGTTTGGTGTTTCTTATGGTAATACATGTTGCTCTTTGTTTAGTTCTGATTCAAAAAACTCTTAAATTGGGAGATTTTTGCTTGACTTTGGTTGGAATTTGAAGGAATAGGGTTTCAATTCAAATGAATGATTTTGGATGTGTTTAGTTGGATTTAGGATTCAAGAGACTAGGGACGAATAAGTCAAACCCTTGTTGTAATATTGATGTTGATAGTATAGACATGAGTCCGTTTTGGTCAAACCGGCGGTTTAGGTTTGTCAGTTGACCAAACTGCCGGTTGGCGGTTTGGGTTTAGGTTTGTCATTTTGACAAACATAAACCGGCGGTTTAACCCACGGTTAACCGGCGGTTTATTATTTTTAATATAATTTTTATTTTTTAAATTCGCAAAAAGAGCCATTGGGATGTGTTTTTTTTTAAAATAAATTATAATATAAATGTTTAGAAAAACCCACTCAGTTTCTATAAATACCCAACCTCTCTTTCATTTTATCTCACACCAACATTCTCAATTCTCTCTACTACTACTCTCAAGTCTCAAGTCTCAAGTCTCAATTTCATGTTCTTAATTCTCAATTTCTCGAATTCGTTATTTGTCTCTCAATCCCGTAATGGAAAACTCGAGCGACAACACTCCTCCCGCTTTCTTCCCTAGCACCCAATAAAGCGAAACTCTAATGCCCGAAATGTCACAAGGTGAAGGGGCATTTCGACAAGTTCCTCAACCTAAAATGCTTACATCCGACATTTTTGCAAAGCATTATAAGAAGGGTGAGGCGGTGAACAAATATTGTCAAGTCCCGTGCAACTATTGTTCGAAGGTGTACAAGTAGAGGTCGAAGAGCGGCTACGGGACTTTGCAAACCCACATGCAAAAAGTCCATCCCAAGAAGCTAGAGATATCACGGGGACAATCTCAATTTTCCCACGGGTTTGCATCTTCTTCCCTCAATCTTCTTTATTTATGTATAATCATAGTGATGAAAGTATAGGATTAGTCAACCTTTTATGTTCTCATTCATTTCCATTTTCTTATGCAGAATAGCAAAATGTTTGAGAATATAGCACTAAATATCTTCAACCGTCTTTTAAACCAACTTCTCGCAAAACCTGTAACACTCTTTTTTTTAGGCGCAATTTTGAAATTTATTATATTTTCCTACTCCTATCGGTATTTGATTATATTAAGTAGTCTTATTTAAAAGTATTTTATGACGTAATATATATTTTCTGAGTATATTATTATTTTGATGCATTCACGTATATCCTTTTTGGAAAAATCGGAAAGTTTTTCGATTCGGAAATTCCATTCCGAATGTTCCTAGATAGAGTTCACTCTTTACTCTTTTAATTTTTATTATTTTATTTATTTTATTTCTTTTCTTTTTTTTTCTTTCTCTTTCTTCCTTCCCTCTCTTCCTTGGCTGGTGAGCAGCTCCTGTCCCCGACCCCTCACCACACCCGACCCCTGGCTCACCAAGCCCGACCCCTCGCTCACCAACTCAGACCCTTCGTTACCCTCTGCTCCATCTCCCTCTCTCACGCAAGTCTCCTCCTACCTTTCTCAATCTCATTCTCTCACACACCCTGCTCTTGTGGATCTTCCTCTCGGTCACTCAGCTCTGTTACTCGCAACCCCATCTCGCCCTCGACCTCACCACAGTCTTTGTCTCTCCCAATCTCGCTCTCTCTGGAACTCACCTCCATCTCTCACCTTCACAATCTCGATCTCCTTCCTCTGCAAGCTGCAACCATTGGACTGGAAAACGCCACCTCTCCCTCCTCTATCATTCTTCTGCCTCACCTGTAAAAACAACAGTGGCGGTATCTGCCTCACCTTCCTCTCATCCTCGAACCTGCGGACTGACACCGCTCTCACCGTCCGTTGCAGCCAAGAAGGAGCCACCGGAGAAGCTTCTAGCCACCGGAGAAGAGTCGTCTTCCCTCTGTCCTTTTCCTGTCGAAACGCCGCCAGAATCAGTCAACACAACCAACGTCGACTCTGTCGGGAAATGCCTTCGCCATCGCCGTCTCTGGAGCCGCCAACGCCGGATCCCTAGCGGAGCCATGACCGCCGCCGCCTGCACATCTCTCCCCTCGGTTGTGAACCCCTTTTAATGAAATTAAATCGGGACCCCTTATGTTTGGTCTAATTACAGTTTTGTACCCATATTTTGTATTTGCAGTGTTGGCCCTAATTTTAGAAGTTTGCATTTATGCCCCTATTGAAATAATTACAGATTTTGGCAAAATTTCTTATTTACAGTTTATGACACAACTTTTGAGATTTAATTGTTATGCCTTTGTTGGATTATTTTCGGAATTATGACCCAAATATTTATTTGTGGTTTATGATCCAAGTTCCTAAAATTGTATAAATTTCCCGGAAATTGTTTTTAAGATTTTAAACTCGGATTTGAATTACGGGGGTTATTCTTATAGTTTTTATATACTATGTAGTATGTCCAAATTTACCATTATGCTAAATTTGTTTAGTTTGGTGCTAGGGTCGGGAGCGCCCCGTTTAAGGCAAACAAATCCATATGGACATCCATAGATCGTCTTCCGTCTTTTGACGTCACGTGAGTACCCTCTCCCCCAAGCTTATGATCTTACCTCGGTCTAGTTATATTTAGTAGTGTCATGCTAGGTTGGATCTGGATAACTTAGAGTGAATGCCAAGTAGTAGCTTTGGTCCTTAGGTGAGTGTTTGAGGATTGTGAAATATTTTAAGGCTTGAGGTGTTGATGTTATCTTGTGAGGTTGTTTATGGCTTTAAGTTGTATGTTGAGCTTGTGAGAATCTACGAGTTGATGTTGTATAATTGTTGAGGTTGTGGGCTAGGACGTGAGTATCCTAGCATAGCGTGCTATAATTGAGATCATCGAGACTAGGAACGAGTGGCCCTAGCATGTGAGTGTATGACCTTATAGAGGTCATTTGGGCTAGAAGTCTAAGGACTTCTAGCATGAGAGATAGATATTGATCGTGTGCCTTGTTTTGTCCAGGAGTTGAGTATCTTCCTGCGGGAAGTTGAGAGCTATTGTTGATCAGTTTAGCTTTGGGACGAGGTAAGTCTCCGGACTTACTTAGCTCGTATTCTTCGTATTAGCTTCGATGTGTGTTTGGTGGTGTGTGTTTATTGTTTATGTTATAACAAACTAATCCGGAAATAGGATTACCGACCTTTATATGTTATTTGACCCAAGTGTATGATAACGGGTGGTGACAACTTGTCTAGCTCTCGCGAGAGCTAGGAGGTTCTTGGCGACTATCCCGTGCTGGTAGACGGTTAGATGCATCAGTACCATTCCATGCCGGTAAGTAGGGACCTAGGCGAGTTTCGGTGACTCTCGTGTCACAACCTAAGTTGAATTAGAATAGGATATGACTTAATAGTAATAATAAGATAATAAACCGGACTTGTGTGCTTTGGAATATATTGGGTGTTCATGATGATTTACTTGTGTTTGTGCCTTTCACCTTGATTCTAATGCCTCGAATATTAGCTAACGGTGTTATACCAATGTTGTAGATTGACTTGCAGGTTAAAAATGCGGCCGAGAGATCCGAAAGAGTGGGAAGCCGGGGTTCCGTACATTTTAGGAGTGGGTTTGGGTTGGAGTCGAGTTGTATATTGTTCATGTATATTGTATGTCACGTGGTGGCATTTAGCCTTTGGTGGTGTATATCGGCTAAAGTCTTTTTGTTGTATGCTTTCGGGTTTCATTACATTGCATAAAAATGTATTTTTATTTTGGCCTTTTTTTGTGTCTTGTTGCCAGATCCGGTGAAATTGTTGTCAGGCTAAGGGTCGGGACGCATTGTGAGGTCTCGCCCGTAGCCTCCCGAGCCCCGCGAAATCAGGGTGTTACAAAACCGTTTCCAAATTAATTTCTAAATCTTATAAATAAATAAAATAAAATATTCTTTCGATTGTGTCATCTTTTTAGCATCAAGTGTCTACTTGTAGTAATATTTGGAGGACACTATCACAAAACATTTTTACATGGGACATTACTTTACATTGTATTGATAGCGATATGCATTTGCATAAATTTTTTTATTGTATTTCATCATTTCAACAAAAGACATAATGCCACAAACATTGCAAACTTGATAAAAACGGTTTTACAAGAATATAATTTACAAGGTCGAGTTTTTTCACATTCGTTTGATAATGCATCCGTTAACACCTCCTCCGTAAACGATTTGGTGGAGGATGCGGGACAATATTTGCGAACTTCTTTTATTCATTAAAAATGTGCATGTCATATTTTAAACTTATGTATTTAAGATGAAATTAAATTTTCTTGGTTATGCTAACCCCTATTACAAACGTTATTGAAAAATTTGACACTCACCCGATTTGAGAAAAAAATGGAGAACAATATGTTTACAAAATGATGTTCATCCAATTGCATTTTCAAATGACATTAGAACTTGTTGGAACTCTACTTATAAATTACATAGGGCTTGTTTGGTATTATATGAGTATTTTTTTTAGATTTTTCGGGATGGAGACTGTTAGAGATTCTCTTTTGCGTAAATTTGAAGTGTTTGATATTAGATTATTGAGATAGATTGTTTACAGAAAGATTACGAAAATATCCCTAAATTTACATGTGGTTTACACATGACATTCAAATCAACCCTAAGATCTCAACCATTTTCTTCATCGTTCCTCAATTCCTCTTGCTTCAAGCTTTTTACGACAGTGTTGTTGCTTATCGTTTGTGACGAAGCTACCAATCGATTCTCATTCTTATTTCTGTTTAACGTCCCTGCTTATCGTCTTTCTTATCCCTGTTGCTTCTTGTTTTTGTTTCTTCTCCAACTATAACCGTTTTTTTCCATTTCATTGATGCTCGAAGGTTGGCATCTTGTTTTTGTTACTTCTTGTCCATTTTGCTAGTCAACTTATCATTTGTAACATCCGAAAATTTTATTTCCGGAAGTCGAGGTATTTTCGATCTTTTTCGCGTCGGCGGCTTATTTTCCGCAGGCACGTTTGCTATGTACGAGTTTTAACGCAGGAGAGGGGTTTCCTTTTTACTTTCCGACCTTGGGAAGATGAGTGAGGGGACAAGGAGGCTGACTCTTGGGATATCCCACCTCCTTTGTCAGCCATTTACTCTCTCCTCTTTATTTCCCATTTCACTTTTACGCTCTCTTTTCCTATACTGCTTCTCTCTTCTTCTTCCTTATGCTTCTCTTCTCTTGCACCTTGGAAGAGTGGTGTGTGGGAGCTACAGCTTGAGCATTCCGGATCTGTAGTGGTAATAGTCTTCTTCCCTCTTCTTCTTGCTGCTTATATCCTCTTCTTTCCCCTTCTCTTCACCTCCATGGCTATGGAGGAAGCTTTTGAAGGGAGATCTAGTAAACCCTTGCATGTCCCTTTCTTGAGCTCGTTTAGATCGTGGTGAGGAGGCTAAGACGTGTGGTGAAGGTTTGGAGAAGGCCCAGCAAGAGAAGGAGGCACTAGGAGCAAAGAACCAGTCGAAGAAACGAAGAAGACGAAGTTTCTGCTGCTCGACCACGGGGGCGGATCTACAAAGGAGCGGAGGCGGATCAGGGCCACCAGGGCGCAGGGGCGGCGCCAGGCATCCGCAGGGGCGGCGACAGGGTCCACCGGGTGCGTCAGCTTGCTTCCGTAGCTGCGTTTTCTTCACCAGTAGGTTCCTCCCTCCCTTTCCTTTCGTTCCTTCCTTAGACCCTTGATGTGTATAGTTAGAAGCATGCTTAAGATGGACCTAGGACTTTTGAGAATTGCATATAGTGGTTGCTAGCCTTGGAGTCCTTATGGCTTGGTGTGAATGATGATCTTTAGTGTTGAGCATGTTGATCTTCCTAAGCAAGTTCTTCTCCTAGGTTGTTGTTGTTGTTGATCATGTCCTTAAGTTGTATAGGCTGTTGTGAGTTTCCCTTACTTGTTGAGAGTATCATGTGTACCTTGGACCCTAGGATGCATTCCTAGTTTGAGAGTGGTGGGATCTTGCTTATATCACTAGAATGTCTATGACTTCATGACTGTGGACTTGTGTTGATGAGTATATTCGTGTATGAGCAGGTTGTGTGCTTCCTCACTAAGGAAGCTAGAGTGTTGTGAGTTGAGAGACGAGGTAAGTCTCCGGACTTACTTAGCCATATTCGTCGTATTAGATTCATTGTGTGCTTGGTGGTGTGTGTTTATCGCTTTTGTTATAACTTATAAATCAGTAATAGGACCACCGACCTTTACGTTATTTGGCCCAAGTGTATGATAACGGGCGGTGACATCACTTCCTAGCTCTTGCGCGAGCTAGGAGGTTCTCGGCGACTGGCCCGTGCTGGTTAGACGGTCGGAGGCATCCGACCGTTCCATTGCCGAAAGAAGGGATAGAGGCGAGTTTCGGAAGATTCTCGTGTCACAAAAGAAGTTGAACTAGAACGGGATACGACCTAATAAATAAAGATAAATAACCAGATTATTTGTGAGCATGTTTATGTGATGTGATTATATATGATTATGTTTGTGCCTTCACCATGTCTTTAATGCTTCGAATGTAGCTAACGGTTTTAAACCGCTTGTGTAGATGCCCCGCAATTTAGGGACGCCGACGAGTGAGGTGGATGAGTGGACAGCCGAGGGTCGCCGTACATTATAGGACGGGGGCATTTTTGGGTTTGTTGTTGTCGTTTTACCTTATGATTGGATTATGGATTGTTTGTACGCTTTCAGATTTATGTTTTGTGTCGTTTTGAGGACTCGGCTGAGTTTCCACGTTATACTCTTTACTTTTCCGTCTTGCATACATTATAAACGTTTTCAAGTTTTGAGCCTTTATTTGTTCCATGTTGGAAAGGTCCGGTGGAATTGTTGTCAGGCTAAGGGTCGGGACCCATTATGTGGTCTCGCCCGTAGCATTCCGATATACCGCGGATTCGGGGTGTTACAAAGTGGTATCGGAGCCCTAGGTTGACAACAATGATACTCGCAACCTTCTAAAGGCCGAATGAGGAATAAACAGAACCCTTCGGGTTCTGACCTTTTTGTTTTTAAAATTCATATGCATGAGTCGGGATTGGGTTAGAATGTACGGGACTTCCACTCCTCACGCAAACCTCGACGACATAGATCTCTGAATTTGACGTATGTAAGTATAATTACATAGTTATATATATTATGACCTTAGGGTTTGTTGTTGGACTTGTATGTACTTAGATATGCATGTGACCTTAGGATGAATGGACTTTATACCTTGGTTGTGTTCTGGATTTAGGCACCTTTCTCTTAAAGTTTTATAAGTACTTTTATATTAAGTAATGCGAGTACTATATATATATATACCGACTTAATTAAATATGAACAAACGCAAAACGAGATCAGATGGCACGTACGAGAGCTACCGCATATGTGGGACCCGCCAGGGGTAGACCACCTCTACCTCCTACCGTTCCGAGACGGGGATGAGTAGGGAGACCTCTAGGCCCGAGAGGTCGGGGACGTATCCCCATTGCAGACCAACCCATTGTGGATCCGCCAGCAGTTGAGGATCCCGTTGAGGATGTAGTAGAGAGCGTTATTCCCGAGGCTGGGAATAGGACAATAGTGAGGTCCGGGGCATATAGTTCCCCATCTGCTAGGACCCGGGGAGCATCGATTGGAGCTACAATGTTTGAGGATTATGTACGCCGAGTAGAGGAGGCGTTTAGGACTAGAGCACCACCTCCAACACCACCAGTACCGGTACCTGCACTTGTACCTGCACCGGTGAGATCAGTCGAGGTCTCGCAGAGGGCTACCCAGATCAGAGCCGCACATGATGTAGTTGCACCGGCAGTAGTGGCACCTGAGCCAGTTGTGGATATTGCTAGGCCTAGAGACGAGCTGAGGTCTCCTAGACCCGATGCCTGGTTGAAGGCTTTAAACCACGAACATGTACCCTACTTCGACGGGAAGGTAGGGTTAGAGGTAGAGCATTTGATTGGGCATGTCGAGTCAGCATTGGAGGCGATCCGCTACCCGGAGGAGAGACATGTGGAGATAGTTCAGACATTGTTTAGAGAGGAGGCCCAGTACTGGTGGAGGTCAGTGAGAGGGGGTGTGACCCAGATGGACCAGTTGTTGCGTCTCGTGAGAGAGACATTCTACCCAGACTCACTGCGTCGAGATAGAGTTCAGGACTTCCTAGACGCCGGTTTTGAGGATGCTCCCGTCATGGAGGCTATTCGACGTTTTAAAGCGGAGTTGGCATTGTTGGGGCCCACTGCATCTCCAGCGGACCAGCATGTCTATCTCTTTTCCAGGAGACTGAGGGAGTCCACCCGTGCTTACTTAGCGGGATTTCGCTACGATTCATTGGCGGAGTACCAGGATCGAGCTTCGGCCTACGAGAGAGACCGACCCGGGATGAGGAGAGCAGCACAGTCCGGGGGACCGGACAAGAGACAGAGGACCACACCAGCTAGTTCTGGGGCCGGGGGACAGGGACATAGCCAGGCTCCGGGGCGTTCCGGGCCACAGCAGCCGACGCAAACACCCGACCGTGGGCCCCAGTGCCATGGTTGTGGAGGATATGGACATATTCGGAGGACTTGAACGAAGCCACCTGTAGCATTTTCACTTGTGATCAGATGGGCCACCAAGCCGCTTTTTGCCGTCAGGGCAGGTCACAGTCTTAGTAGGGTTCTTCGCTTGTTGGAGTAGCAGGAGGGAGTCAGAGGCCTCCACAGTTTCAGCCACAAGGCTCTCAACAGAGGTACCAGGGACAGACTCATACACAGGGTTCAACCCAAGGTCAAGGCCGAGGTAGAGGCCGTGGTGGGGGTACATAGGAGACCAAGGGCACACAGGTCAAAGCCTTGAGTTAAGGAGTATTTTGGATCCAGCAGCACCGGCAGCTACAGGTACTATTCAAATCCATGGACTTTCGGTGCGAGTTTTGTTTGATATGGGTGCCACGTACTCTTTCATTTCCGATGATTGCATAGCTAGGTTGTCCTTAGTTACGGTAGAGGGGAGACCCTTTGTTGTGGGGTTACCCGATGGGGGTAGGGTTAGTGGTACCCGAGAGGTACACGGTTGTCTCATCCGTTTGGAAAACCGTGATTGGTTAGCCGACTTCTATATCATGCACTTAGTGTATGAAGAAGTCATCCTTGGGATGGATTGGATGGACCGCCATCGATCTGTTTTAGACATCATCCGGAGGACCGTGACGGTTACCACAGAGACAAGTCATGAGGTAATTTTTTGAGGTTGGGACCTCGGGAAGGCCGGTACAGTCATTAGCGTGGTCCAAGCCACGAGACTTATTGGACATGAATGTGAGGCCTTCTGGTGCTATGCCATGAAGGAGGAGACGGGACCGTCGCTGGAGGGCATTCCCGTGGCCTGTGAGTTTGAAGATGTATTTGGGGAGCCACCCGGATTGCCACCGCCGAGGAGCGTGGATTTTTCTATTGAGTTGGAGCCTGGCACGAGGCCGATCTCCAAGGCCCCATACCGCATGACGCTGATCGAGATGTTGGAGCTGAAGAAGTAACTTGAGGAGTTAGCCGAGAGGGGTTTCATACGCCCGAGCGTTTCCTCTTGGGGTGCACCGGTCCTCTTCGTCAGGAAGAAGGACGGATCTTTGAAACTTTGTATTGATTACCGGGAATTGAACAAAGTCACCATCAAGAACAAGTACGCCCTACCGCACATTGATGATTTGCTAGACCAGTTGCAGGGAGCCTTCGTATTTTTACGTATCGACTTGAGGTCGGGATACCACCAGCTGAGGGTGAGAGAGGAGGATGTGCCGAAGACAGCATTCAAGATGAGATGCGGCCACTATGAGTTTGTCGTGATGTCATTCGGGCTCACGAATGCAGCTGCCGTCTTCATGGAGTTGATGAACGGCATCTTCATCGACTTCTTGGACCAGTTTGTGGTGGTGTTTATAGATTACATCTTAGTCTACTCCCGGTGTAGGGAGGAGCATACGGAACACCTGAGGACGGTTCTTCGAGTCCTTTAGGATAAAGAGCTTTATGTAAAGCTCTCTAAGTGCGAGTTTTGGATATCTGAGGTGGCATTTCTGGGTCATATAGTTTCCGCCGAGGGTGTCATGGTTGACCCGGCAAAGATAGAGTCCGTCTCTTCATGGCCACCTCCTAGGACGGTCAAGGAGGTGCGCAGTTTCTTGGGCTTAGCGGATATTACCGCCATTTTGTTGAGGGTTTCTCCGTGATTGCACGGCCACTTACTTCCTTGTTAAGGAAGTCTACTAGGTTCGTCTGGTCCAAGCCTTGTCAACGTAGTTTTGAGGAGCTGAAGAGGAGGTTGACCTCCGCTCCTGTGTTAGCCCAGCCTGAGAGCGTAGAGGACTTTGTTGTATATAGTGACGACTCCAAGTTAGGCTTGGGGTGCGTTTTGATGCATAGGGGTAGGGTTATTGCGTACGCTTCTCGGCAACTAAAGCCGTACGAGGAGAATTATCCCACCCATGATCTTGAGCTAGCGGCAGTGATCCATGCCCTGAAGATCTGGCGACACTACTTGTACGGGGCCACGTGCCAGATCTTCACCGACCACAAGAGTCTGAAGTATATATTCACTCAACGGGAGTTGAATAACCGCCAGAGGAGATGGTTAGAGCTGATCAAGGATTTCGACTTGGAGATTTTGTACCATCCGGGGAAGGCAAACGTAGTCGCCGATGCTTTGAGTAGGAGGACTCCTCGAGAGGATGCTATAGCTTGACTTATGATTCACCCACAGTTGCAGACGGAATTGGCGGAGTTAGAGTTAGATATCCGGTTTCCGGATACGGTCGGCCGTTTATCCGAGTTAGAGGTTTACCTGATATGTCCGGAGAGATCTGGTATAAGCAGGAGGGATGTCCCGTGTTGACGAGGATTCGGGATAGGATGGCCAGAGGTGATGCATCGCAGTTTATCACAGGGGCAGACGGGTTATTGAGACGCCGGGGACGTATTTGTGTACCGTGTTCGCCCTAAAACGTGCGTGCAAATAAGCTTTAAATTTATAAAACTAGAATCAAGCAAGCGAACCCGCAGTGTACGGATCGGCATAGTAAAGCAAGAATTCCAGAGTGTCGAACTCAGGGATTTGGGGGGAACAAATTCAGTTCGCAAATTGTCAAGCAAGTAAATGTAATAAGCTTTGCAAATATTGGGAAAACAGCAACCCTAAAGATCCAGGTATCTAATTGTGGCAATCGATTCAAGATATACTAAAGAACTAAGGACAAAGTTAAGAGTTGCAAAGGTATGCTAAGGTAAAGCAATGTACGGTGAAGTTCCAAGACTTTATATGACTTATCTAAAGACACTCTCTATAAAGGTTGTTGAGGCTTTAGTATAGAAAGGATCTAAAGATAAGAATTAATCTCAAATACCCAAACTTATAACCCAAGGATCAAAACTAACTAAACCGATTAAGGTTGTGACACTCGAAATCGAAGTAGAGGTTGTTGAGGCTTCACTACTACCTAGAAAAGGGCAAACCTAGACTAGATTAAAGCTAATCTTTAACCTTGGATCAAAGTAAAAGCAAAGTTCGTAAACTGATGTAAATTACGGGCAGATCTTGAGTTCCACGGCCGTGGAATCTCAAGAACAAACCGTGATTTTGGTTCGTCGGCGAAATCTCTCTAACTCTCAGGGTCCAATCAATTTACGATCGATCTATCATCTTCTAAGCCACAACTATCAACCCTT
The DNA here is from genome assembly GCA_033239045.1 of Fagopyrum esculentum. Taxonomy (NCBI): domain Eukaryota; kingdom Viridiplantae; phylum Streptophyta; class Magnoliopsida; order Caryophyllales; family Polygonaceae; genus Fagopyrum; species Fagopyrum esculentum. The sequence goes on from BSUD01000002.1 coordinate 106,542,528, forward strand.
CACCTTAGAATTGATAAAGGGTTTTAGCCAATAACTGTCATTATAATATCAAAGTCAAGTTTAAGAAGAATGAAAGATAAAAACCTTCAAAAACCTTCAATAGAACTCAAATCAATCTCAAATCCACACACAAAGATGATAATGTATATCAGATTTGGAATTAACACAAACCAATAACAATCCTTGATAAGAACGAAGAACGGGATGTTAATCCGTCTTCTAATCAAACCTAAGAACAAAAGGCGTAACTTTCGCCACAAGCAACTCCAAATCTTCAAACCTTTGCGAATCACCTTTTGCAAGCGCAAATCTCCAGACGTCCAATGTAGCCCTATGCACGTGTGTCCAATTCTCTCCTCTCCAGCCTTTTTATAAGGAAGGATAAAATAACCGTCCGGCCCATTGCGTAAATAATCGTGGCAATAATTAGTTCGTCAAAAGATTGCCTAAATCACGGTCTTAAGGGGTTCCACGACCGTGGTTTAGAGCGTGGAATGGGTTACGGTCTCACATGATCTCCACGGCTGTGGTTTTGACCGTGTAACTCTCTAGAATGCTCCACGCTCATGATGCCAAGATCCACGACCGTGGTTTAGAGCGTGGATTCCTATACGGCCGTATTTTAGGGCGTGGAAGTGGAAATTGCTTGTGATTTCCTTTGTGTCGTGTCATTCCTCATCCTAGCATCTCTTTTGGCTTCTTTGATGTGTCCTTAATCTTTGGATGTGTTCAAATCCTCTCCTATCTCTCTCAAATGGTTCGGTTTTAGCTCTTATTCACCTATAATCAACACAAAGCTAATGTAGACCTCCATATCGACAATATAGATAAACTAGCTAACAAATGCTTCAATGCCTCATCAATGAACACTATAATGAACGAAAAACAACTAGAAAAAGTGCCTAGAATATCATAATATTTCATGTTAACAAAATACCCCATACTTGCCATTTGCTTGTCCCCAAGCAAGATCTTTTGAAAGCTTAGAATATAAGTTAGGATGAAATATGCATGCAAACTCAAAGACTAACATCTTTTAGGTAAATGTGCTTCTAATTAATAGATCATTCTCAAACCTTGCTTCATTCATTCTTGAAACTCTCATATACAAAACCAAAGAATGTAGAGGAAAGAAACATCATTAATTGGTTAAACTTCATTGTAAACATCATAACCTTCAAGCATTATCAAAATCAAGCATAAGAAATTTCAATTTAGATCACCAAGCCAAATAACATTCTTTTGATCTTAAGGACTTTCAAAGAAGGTCTAGAATGCGGAAGGGAGGGAAAACTTATAAGGAGTGTGGTGCATGAATCCGGGAAAGTGGACAACTAACTCTTTTCTTTTTAATTCGAATTGCAACACCATCAACTTTGAGCTTTGCTCTCTTCTTTTCACATCATTTTTCGACTTTACTTTTGGAGTTATGGACAGAGGTGCACAAAAACCGAAGCCTAGGAGATTGGCGTTTCTCAGTTTCGAGATGCCTCAAACCCTTGATGCACATACCATAATCCGTTAGGAATATCGCTCAATCCGACTTTGGCAAGACACAAACACCCGGCTATGTGAATGGTGCCGAGTTACTCATCGTCATGATTGACTTCCCCAAACCTATTATTTATGTTCTTTGAATGCAAGCAATTGCTTTCATGGCCCTCCCACATCAAACATGCCGAAACATAACTCCTCCAAATTCCCGGATAGGTAAGGGAGAAAATTATTTCATTGAGGGGCTAGATGAACAAAGAAAGGAGAAAGAAAGGTCGAATTGCCTTAATCATTTCATAAAGAATTATAAGAACTTATCATGTGATTTCAACTTCGATTTCTCAATATGATTTAGGTAAAACTCTTCACATTATGAAACTTGCGAGAAAGGATAATCAATACATTCAATTCCTTTTCAATTCATTATTTGTTTAGGCATACAATTGTCATCAAAAACTCAATTCACAAGTAGTGATTATCATAGAAATCATCTCAATTCCTAGAATTGAGATCTCTAGCATCCTGCCGGGGTCAAAGTTCCGCCCAAACTGCTGGCGGTAGATGTCCCTCATCATTCTATCGTGCTCGTCGGCTCTGACATCTCTAGCATCCTGCCGGATCTCCAAGTCTCCTACTCTATCGGAGAGGTCAGCAGCCCAGTCCGGCAGCTGCTCATACCACCCCGGTGGCTGGCTGTACCAAGCCGGTGCATCCTGTGGAGCTGGTGCTGATGGCGGCTGTGCATACCAAGTCGGTGGAGATCCCATCCACTCCAGTTGTGATCTATACCAATCTGGAGGGGTCGTCATCCATGTCGGCCTCTCACTCACGCTAGCACGGCGGGAGGAAGAACTGGATGGTCTAGTAGGGCAGGGAGATTGTCTAGGGAGGTCGGGAAATGTGTCCGGCTGATCCGAGAAAGTGCCAAAGTCATGCTCCTCACCTCCTCCCTCAAAACCATCATCTCCTCCTCTCTCCTCCTCCTCAGCTGCGACCGGTACCTCATCAGGGATGTAAGGAGGTGCTACCAATCTATTCGCATGCATAGCAGCGAATGTCTCCTTCCAATTATGGTGTCTAGCCATAATAGAATACTCAGGAAGCCATACAACACCTCTACCTCCTCTATCCTCCCAAGGCATGGCAGCGGTAGGTGGACCTCTATGCCTAGGAAAGATCAAACCTCTAGTCATGAGGCTCTGAAGTCCCAACGGCCTCGCCGCTATCCTAGTGCAGGCAGATAATTCTATCCCTAACTGTCTAGCAATGTGGGTGACCATCCCACCATATCCAATATTCCAGCCATCTTGTTCTTTAGCTTACTCATGGTGGAAGCTAAGAGGGTGGCACAGTCAGCAGGTCTACCGTACAGCATAGCATACAACAGAAACAACTCATCCGTCTTGATCTTTTGAGGAATCTCGGTCCTAGGGAAAAGACACTCAAAAAGTACTCTATGGGCTATCTTCAAGGCTAAGTGATAGATAAGCTTAGCCTTGGTATCAACAGGTTGCCAGCAGTCCTCGCTGGCATAGATCATAGCAATCTCTTCCCAAAAATCCTTAGCGTACAAGCCGCTAGGAAAACGACCATTGAAGGTCTCTTGGAACCCAAAGAAGGCTTCAGACTCTAAGATTGAGAACTCATAGTTCTCCTCCATCAGCCGAAAAGAGATTGTCCTATCCATATGACTGTGCTCAAAAGAGATCACAAACTCTCTAGTAATCTCCTCATAAGCGTCTTCCCTAATAGCGGAGAAGACGATCAATCCTGCCCTATCTAACAACCAAGTAATGTCATTCACCACATTTAGTGGCTCACACTCCTCAAGAAGCAAATAACGTGGTCCTATGACCGGTCTCTTCTCGATCCTTTATAAGGGATCGAGGTAATCCTCATGGATCCTTGGAATTCTAGGGGGTGGCGGTGATGGTGGTTCACTAGGAGGTACCTGGGAGGAGGAAGAAGCATCACCTTTCCTCTTCTTACTTCTAGTGGACATTCGCCTAATCAAATCCATTTCAGTCCTAAAATTACGGCCTGTTCTAAGTTTCCACGGCCGTGGTTTTCCCAGAGACCGTGATTCGGCTCGTAATTTCTCAAAACTCAATCAATCAACACCAAATTCACTAGACAACATCCCTAGACTAATTCCAATTCAATTCCAATCATTTCTCCTAAAAATTCTTGCGAAAACTGAACCAAATCGACAAAGTAAAGGAAGAGATGAAAACCTAGGTTTTGAATTTTTAAAATCCAAATTCCGTCTTCTTCAGTGATTGTCCACTCGAATTGTTGCTTGGATCTTGTAGATGGTTGAATTTGCTTCACTTTAGACTCAAGAATCGTTCGAAACGATTAACGAACAAAGATTTGAGAGAGGGGGACGTTTTCGGCGATTTGGGGCGTGGAAATGGGGGATTTTGGTGTTCTTTGTGAAGGAACGTGGTTTATAGTGGCCGTAAAAATTTTTGAAAATCACGGTCACTCGGGGTTTTCCACGGCCGTGGAAATGTACGGAACCATGGTTTTGGTGATTTTTCTCAGGCTTTTGCAAATTACGGTCTCAGAGGGTTCCACGACCGTGGTTTAGGGCGTGGAACTCTCTGTAATGTGCCAAAGTCCAAGTTTCGTCAATTTCCTTCAACTTTTACTCTTTCTTGCCCATTCCATTGCCCCTACATCCAAAAACACAACATACCGGAAGGTATCGAAGGCAAAACAAAACAAAAACGTCTAAACTAATCTAATCTACGAATGACAAATAAAAACATAAGTGCAATACCTTGGGTTGCCTCCCAAGAAGCGCTTGTTTAAGGTCCGTAGCTAGACCGTACTTGCACTTATTCGAGTGCGGTAGGCGCAAACTCTTCAGCTTGGAGTTCCGGTGAGTATTTCTTGACTCGTTGACCGTTCACCTTGAAGCTTCCGCCCTTTTCACCCCATACTTCAACTACACCATGGGAAAAAACACGTTTGATTAGATAAGGTCCGGTCCAACGAGATTTAAGCTTACCTGGAAAGAGACGAAGTCTTGAATTGAAGAGGAGAACTTGATCTCCTTCTTTGAGGTCTTTTGGAATGATATGCTTATCATGCCAACGCTTCGCTCTTTCTTTATAGATCTTGACGTTTTCGTAGGCGTTTAAGCGAAGTTCTTCAAGCTCATTAAGGTCCAAAAGGCACTTCTCGCCCGCTTCCTTTATGCTGAAGTTCAACCACTTTATTGCCCAATACGCCTTATGTTCCAGCTCTACCGGCAAGTGACAAGACTTCCCATATACAAGGTTGTATGGTGTCGTTCCTATGGGAGTCTTATATGCAGTCCGGTATGCCCATAATGCATCATCTAGCTTCAAAGACCAATATTTCCTTGTCCTTGAAACCGTCTTCTCTAGGATTCCCTTAATCTCCCGGTTTGAGATCTCCACTTGTCCACTCGTTTGTGGATGGTAAGGGGTGGCAATCTTATGAGTCACCCCATACTTAGCTAGTAGAGCTTCGAATCGTCGGGCAATGAAGTGAGAACCTCCATCACTAATGATGGTCCGTGGTGTCCCAAATAGTGGGAAAATGGTCTTATTGAAGAACTTAACCACAACCATGGCATCATTAGTAGGAGAGACAATTGCTTCATCCCATCTCGAAACATAATCTACAGCTAGAAGTATGTATTAGTTTCCACAAGATGATGGGAAAGGTCCCATAAAGTCTACTCCCCAAACGTCAAAGATCTCTACCTCTTGAATGTTGTTAAGAGGCATTTCGTTTCTCCTAGATATGTTCCCTGTTCTTTGACAAGCATCGCAGCAGGAAACAAAGGTTTGCACATCTTTAAATAAGGTAGGCCAAAAGAATCCAGATTGCAATACCTTAGCGCTAGTCTTGTTCAAGCTAGCGTGTCCTCCACAAGGTAGTGAATGACAATGACGGATGACGCTTTGCATCTCGTCTTCCGGCACACATCGTCGAATGATGCCGTCAGGACCTCTCTTGAAAAGGAGAGGTTCATTCCAAAAGTGTTCCCGGACATCCTTAAAGAACTTCTTTCTTTGTGTATAGGATAATCCGGGTGGTAATTCCTGGAAAACTAAATAATTAACAAAATCAGCAAACCATGGTTCATTACCTTTACTAATCTTGTCGATGCACTCCTCTATGATGTGTAAATGCTCGTCCGGAAAGGAGTCATCTATGGGTAGATGGTCGTCTTCTAGATGTGGTAGACAACTCAAATGATCCGCAACAGAATTTTCCGAACCCTTCTTGTCACGGATCTCTAGATCGAATTCTTGTAGGAGAAGGATCGATCTAATTAGCCTTGGTTTCGCATCCTTCTTTGCAAGTAGATACCGGATCGCAGCATGATCCGTGTATACAATCACCTTTGCACCTACAAGATAAGAACGAAACTTTTCAAATGCATATACAATTGCTAAAAATTCTTTTTCGGTAGTGGCGTAGTTGAGCTGCGCTTCGTCTAGCGTCTTGCTAGCATAGTAGATAGCTTGGGTTCGTCCTTCTTTCTTTTGCCCAAGCACAACTCCTATAGCTACGTCACTTGCATCACACATAACCTCGAATGGAAGATTCCAATCCGGAGGTTGAATGATCGGAGCTGAGATTAGAGCTTCCCGGATCTTATTAAACGCATCTAAACACTCCTGCGAGAAATCAAAAACTGCATCTTTCATCAATAGATTAGTAAGCGGTTTTGATATCTTAGAGAAATCCTTTATGAAGCGTCTATAAAAGCCAGCATGTCCTAGAAAACTTCTTATCCCTTTAACCGAAGATGGAGGAGGAAGCTTTTCTATAGTCTCTATCTTAGCTTTATCTACTTCAATCCCTCTACTAGAGATCAAGTGTCCTAATACAATGCCTTCTTTCACCATAAATTGACACTTTTCCCAATTAAGAACTAGGTTAGTGTCTTCACACCTTTGTAGCACAAGAGCAAGGTTAGAAAGACAATTATCGAAAGAGGAACCATAAACAGAAAAGTCGTCCATGAAAACCTCCATGATTTCCTCTATGTACTCCAAGAAGATAGCCATCATGTACCTTTGAAAGGTGGCTGGGGCGTTGCAAAGCCCGAACGGCATTCTCCTATAAGCAAACGTACCCCACGGGCACGTGAATGTGGTCTTCTCTTGATCGTCCGGATGTATCGGGATTTGAAAGAAACCACTATAACCGTCAAGATAACAGAAATGTGAGTGTTGTGCTAACCTCTCAAGCATTTGGTCGATGAATGGTAATGGGAAGTGATCCTTCCTCGTTGCGTTGTTTAGCTTGCGGTAGTCTATGCACATCCTCCATCCCGTCACGGTTCGTGTAGGAATGAGCTCATTGTTCTTGTTGGTGATGACTGTCATTCCTCCTTTCTTTGGGACAACTTGTACGGGAATCGCCCACTTGCTATCGGAGATAGGGTAGATGATACCTGCGTCAAGTAGTTTAAGAATTTCCTTCTTGACAACCTCCTTCATGATCGGATTTAACCGCCTTTGAGGTTGTCGCGAAGTTCTAAAACCTTCTTCCATTAGGATCTTATGCATGCATAGTGAAGGTTTGATTCCTACTAGATCCTCTATAGTATAACCTAAAGCTTTCCTATGTTTCTTAAGAACAACCATAAGCTTACTATGTTCATCGATACTTAGATCGGAACTAACAATTACCGGAAAGGTAGAATTAGGTCCTAGAAATGCGTACCTTAGATGTGCAGGAAGTGGTTTCAATTCCATCACTATTGGGCTCTCTAATGGCTCTTGAGGAGTGTCTAATGTTCCCTTAGAAGTTTCTAAGGGTATAGAAGTTGTTGGAGAAGAATCAAGAGAAGTGGTAGAAAGAACACAATTGTCCTCAGATTCACCCAAAATTACGGCACCCCTGTTTCCTCCACGGCCGTTGTTTTGGGCGTGGAAGTCAATTACAACAACTCTGTTTTTTCCGCGGCCATGGTTTTGGCCGTGTAACTTACTGGAGTCCTCTGAATAGCTAATTACGGTCATGTTGGTAGAAACCACGGCCGTGGAATAGCACGACTGGCCGTGATTCCTCACGTTCTCTGACCCATCGTAGAGTTTCTCAAACTCTTCTTCATACACTTCCTTTTGCTTCTCCAAAGCTTCAATTTCCTCATTGCATTCCTCTTCTTCCCCTATGTCCATAATGCTCATAGTGATCACCTTTTGCAAGGGATCTTTGAAGAGAATTGAACTTACTTCCTCCCTAGATAGCTCTTCGTCATGGATATTGAATATGTCCTCTTCAAGAGCTGGTTCTTTCATCAAAGTGGAAAGAACGAACTCTACCTTTTCCTCTCCTATGCCGAAGGCGAGTCTAGCATTCTTGCAATCAACCATACAACCGGATGTTGCAAGAAACGGCCTTCCGAGTATGATCGGAACCCGACTATCTGCAATAATATCAAGCATAAAAAAATCTATAGGAACATAGAAATTACCAAGCTTGACCGGAACGTCTTCAACTATACCGACGGGACGAGTTATGGATCGATCCGCCATGTATAACGTCATCTTCACCGGTTTAGGTTCGCCTAAACCGATCTTCCTGCATAAGGCAAGCGGAATGATGCTCACGCTTGCTCCTAAATCACATAATGCATCATATGTGACATCTCCCACTCCTATGGGAACACAAAATGACCCCGGATCCTTCAGCTTTGGGGGCATTTTTTCCTTCATTGTCTTAATGAGATCCGACGAATCCGAACTCATTTTGACCTCTCCAAATTCTTCTAATTTCCTCTTGTTAGAGAGGATCTCCTTTAAGAACTTTCCATAAGTTGGCATACCTACAATTGCATCAATGAAAGGTATATTAAATATGCAGTTTGCTCATGAGTTCAATAAACTTACCGAATTGCTTGTCTAGACGCGCTCTTGCTCTAGATTGTGGGAACGGTAGGGGAGGTTTGTAAGCTGGAGGAGGAATGTAGATGTCCTCCTTCTCCTTCCCCTTTTTTTCTCTTTCTCAACGGGAACTTCCACAAACTTAGGTTGCGGATCGGTGGTTGTTGCTCCGTTCCTAGTTGTGATAGCCATCACCCTTCCTTTCGGGTTGTCCTCCGTCTTTCCTGGAAGTTTTCCTTGATTCCTAGGAACTTCCTCAGCATTGCTAAACATTTGGTTTGCTAAAACCTTTTGGGCTTTATCAACCTTAGTAATGTGATTATCAACCTTAGTGATGTGACTCTCCAATCCTTGAAGCTTTCCCAAGATTGTTTTCAACATGGGATCGGGTTTCTCTTTCCCCGAAGTGCTTCCACTATTAGATGTTTGCCCCTGACTTTTCAAAGGAGTAGAAGAAGAAATGGTGGAGTTAGTGAATTTCCTGAATTGGGATAAGAATTACCGGAGTTTTGTTGGTTGGAACGCCAATTGTTGTTGTTTGAACCCCTATTGTTGTTCCAATTGTTATTCCGGTTGTTGTTGTTGTTGTTCCAATTGTTCCGGTTGTTGCGATTTGTATTCTCATTCCCATTGTGGTTATTGTTGTTTCCTAAATAACCAACATCTTGCCCCTTATGCTTTGGAAAGTTGGCTTTGATGACTTCCTTCAATTCTTTAGTCTCGGTGTTGAGAGAAAAGATTTGAGTTTGAGCAGTTTGTGTTAGCTTTGCTCCTTGCTCCACTTGATTTGCTTCTACCTTCCGATGAGAATACTTCTCAATGACTCGGGCTTGCTTCTCAATAAAGTCCCAAGCGTCATCTTCCCTCATGGCCATGAATGTGCCACATGAAAGGGATTGGAGCTTGAATTGTGTTTCGACATCCAACCCCTTATAGTATATCTCTAATAGCTCCAATTTGGAAATGCCATGGTGTGGGCAATCCAATAGTAAATCCTGAAACCTTTCCCAAGATTGAAACAGACTTTCATTAGATCTCATAGAAAATGCATTAATCTTACCTCTCAACTCCACCGTCTTGGATGGTGGAAATAATTTGGTGAGGAACTCCGAAGAAAGATTCTCCCATGTGTTGAGTCTTCCATTTGGAAGAGCTTGATACCAAGATAAAAGCTTTCCCTTTCAAAGAGAAGAAGAATGGATTGATCTTATAGTTGTTGGTGGTTGCATTCTTTGGCTTCATTGTCTCCATCAAGATCTCAAAATTTTGTAAATGTTGATATGGAGATTCAACACTCGTTCCTCCAAACTGATTTTGGCAAACGATGGTAATGACTTGTGGGTTGAAGCTAAACCCCTGCATATCGTCAGCATCAAAGTTCACACCTAGATGGCGTGGTTGCTGAATTGGTCCATCCTTTGGCCAAGAGTTCTTGGCTCTTCATCTACACGAGTGGCTCTCGCACCCCCAGCTGGGACGCGATAATTGGCAGCCGGTCTTGGATTATATTGATTCACATTGATCGTCGGATCAATGTCCTCTAGCGGTGGCATTGAAGAGCCGCTATCCTCATCGGATGAGTTGGTTCTAACTGATCTTGACGATTTCCTCCTCCTCTTCTTCTTGGAATCGCTCATCTCCAGCCTCATTTGAAGCATCTGGTCCTTAAACTCATCAATTTACAATTGATGACGGTCCGATTCTTCTTTGCGAGTCTTCTCGCTCCATCTAAGTTGAGCTTCGGATTCCTCCAATTCTGCTTGAAGATCCCGCTCATTGTTTTCAGCCATCTTTCTTTCTTTGAGTTTCTTCCTCAAAGTCTTCTCAAGTTTTTGATCAAGAGGTAAGAGGTCTTTGTTGTTTCTAGACCTGCGCATATACCTAAGGTAACCTGCAAATATCACTCAAAGGAGATATCAAATAACAAGAGCAAAGCTCCCAAGCTTGACAACCGATAACCGAATTCGGCCTAAACCAAATCCCCGGCAACGGCGCCAAAAACTTGATCGCCCTAAAACGTGCGTGCAAATAAGCTTTAAATTTATAAAACTAGAATCAAGTAAGCGAACCCGCAGTGTATGGATCGGCGTAGTAAAGTAAGAATTCCAGAGTGTTGAACTCAGGGATTTGGGGGGAACAAATTCAGTTCGCAAATTGTCAAGCAAGTAAATGTAATAAGCTTTGCAAATATTGGGAAAACAGCAACCCTAAAGATCCAGGTATCTAATTGTGGCAATCGATTCAAGATATACTAAGGAACTAAGGGCAGAGTTAAGAGTTGTGAATGTATGCTAAGGTAAAGCAATGTACGGTGAAGTTCCAAGACTTTATATGACTTATCTAAAGACATTCTCTATAAAGGTAGTTGAGGCTTCAGTATAGAAAGGATCTAAAGATAAGAATTAATCTCAAATACCCAAACTTGTAACCCAAGGATCAAAACTAACTAAACCGATTAAGGTTGTGACACTCGAAATCGAAGTAGAGGTTGTTGAGGCTTCACTACTACCTAGAAAAGGGCAAACCTAGACTAGATTAAAGTTAATCTTTAACCTTGGATCAAAGTAAAAGCAAAGTTCGTAAACTGATGTAAATTATGGGAAGATCTTGAGTTCCACGGCCGTGGAATCTCAAGAACAAACCGTAATTTTGGTTCGTCAGCAAAATCTCTCTAACTCTCAGGGTCCAATCAATTTACGATCGATCTATCATCATCTAAGCCACAACTATCAACCCTTCACCTTAGAATTGCTAAAGGGTTTTAGCCAATAACTGTCATTATAATATCAAAGTCAAGTTTAAGAAGAATGAAAGATGAAAACCTTCAAAAACCTTCAATAGAACTCAAATCAATCTCAAATCCACACACAAAGATGATAATGTATATCAGATTTGGAATTAACACAAACCAATAACAATCCTTGATAAGAACGAAGAACGGGATGTCAATCCATCTTCTAATCAAACCTAAGAACAAAAGGCGTAACTTTCGCCACAAGCAACTCCAAATCTTCAAACCTTCGCGAATCACCTTTTGCAAGCGCAAATCTCCGGACGTCCAATGTAGCCCTAAGCACGTGTGTCCAATTCTCTCCTCTCCAGCCTTTTTATAAGGAAGGATAAAATAACCGTCTGGCCCATTGCGTAAATAATCGTGGCAATAATTAGTTCGTCAAAAGATTGCCTAAATCACGGTCTTAAGGGGTTCCACGACTGTGGTTTAGAGCGTGGAATGGGTTACGGTCTCACATGATCTCCACGGCCGTGGTTTTGACCGTGTAACTCTCTGGAATGCTCCACGCTCATGATGCCAAGATCCACGGCCGTGGTTTAGAGCGTGGATTCCTCTACGGCCGTATTTTAGGGCGTGGAAGTGGAAATTGCTTGTGATTTCCTTTGTGTCGTGCCATTCCTCATCCTAGCATCTCCTTTGGCTTCTTTGATGTGTCCTTAATCTTTGGATGTGCTCAAATCCTCTCCTATCTCTCTCAAATGGTTCGGTTTTAGCTCTTATTCACCTATAATCAACACAAAGCTAATGTAGACCTCCATATCGACAATATAGATAAATTAGCTAACAAATGCTTCAATGCCTCATCAATGAACACTATAATGAACGAAAAACAACTAGAAAAAAGTGCCTAGAATATCACAATATTTCATGCTAACATACCGTCAGACCCGGAGTTGAGAGAGCGGATCTTGCATGAGGCACACTCTACACCTTACTCGGTTCACCCAGGCGCGAGTAAGATGTACCAGGACCTTAGGAGATCTTATTGGTGGGGCGGACTCAAGCCCGCAGTGGAAGAGGTCCTTGAACCTTTCCCATGAGGGAAAAAGACTTTCGCCATTCCTCATCACAAATGTGTTGTTCTTAGCTCTAAACTCTGCCGTCTTCGATGGTGGAAAGAACTTGGTTAGGAACTCCGCGGTCATCTCCTCCCACGTGTTTACTCTTCCAGCGGGAAGTGATTGATACCAAACTAGTGCTTTATCCTTCAAAGAGAAAAAGAAAGCATGCAATTTATAGTTATTATTTTCACACCTTAAAGGTCTCAATGTTTCCATCAAGATCTCATAGTTCTAAAGATGTTGGTGCAGTGACTCCCTTTTCATCTCTCCGAAGCGACTTTGCTGGATTATAGTGATCACCGGAGGTCTTAACTCGAAGTCACGATCAGCTGGGTCTACCAAATGCACACCCTGAGGGCGGGTTCGTTGGACTGGATCCATACGTTGCCCAACTGTTTGTGGAATGCCCACAAACGAATCAGTTGGCTCCACTCTTGATGGAGGTAGTGGTGGCACATAAATTGGTGGTGGTAAGATGTTAACAGGTGTTGGGGGAGGTGGATTTACCACAACTCTAGCATCTTCGTTTCTCTCTTGGCGTCCCAGTTGTGCTTGTGCTATCATGTCTGCCATATTGACTCGAAGTCGGTCTTCTAGAGTAGCTTGATCAACTCTCTCTTTCCTCAAGGCTTCTTCTTGTTGCCTTATCTGATCTCGAGTTGCAGCTAATTCAACTCTAAGATCCTCCATCTCTTGATTTTTGTTAGCGGCCATTTTCTCAGCCTCTCTCAACTTCTTTTTTTAGGTCTTTTCCAGTTCAGGATCATAAGGAACAATTTCTTTACCGATCTCATTCTCCGCATAAACCTATGAAAGATCTGCAAGAACACTCAACAAGAGTAATAGTAGCAAAGGTAGAAGCTACCAAGCTAGACAACCGTGCACTGGATTGGTCTTGACCAATTCCCCGGCAACGGCGCCAAAAACTTGTTCTTTGGCGAAACTCTATTCCGTTGCCGGAACAAGAACTTCAAATGTACCGAAGAACACAAATCTGCAAGAACACTCAAGCAGAAAGATCAAAAGTAAAAGCAAGAACAGTCCTCGGCAACGGCAAAAAAAACTTGTTCGCTCGAAAAGGTGTGTGCGCAAATAAGCTTTAAATTTATATCCAAGAATAATGCCTAACGATAGCGAACCCGCAGTGTACGAATCAATCGTAGTATGGGCTAATATTCCGGATTCGATCTCAGGAAATCGGTGAGAACAAAGCAGTAAAGGTAATCCAACTTGGGTAGCAAGCAATGCAATGATCACAATAAAAATATAGAAGCAAGAATAATGAGAATGCAGATTCTAAAGATCCAAATATCCGGTTGCGGTATTCGATTCAAGATGTCTAAGGATGTGTACAGACAGAGCTTGATAGAAAGGTATGTATATCTTCGATAGGAATGTCATCCGGTTTAAGATTCGACCTCCCTTCTGAAATTTTGGATTGGTGGAAGAAGTTAGCCCCAAAGTATTCAACCTTGATCAAAATTGTGCAACAACTCATGAACGTGCCAACATCAACGGTTGTCGTGAAGCAAGCATTTAGCCAAGGAGGAAATATGCTCACATACAAGAGAAGTCAATTGAAGCCCAAAAAATTGGATGCACAAGTATGCATTCAAGATTAGACATGGGCGGAGAAGCGGAAACAACGGAATGCCCTGGTGTATGACTCAAAATCGGATTCCAACTCCGATGATCCGAGCACCCCTTTCGAGTCCGATGCATGAAGGTAAACGGGGTAACTAAACAACGCGAAAGTCCAACAAGAGGTAAGAAAAGGTAAGAGAACTATTGGGCTTTGATTCCTCTTAAACCCGAGAGAATACGTAGGCAACCGGGAAACCGGTTCAAGCCCTTTCCTTTTTTTTTTAATTAAATTACTAATATCACGTTGAGATATTGGTTATCTCGAGATAACTAATATCTCACCGAGATTTCCCATATATGTTGAGAGCAATCTCGGGCTTAATGTTCAAAATCTCGCCCGATATTATTCAAATTTCTACCGAGATTGCTCTCGACTTTGTTTTTTAAAATTAAACCGGTGATAACCGCCAAGCCGCTAGTTTGACGATTTTGGGAATGACGGTTTACCGACGGTTTAGGTTTGCGACCCATGAAGCAGTATTCAACGGGTACTTCTAGCATTTCAAAATGTTTTATCTAGCTTGATCAGGTCACAAGTCAACTCTGCAAAAGTTTACAAGGATAGAAATGGGAGATATGATTAAACAACATTCAAATTGGGTAAAATCCAATCAACTATTATTAAAATTGGTAACACTAGTTTGTAGCGTTAAATTGGATAACACAAGTTTGTTTAAATTACGAATTTGACTCATTACTAAAATTGGATAACACTAATTTGGGTAATTTGTAAAATTAATGTAAATTACGAATTTGCTCCACTATTAAATTTGGGTAATACTTGTTTGGATAATTATAAAATTTGTGTAAATTACAAATCTGTTCAACTATTAAAATTAGGTAACACTAGTTTGGGTAATTATAATTTTAGTAATTTAAAAATTAAATAAGAACTTAATGGTGGTGATTAAAAAACATACTAGTGAGAAGAAGAAAAAAGAACAAAATAGTGAGATTCAGTTAGTTCAGCTAGTAATAGGGTAGGGGTGGGCATGTTAGATGTGGTAATAGGGTGGGGTAGATCGGGTAAATCGAAAATGGGTATCGAAATTAGAAAATTAATTTTTCTTAATAAATATAAGGGGCCTAATTTGTTTCCTATAAAACAAAATGACATATTTAATGCTCTTATAGACAAAAAGTGCTACCTACCCAACTCACCCAAATCAACTTAGTTATTACACGTATAATTTTGCCCACATAATTCAATATTGAACCACTTGCAAATTTTAAATACCTTGACAAAGAACCATTGACATCAAATTAAATTGGATTAAACTAGAAAAAGGTGAGAAACACGGTAAAATATTACTTCATCCGATCATAAATAAATGACTTTTTAACCATTGACATAATTATTAAGAAAACTATTAAACAACCTTAATTTTATAAAGTTTTTTCTCAATTTTATCACTTATTAAATATTCACTACCCTTTTAAACCAATGAGTGAATATTTTATTATAAAAATATTTAATAAAAACAGTTTTCAAGAACTATTCTCACAACTCTCTCTTAATTAATAACCTTGAAAACATAAAACGACATTTAAATTTGATCAAAATTTAAATCCTAAGAAGTCATTTATTTACGATCGGAGGAAGTATATGATAAACTTATATACTAGACCCGTTATTAATTTATAATTGACACAAAAATTACAGGTAGAACAAACTTTCCTAGTATTATGTATTGTGTTGATAAGATGGGTATGTCTTTTATCAAGACGATGAATTTATATATTTTGATTCATTTTATACACTTGAATCTCACGATTTTTTTTTCCAAAATAATAACTAAATTAAAATTAATTCTCACTTTAGGCTCGGAATAAAACTTATTCCGAGAATAGGAAGTAATTAGGTTTGGAGTATTAAACCCGCAGTTTGAAATTGCGGTTTAAAAAAAAAAAAGTAACCCAAACTGCGGGTCTTTCACAAACAAAATTAGGAAGTATTTTTTTAATTCGTGTTGAAAAACGAAAAACAGTCTCCGGGGACTTTAACCTGAGTCTCTAGGTAGATATTCCATTGTCAAGACCACTACACCATGACACCTTTTAGTAATAAATGATGAGATGTAGTAAATATATTAAATACCGAAAACCTAAGATATAATTGTTACTCTTATTTTTATAGTTTCAAATAATAATTATAATATTAAGTTTTAATTATAATTATTACTTAAAATACTAAATTATATAAAATATTCAATAAAAATTATAATTCTTATTTCTATAAATGTTAAATGATATTTATTAGTCAATAAAGTAAAGATATAATTGTATTAAAAAAAAATATCACTACTTATAGAAAATAACATTTAATTTTGATGATGATTTTTTTTACATTAATATGACATTAAGTCCTATTTTTAATTAGAAAATAACATGTATATGATATTAAGTTCTAATTATAATATACATTTTAAAATAACTTTTTAATTAGAAAATAACATGAATATGATATTAAGTTCTAATTATAATATAAATTTAAAATAATCTTTTAGTTATATTATCATTCAAACTTAATATTTTTATTAATTAAATAAAGTTAATGAAAAAAAAAATCATTATCAAAACTAAATGTTCTTTTCTATGAGTAGTTATATTTTTAATACAATTATATCTTTAATTATTGACTAATAAAATGATTTAACATTTATGAAAATGAGAGTTATAATTTTTATTGAATATTTTATATAACATAAACGATAACATTTAATTATAATTATTATTTGAAACTATAGAAATAATTTTTACAATTATATCGTTATTTTCGTTTCTTATGATTTTTGGTGTTAATGAATAACAATATATTTACTGTATCTCATTAATTATTAGTCAAAGGTCTGCTCCGACCCTAATCTCTTCCTATTCTCGAAATAAGTTTTTTTTTCGAGCCTAAAGTGAGAATTAATTTTCATTTACTTATTATTTTAGAAAAAAATCCGAATCTGACAATACGTACAATTAATATACCATAATAATAATAGAACAAAATTTTGTGATATACAAAAATCTCGATATATCTCGGGTGTATCAAGTCCGGGGATGGGCATCATCTGACTTTTGTAAGCTTTTAGTTGGTTTTTAGATTGGATAATATGGAATTACATATGGTGTGAGAGGAGTAAATAATCCTTGTTGGTGTATGACAAGATATTGGTGAAAGAAAAGTAGTCACGTTGATTGAGAGAGCAGCAAGAGACTTCTTTGGTTCATTAATGAGATTGAGTTCTCGTGACAGAAGAAGCTCCTCCACCTACAAGCCATTGATGCTACAACTCTCACCAACAAAAGTTGATGTTTTCAGCAACTGCAGCTTGATGATCAAAAAAAGATTTCCTAACTTTCAGCATAGCAATCTCTTATGGCTTTGACCATTTGTATACACTCACTCATCAGATAAATCAATAGAATATAATTGATGAATAATACACTTGCAGACAAATGAGGGAAACAAAGCATTCAAACTAAGAACAAAGAGGGCAATGAATGAGCCCATTTTCATTGCACTCTCCGCATCTAACAGTATCCTTAAGATCCTGATCCAGCACTTTGCGACTTCCATTACAATGGCAGCACAAGATAAACCTAACACCACCACAAGCTTCACAGACACAAATCGAATTCCTCCTGGGAATCTTCATCTGATTAAGCAAAACCCCCAATTTCCCTTGTTCTTCTAAGTTAGAAATCTCATTTGCACCCCCAATTAACTTACCTTTAACAAACACAACTGGAATCCTAAATCCCCCAAAATCCATCAGCAATTTCCTCAGCTCCTCCTTAAATCCAGAATCCATTGACACATCTCGTTCATACATCTCAATCTGATGCAACTCAAGGATAGATCTGACCACATTGCATTCCTCGAAGGTTTTCCTTATCCCTCTCAGCGTTGTTGTGTAAACCACAACGCTGTTTTCACCTCCAGGTGGACATCTGCTCTGGAATTCATCGATTACCTTTGCTCTTACTCTTTTGCTGCAGCTAATCGGAGATTGCGAGGCTATCATCTTCTTCATCCTCGCTTCTTCATCTTCCGAATTTCGAAAACTGCTGCTTTTACATTTAATATTCTCTTTCCCCGTACTTAAAGTATTCAGCTTTTTCGGAGATTTCCCCAATTTGTTCAGTCGTTTGAAAGGGCTTCTCCCCAATTTCGATTTGGGGCTTCCAACTGAGACTGGTAACGTTTCTTCTTCCTCTAGATCTCCCATGAGCTCCCACGAATTTATAACCTCTGTTTTCTCCTCTTCTTCTTCTTCTTCTTCCTTGCTGTCTTCGTCTTCATCCAGTTTCAGAGCGCCGTAAGTAGTTGAAGTCAGAGAAACCACATGGTCGAGATCATGGTATACTCCTTTGACTCCGCTGATGATTTCCCTCTCAACCTCCATTCCTATAAACTTAGATGAAACGCAACCCATGTTTTCTCTTTGGGTGTGGGATATTTTGTTCCTTTGCTCCGGTTCTCCGTTTATTGTTGAACTTCCTGCCTTTTGAACCGTTAGTTTGTCCTGATGCAGGCCGCCAACGGTCGGAAATATTAGAATTCAAAATGGATCCATTCGTAAATCGTACCTGGTCGGGGGTTTCAAATCCCAACCCGTAATTTTGAATTAATTGCGGTTTTCGTCCCATACTTTTTTCTTCTTAAATTACCGATGGGGCCGTGGACGTGGTCAGTAGACCGCAGTCCGAAAACGACACGTAACAGCCTTTACTCTGCTTTTCACTACTTTTACGGTGGGGTGTGTCTTTGTTTCTACTTTGGAGTTTGTGCGTTCAAAACTTCAAACATTTCAAATTACAAATATTTATAAACAAAACAAACGATTTTCTTACGGTTTATTTTGGTTGGTAGGTTGTGAAATGTAATCATTATTCTAATATCATCGATTTACATCAAGTTAAGTATTCGTTTCGGGCATCATCGTTTAAAAAGCCTAATATTTATTTTTATTATAAATGAATATCTTTATTTTCTGCCAATAAAAAATTAAATGTATAGATTTAATACAAATAAATTCTAAATATACATATTTAATCAAAAAGTATACATTCATAAAATTTAGAATATTCCCTTTTTTTCACATAAATCTTTGATTCAATAAGAAAAATATATATTTAAATTCTCATCCATATATCATAAAAGGAAAAAAAAAAAAAGGAACATTTTAATCTTAATATTTGTGGTACAAGTTTGTTGTATTTATCCTCGAATCCTAGGATGAATTTGACTAGTTTTGTAATTCACACATTGTTTTATGGCTAAGGTCTAGATATAAATTATTTTTTGGTGCAGATGTACGAATTTAAGTCTTTAAGAGCATGTTTGGTATCAATTTTTTGGAGGATAACTTAGATTAGTTTTTGGGAGGTTGTTGGGAATGAAAATTTGGGAGGTGTTTGGTATGAGATTAAGGCCCTGTTTGGTAATATATTGTAGGAAATTTTTTTAGATTTTTTTGACGAGATTCTTAGGGATGGCAAAAATAGGGTCGTTTGGTATGAGTTGAAGCTTCAGGATTGTATTCTTTTACGAGATTCTTTTGGCTAAAGAATCTCGTAAAAACAATCTTGTCCACCCAAGCTTCTTGGGGATTAAGCCCCTCCTCCTCCCTTTCGCTTCTTCTACTCTAAACGGATGCTCCTATTTCTCCTACTGTTGCCACAACTACTAGAACAAGGAAGAAACTGTTGGATTTTCGGTGTCCGGTTTTAGACCAAAGGGCCGTAGTTTCACCTAAGTGAGTTGACTGTTGTCCCAATAGTCAATCAAATTAATATAATTTATCTTGAAGTGAAAATAAATTATAAAACAAGTGTCTGTAATCTCCACAAAGGAGTAGACAAATCTCAACCAAGAGTTTGTAACTGTCTACTCACTTAAATGAGTAGACGGTTGTCCCAATAGCCAATCAAATTAATATAATTTATCTTGAAGTAAAAACAAATTATAAATCAAGGGTCTGTAATCTCCTCAAAGGAGTAGACAAAACCCAACCAAGAGTTTGTAAACTCCACAAAGGAGTACACAAAATTCAACCAAGAGTTTGTAATCTCCACAAAAGGAGTAGACAAAACCAAACCAAAAGTTTGTAGTCTCCAAAGGAGTAGACAAAACCCTACCAAGAATTTGTAATCTCCAAAGGAGTAGAAAAAACTCAAAGAAGAGTTTGTAATCTCGAAAAGGAGTAGACAAAACTCTAATAGAAATTAAGTTCAATTGCAAGTCTTATAAACCGATTGTTATATGTTAAAACCATTGACTTGGATTATGTAACGATTCATTCATTAATGAATTTTCCTTCTAAGTGTATTCTCCCGTACACCGGAATATCCAAATACCTTAGTGGGATAAAACGTTACACGTTACAAAGACTAAGTAAGAGACTTACTTGTCTTACTTTGTAGAAAAGGTATTCCTAGATTTTATTAATACAAAACCAAACTAAAATGGATGCCTATCCTTTGTCAATACAAAGGAACTATTCTGGTCTTTTGAGTTTTGCAAACAAGCTTATAAGAAGGCATATCCAATGTCAATACAATGGAACTAAAAACTTTATTGTTGCAAAAACGAATGTGAAATAAAGTGCAAATGACTCTCCTTTTTATAGACATAAGAGCCACTTTTTTGGGGAGTTATAACCTCCAAAAAGAGGTTAAAATCGGTTATGGAAGTTACGTGGAAGTTACTTGAAAGATGAGCCTTGAAGCCCTAGAAAGCCCGAGGCCCGAGGCCTACATAGGGAGCCCAAAACCGCTCCCCGGAGCTAGCTTATTTTTCTTCGTCCAAACACTTCCAATAAGCTTTATTCACTTTAATATAGCTAGGGTAAGCTTCAAGATCCACAAATACTCAATATATTAGCTCAAGCTAGTGTAGCTCATTAAAAAGCTCACTAGATGCTTCATTGACATTCACTAAGCAGTTGAGCTTGGATTGCTCCCAATTTTTAACCACCTATTCTTTAGCCAATATAAGGTCTAAGAACCAAAGGTGTGCCGATAAAATGTGGCTAAAAAGCCCCAAACGTCGGTCTTCTAAA
Source organism: Fagopyrum esculentum (assembly GCA_033239045.1). Lineage (NCBI taxonomy): Eukaryota > Viridiplantae > Streptophyta > Magnoliopsida > Caryophyllales > Polygonaceae > Fagopyrum > Fagopyrum esculentum. Next base: position 106,563,460 of record BSUD01000002.1, read on the forward strand.
ATCTAGCACAACTTGACCTTGCCGTGAATCACCTTGCTTTGATCCGACTCCCCTTACAATACTAGTTGCTCTTAGTGCCGGTCACTTGGCTTGTCTCCCGCAACCCGGACCATAGTGACGCACATGTGAATAACTCATTGCACCTTGTCTCAAGACAAACTCAATGGTTATAATGAAGACTTAGCCCAAATCTCAACATTCCTCCCCCATTTGAGCGAAGTCAAGAAACTTTTAATAGACATACATCCAAACAAAATATTCGCATAATCATAAATATCTTTCGATTGAATTTATTGAATTAGTCTAATTACACATTCTGTACTAAAGAATTGTGGTGTCCTAATGGATTGAACCACTTAACTTGATTAAGTACACGAAGGTAACATACACGAAATTTACATTTCCTTTACAAATAAATGACACATTTAAAGGCTATTGTGTCCTAATCCTCTAATGAACATATAGACGAGTCGACCATCTACTCCCTTGACGAAGCCTTGACACTTCACGTTCACGTAGCCAACTCTCTTTTAATCTTGCACCTATAATTGTAATTTTTCAAAAGAGTGGTTAAGAAATTACATATTTCGAACTATACATATTATATAGGCATAGATCATCAAGCTATAGGTGAATTGGGTGTCCCACGACAAGTCGTTTTCAATTTAGGTCATTAACCTCACTCCCTTGGCTGACTTTTGAACTAAGTCCCTAGCCAAGCTCTTGGTTAAGTGATCGGCTAGATTATTGTGTGTTCTCACAAAATCGACCGATACTATACCGTGAGTTATAAGCTCTTTAACCGAGCTATACCTCACACCAAGATGTCTTGATTTCCCATTGTACGTTTGGCTATAAGCTTTAGCCAACATAGCCGAACTATCACAATGAATTGAGATAGGAGAAACCGGTTTTGGCCATAGAGAAATTTCTTAGCCATTCATCTTCCTTGCCGGCAGCAGCAAGTGCCACAAACTCGGACTCCATGGTCGAGGTTGTGATGCATGTTTGCTTCTTTGAAGCCCACAAAATAGCACCACCACCTAACAAGTGGTGGATGAGTGATCATCTAGATTAGTGATCCATTACGCATCCGAGTAGCCTTCTTATTGTACGAGATGCCAAACCCATGGTCCCCTTGAGGTACCTAAGAACACGCCTTAGTGTCTTCCAATGTTGTGAGCTAGGACAACTCATGTACCTACTCCATTTAATTACCAATAGCAAAAGTAATATTTGGCCTAGTGCTAATCATTGCATACAGGCAACATCCTATTACATGTGCATACTCAAGTTGAGAGACAGTTGATCCTTGGTTAGGCATCAACTTCTCACTTGAGTCCATAGGAGTACTAAAAATTATACTTTTATCACATTGGAAGCGTTTGACAATCTTCTCAATGTAGTGTGATTGTGTGAGGCTTAAGTCTTTAGCATCACGTTTGATTCTTATACCTAGAATCACATCCGCATCACCTAAGTCTTTCATAGAAAACTTAGTGGACAAGAAATCCTTAGTGAGATATACTTTTCTTTGGTTTGTTCCAAAGATCAACATATCATCAACATATAAGCATATGATCACACCTTGACTGGTATGATCAAACTTACTATAGACACACTTGTCAGCTTGATTTATCTTAAATCCATTTGACAATACGACATCATCAAACTTTTGATGCCATTGTTTTGGAGCTTGCTTTAGTCCATACAAGGATTTAACCAAGCGACACACTTTGTGCTCTTGTCCTTTTAAAACAAACCCTTTAGGTTATCTCATATACACTTCCTCATCTAGATTACCATTAAGGAATGTTGTCTTGGCATCCATTTGACGAATCACTAGATTATGTATAGCCACCATAGCTATTAATAACATAATGGTTGTAATCCTAGCCACCAGAGCATATTTGTCAAAGTAATCGACACCTTCCCTTTGTCTAAAGCCTTGGATGACCAAGCGTGCTTTAAACTTTTCAATGGAACCGTCAACTTTCATCTTCCTCTTGAAGATTCATTTGCATCCTAAAGGTTTGCAACCGGAAGGAAGGTTGGCTAACTGCCATGTATGGTTACCCATAATGGAGTTCATCTCCTCTTGGATTGCTTCCTTCTAAAAGGCAACATCTTGAGACTTCATGGCCTCGTCAAATGTCTTTGGATCCTCATCTATATGAAAGTAAGAGTGATGATCCATTTCATTATCCCTTGACCCTTCAACCAAGAACACTTGGAAAATTGATTTTTGAGACAAATTAGTCCTCATAGGAGCAATCTCTGGCAAGTCAAGCCCGTAGGACGCTTGCCAGGATTCATCTTGAATCCTACGATGCTTGTTTGGGTGTTCCTCATCTAAAGTCATATTGATCACTTCCCTAGGCCTAGGAGCCGAGGTGAAACGATCTTCATCAAAGATGGCATCCCTAGACTCTATTATGATATTAACCGAGATGAAGTCATTTGGTTCTATCACATAGAATCTATAAGCTTTGGAGTGTTCTGCATAGCCAATGAACACACACTCAACACCTTTTTCACCTAAAGTTTTACGTTTGTTGTCATTGAGCCTTACTATGGCTCGACATCCCCAAACTCGTAAGTAATGTAGGTTTGGCTTCCTTTTGAACCATAGTTCTTAAGGAGTCTTCTTGCTTCTTTTGTTTGGAACACGATCAAGCAAGTAGTTTGCCGTGAGCATAGCTTCGCCCCAAAACGAATTCTTAAGACCCGAGTAAGACAACATCGCATTGACCATCTCTTTAAGCACTCAGTTCTTTTGTTCGGCCACACCATTTGATTGTGGTGTGTAAGGTGCCGTGGTCTCATGTATGATCCGGCACTCTCAAAGTATTCCTTATCCATAAATTCACCACCACATCCGTGCGAGTCTTTTTACTAAGGCACCTTGTTGCAACTCAGATTCATTCTTGAATACATAGAATTTGTCTAAGACATCACTCTTTGCAAAGAGTAGATCTACGTAACAATACCTAGATTAATCATCTTTGAATGTTATGTAATACTTCTTCTTTCCTAATGAAGGAGTACAATGCAAGTCGCCTAGATCCGAGTGGACTAGCCGAGCATTGATTGTTCTCTTTCAACTCTAGGAAATGGAAGTCTTGTCATCTTGGTCAACATGCATGTTTTACACTTGTGTTTTGGCAAGTCAAGTTTAGGTAAAATACCATCCTTAGTCATGTCATTCATACGCTTAAAATGAACATGTCCAAGTCGTGCATGCCATTTAACAAAATTACAATTGGAAGAAGAAGACAATGTAAACAAACTATTCTTGTTTATATTAGTATTAGAAAGTTTATTACATAAAGAGAGAAGAAACATATTATTTTTCCAATGGCCAAAGCCTACAAATATTCCTCTCCTAGATAATACATAGCGGTCGGCTTCTATGACTTGTTTGAAGCCAAGCCTATTGAGTACACCACCAGAAACCATATTCTTTCTAATGGCCGGTGCATGTAGTACATTTGACAAGACTAGAGTCTTGTCACTTGTAAAGTATAGATCAACCCGTCCTCTTCCTAGAATAGGGGTGGTAGACTCGTTTCCCATATGTATGAGTGCTCCATCGTTAGCGACAACGTATGTCTTGAACCAACGCCGATCGTTGCAAACGTGAGTTGTTGCACCCGAGTCCACCCACCATCCAAGGTCATCATCCTGCATGGATAAACATTCAAAAGTCAATGACACATAATTCAAATCATAATTTATATCGAAGTTAGAATCAAGACTCATAAGTGCATCACCTTGGTTTGAGGGGTTTTGACCACTTTGGCCTCCACCCTCGGATCCATCGCCCTTAACCTTGCAATCCCGCTTGAAGTGGCCAGTCTTGCCACACTTCCAACAAGAACCTTTAGTTTCTTGTCAATATTATCCTTCTTGGACGTATTTCCCTTGTCTTTCTCTTTGTCCTTTTCTTTGAACCTCTTCCTTTTGCCCTTGCCATCCATCATGTTGGCCTCGTGGGAAGTAGAAGTTTTTTCCTCCTTCTTGAGTCCCCCTTCTTGTGCCCTAAGGCCTTGTTCAATTTGAAGGTGAGAACCAAGTTCCACCAACGTGAGTTCTTCCATCTTCTGCTTTAACACATGGTGGAAGTCCTTCCACGAAGGGGGAGCTTATCCATTGTAGACGAAACCAAAATGGCCTCATCCATATGCATGACATGTTGAGTGAACCTCCCAAGAATCTGGAGAAATTCATTGTTTATTCCATTACCGGCCTTGAGTCCACCATTTTATATGAGTTAAAATTTGAGGCTAAGAATTTTCGAGATGAACCATCCTCCGCCATGTACTGTAACAACCGGTGTTATTTGGAGTATTTGAGAGCTCCCATAAATAAAGTTGTAGTTGAGAGAAATGATCGGGACATCGGATATGCCCTAGATGTGAAATAATATAAAAAGACAAAACGGATAAAAGATTCGCTACTCCGATTCTTAGCGGTTAAGAAATGTGGCTCGGGAATGCCCATTTTACGAGATAGTTATGGATTAATTATCCCGATAATATTCCGAATTTGATATTCCAATTTGGTAAAGTTCGGAGACCGAAAATTATAACCACGTTTCAATTAAATAGCTTGGATCCATATTATATATATATATATATATATATATATATATATATATATATATATATATATAAAAGAAATAGAAGGCGGCTGTTGCTTGCAATTGCAAATTGCAGAGTTAATATATATATATATATATATATATATATATATAAACAAATGAAAGTTGCAAACTTCATCTTCCCAATTCACTTTCACTTTCAAACATTTCAGAAGAGTCGAGCGAGAGAACACCGAGCTACTCTCCATCAATTATAAACCCTTCATCTTTGATCCGTTTTCAAATCCGATCATACCATCGAGCCCCTTATCTTGTTCTCTTCAACGCCGTACCAAGTTATTTCCCGTTTGTTAGCTTTCTGGTAAAGCTTCCGTTTACCGCTATCGGGGCACCGACGACCACCGCAAGTCATCAAATGTAAGATTTCATACCGCGCTTTTACTCCCCGTATCGCTAGGAGTCTAGATCTTCTTCCGATTCGTATATCGGATTAGTAACGAATAAGTTATGAATTTATTCGTTTTCCGTATTGCGGGTTAGTATAAATTAACCTTAAGTTGGTTAAAATGGATAATTGGAATTTCCATTATGCTCGTTACATTATTCCGGTAATTATAGGATTTTAGTTTGATGATGATATCATGAGTTGGATATGTGCCCTGATGTGGCTTTAAGGTTTAGCATATTATTTCGAGGTTATAGGATGTATATGATCCCTATGGATCCCTTTGGGTCTAGGTGTGACCCTTTGCTTGATAAGAGATGTGACATCTCTTTATGCCTTGTCTATAGGTTGTGTTGTTCCTCCAGTGTTGAGGTGATCCAGTTGTGGTTGAGATGTATACGAGGTTGAGGTAAGTCCGTAGGACTTACTTAGCTACCATCCTTATATGGGGTGTTTGTATGAGTGGTGTGTGCCTTATATGTTTGCTATGATAACATGTGATGTCGTATTTACCGACCTATGTTTTATTGATTGCCCCACTGCGTGGTTGTGATAACCTTTCCCTTTCATCCCGCCGTGGAGTCTGGGAGGTTCTCTGATGTCAGTCCAGACCGATTTACCGGAAGGGCGCAATTCACTCCCATAGGGTACACGGATTGTGTGACCGATACTAGTACGGCTGGATAGCAGGCTCAGAGGCGAGGATGTATCGGTCCTCGTGTCACCTAGTTTCATATATATTATATCTATATGATTTAAGTGAATGACCATTATATTGAGATGAATAAATGGGTAAATGAGTGAAAGCATGCTGATATGTTTATCTTTCCCTATGTGTGATTGTACTTATGCATTACTCTATATATGTGTATAGATAGCTAATGGTTATCACCATGTTGTAGATGCCCTACAGGATAGGCATGCTGCTGGGTGATCTAGTAGAGTGGCAGGCCGAGGACGTCTCGTACATAGGTTGTTGTGGGCTTTTGGGTTTGTTTATCTTTTCCCTCCTGTGTGAGGTTGGTCTTTTGTTACCTCCTGCGTGAGGTGTGATGTTTGTACTCGGCTATGTTGTCTTACCTTTTAGGATGTACGGTTTTATCCAGTTTTATGTATTTGTTTTCATATCTGTCAGTGTCATGTTGTAAGGTCCAGTGAACTTGTTGTCAGGCTAGGGTCAGGATCCATTGTGAGATCCTAGCCCAATGTGACATCCCGAGTCCCGCGGATTCGGGGTGTTACAGAGTTGGTATCAGAGCCTTAGGTTGGCAACAATGGCACTTGCTGCCTGCAATGAGGTTTGATAGGTAAAATAAACAGAACCCGACGGGGGTCTGACGTTTTTCAAAAGGGTTTTTGGTTTTAAGTGTGGTTTTGGGTTAGAATGTACGAGAAGTCGCCACCTCTGCTATGGATCTCTGCAGTATAGACATGTGTAAATATGTATTGGTTTTATGTTTGTATATGTGTTAAGTATATATATCTATATATATGGCCTATAGAGAGCCTTATAAGTTAGGTGTGCATTCCCCGCAGATGGCTCGGACTAGAGGTGCTTCTGTTGTAGGTCAGGGTAGAGGTAGACCACCTCTTCCTGCGGATGTGGTAGGTGACGGACCAGTTCCCACTGCTGACCCACAAGTGGTGGAGGAGATACATGAGGAGGTTGCAGAGAGCGTCGTCCTAGAGACGAGGAGCAGTGTATCTGTGAGACATCATTCACATCGAGCTCAGTCTTATGACGCTGACCGTGTCTCCATGGGAGGACCGGAGTTCAGAGAGTACCTCCGACGTTTTGAGGAGGATATTAGGGCTGGCAGGCGAACCCCAGATTTACCAGTACCTGAGGGATCTTTTGAGAGATCCCAGGGAGCGACCCGGGTACCAGTTGCACCTGCACGTGTGGTACGTGGATCCAGTTCGAGCCCCAGTGGAGACTAGAGGGCCTTAACCAGATGCCTGGTTGAAGGCATTTCACCAGCAGGGAGTGCCACACTTCTCAGGAGAGATAGGGTTAGAGACTGAGGTGTGGATTGGGCATGTCGACTCAGCCTTGGAGTCTATTAGATGTCCTGAGGACAGACGGATAAAGCTAGTTCAGTCTCTATTCCGTGACCTCGCACACCAGTGGTAGAGGACTGTCCGGACTAGAGCTACCAGTTATGACCACATGAGACGCTTGATTAGAGAGCAATTCTGCCCTGCCTCATTGAGGAGGGAGAAGCTGCAGGATTTTGTGGAGGACGGCTTTAAGGATGTGCCTATTAGTGATGCCATCCGCCGTTTCCAGACCGAGTTAGCTTTGTTGGGTCCAACTGCACCTTCTGAGGACCAGCATGTGTATCTGTTCTCTCGTCGTCTGAGAGAGAGCACCCGTTCATATATGGCGGGATTCCATTGTGAGTCCCCAGTTGATTACCAAGACCGGGCTTCAGCTTTTGAGCCAGAGCGAGGCAATCAGAGAAGAGCTTCTCAGACGGGACAGTCTGAGAAGAGGCAGCGCACTGGGCAGACCAGTGGAGCTGGAGGATCATCTAGATTTAGACGAGATCAGAGGCGTCAGAGTTACCCCTCATCTGCACAGACTGTAGATAAGGGACGTCAGTGTTACAACTGTGGAGACCCTGGCCATCTGAAGCCAGCTTGTCCCAGACCAATTGTGACTTGTTTTACCTGTGGCCGACAGGAACATCGAGCTGCCTTTTGTAGGCAGGGAGGAGTAGCATCCCAGCAGGGTTCTTCCCCTGCCAGTGTAGCAGGAGGTGGTCAGAGGACACCTCAGCAGCAGATATAGGGACAACAGAGGGTCCTAGAGCATCCATCTACTCAGGGTCCTGCTCCAGGACCGAGTAGAGGTAGAGATAGAGATGTTGGCACCAGTGATGCCAGAGGAGCCCGAGGGCGAGCTTTTGAGTTGAGGAGTGCAGAGGATCCACCTGCACCGGCTGCTACAGGTACCATTTTACTTCATGGTTTACCTGTTAGAGTTTTGTTTGATACTGGTGCTACGCATTTCTTTATTTCTAATACTTGTATTGAACGTCTGAGTTTAGCTACCATAGAGGGGATACCCTTTATTATATGGTTACTTGATGGTAGTCGGGTCAGACGTACCCGTGAGATACGTAGTTGTCCCCTTCGTTTAGGGACTCGTGTTTTACTTGTTGACTTCTTAGTCATGCCATTGATGCATGAAGAAGTCATATTAGGTATGGACTGGATGCGTAGACACCATGCAGTTTTAGATGTTGGTAGACGGACTATTACAGTCTCTACCGAGGTTGGTCAGATTGAGGTCTTCCGGGGTTGGGACCTTGGGAAGACAGGTTCGGTTATTAGTGCCGTACGGGCAGCTAGGTTGATTGCACGGGGATGTGATGCCTTCTGGTGCTACGCCATGAAGGATGGAGAGAGTCCAGCTTTGGAGGATATTCCAGTAGTCTGCGAGTTTACAGATGTGTTTGCTGAGCCGTCGAGTTTGCCGCCTCAGCGGAGTGTGGACTTCGGCATAGAGTTAGAGCCTGACACGCGACCCATCTCGAAGGCCCCATACCGTATGACACCTGTCGAGATGTTGGAGCTGAAGAAGCAACTCGAGGAGTTGGCTGAGAAGGGCTTCATACGCCCTAGTGTTTCACCATGGGGTGCACCTGTCCTCTTCGTGCGGAAGAAGTACGGATCTCTGAGGTTATGCATAGATTACAGAGAGTTGAACAAGGTGATCGTCAAGATCACGTATCCATTGCCTCGTATTGACGATCTACTTGATCAGCTTCAGGGAGCTACAGTTTTCTCCCGGATTGATTTGCGCTCAAGATATCACCAGTTGAGGGTGAAAGAGCAGGACGTACACAAGATGACATTTCGTACCCGCTATAGACACTACGAGTTTGTAGTGATGCCATTCGGGCTGACGAATGCCCCAACAGTCTTTATGGAGTTGATGAACAACATATTCATCGACTTCCTTGATCAGTTTGTGGTGGTCTTCATTGATGATATTTTAGTGTACTCTCGTAGTAGAGAGGAGCATGCCGGTCATCTGAGGACGGTTTTGCAGATTTTGAGGGATAGAGAGCTGTATGCTAAGCTCTCTAAGTGTGAGTGTTGGATGTCTGAGGTTGCTTTCCTTGGGCACATCGTATCCGCCGATGGGGTTATGGTTGACCCGGCGAAGATTGAGTCTGTTGCTGCATGGACGACACCGACGAACGTCAAGGAAGTGCGTAGCTTTCTTGGCTTAGCCGGTTACTATAGACGTTTTGTGGAGGGTTTTTCTGTGATTGCCCATCCACTGACGAGTCTTTTGAGGAAGACTACCCGGTTCGCGTGGACCGACCAATGTGCTCAAAGCTTTGAGGAGTTGAAGAGGCATTTGACTTTTGCTCCTGTCTTGGCACAACCAAAGGGATCTGATGATTTTGTGGTCTATAGTGATGCATCCAAGCTAGGCTTGGGATGTGTGTTGATGCAGAGAGGTAGAGTGATTGCATATGCGTCTCGACAATTGAAGACGTATGAGGAGAACTACCCGACTCATGATTTAGAGTTAGCAGCGGTAGTGCATGCTTTGAAGATCTGGAGACATTACTTGTATGGTGCTACATGTCAGATCTTCACAGACCATAAGAGTCTGAAGTATATTTTCACGCAGCGGGAGATGAACAACTGCCAGCGCCGATGGCTTGAATTGATCAAGGACTTTAACCTTGAGATTTTGTATCATCCTGGAAAGGCGAACGTGGTTGCTGATGCCTTGAGCAGGAAGACGCCTCGAGAGAAGGCGATTGCGAGATTGACTGTGCAACCTTAGCTTTAGAGGGATCTAGCTTGGCTAGAGATGGACATCCAGTTTCCTGATGAGGATGCCCAATTGTATGCCTTAGAGGTTTTACCTGGTCTGTTGGATGAGATCCAACAAAAGCAGGGGACCTGCCCAACCTTGATGAGGATCAGAGAGAGGGTGTCTCGTGGAGAGGAACCACAGTTTTCCATTGGAGCTGATGGAGTGATGAGGCGACATGATCGCATTTGTGTTCCTGCTGATGCAGAGTTGAGACAGAGGATCTTACAGGAGGCTCACTGTACACCTTACTCTGTACATCCCGGTACAAGTAAGATGTACCATGATGTGAGACGTTCATATTGGTGGGGAGGGTTGAAGCCCGATGTAGCCAGATTCGTGGCTTAGTGTGCGACCTGTCAACAGGTCAAGATAGAGCATTGCAGACCTGGAGGTGAGCTCCATCCACTGTCAGTACCGCAGTGGAAGTGGGAGGACGTCTCCATGGACTTTGTGTCGGGACTGAGACCCAGTAGGAGTTTTGATGCCATTTGGGTTATTGTTGATAGACTGACGAAGACGGCACGTTTCATCCCTATCAGAGAGACGTGGCCGGTGAGTAAGTTGGCTGAGGAGTACACTAGACAGATAGTGAGACTCCATGGTGTACCGAGGACGATCGTCTCTGATTGAGATGGACGATTCACCTCGAGGTTTTGGCAGCAGATTCAGACTGCTTTGGGAACGAGTCTACACTTCACGACTGCGTTTCACCCCCAAACAGATGGCCAGTCAGAGAGGACCATCCAGACCCTGGAGGATATGTTGCGAGCTTGTGTGTTGGATTGGGGACATGGATAGTCTGATTACCTCCCACTAGCTGAGTTCTCATACAACAACAGCTGGCATGCATCTATTGGGATGGCTCCTTATGAGGCATTGTACGGACGTAGGTGCCGTACACCTTTATGCTGGGATGAGCCTAACAGTGTCAGCGGGATAGCGCCAGAGCAAATTTGTGATGATATGGCTCGGGTAGCACTGATTAGAGAGAGGATGCTGGCTGCACAGAGTCGCCAAAAGTCATATGCAGACAAGAGGCGTCGGCCTCTAGAGTTCAGAGTAGGAGCTCATGTCTGGTTGAGAGTATCCCCGATGCGTGGTGTTAGACGTTTTAGCATAAAGGGGAAGTTGAGTCCCCGATATGTCGGTCCTTTTGAGATTCTGGACAGAGTTGGGAGAGCAGCCTACAGATTAGCATTGCCTCCGAGATTAGAGGGTGTTCACCCTGTATTCCATGTGTCTCAGCTGAGAGAGTACATACCAGATCCGCGGTACATTGTGAGTTATGATGATTTGGTGGTGGAGCCAGACCACACCTTTGCTGAGCATCCTATTGCAGTCTTAGAGCGAGGTGTGAGACGCTTGCGTTCTAAGGATATTCCTATGATGAGGATACAGTGGTCTAGACGTGGACCTGAGGAGGCTACATGGGAGACTGAGGATAGTATCCAGAGGAACTATCCAGAGTTTTATGCTGAGATAGATGCATCTAGGGTCGACGAGTAGATCTTAGTGCTATCTTGGTGAGTATGTGATTATGTACTTATGTGCTTACATGCCTTGATGTGCTTATTCCATGCTAGCTATGTTATGCTTTATGATCTTGTTAGATCTTGTTGTCCTAGTATGATGTATGTTTATAGCTGGAGATGGTTCTTTCCTCCATGCTATTTGAGTGTGATTAGGATTCAGTTGGAGATGGTTCTTTCCTCCATGCTACCTTGATGGACATAGTTTCAGTGGAGATGTTATTCCTCCATGCGATGTTTATGATTATGTTTAGGGCTAGAGATGTGCTTTCTCTATCCCCCGTGATGTGATATAGCGAGAGATGTGATTCCTCTCTGCCTTGGGTAGCGTTATGGCCCTGTTTTTTGGAGTGGATGATTCCTCCAAGTTGATGTTTGAGGTTATAGATTTGTTATAGGTTTTGACCTTTTTGAGCGGAGATGTGATACCTCCGATAGATAGAGTTATACCTCGGCATATGGGTTTGAGAGGATTTGGGTTTGTTTAAGTTTCGGGACGAAACTTGTTTTTTAGGGGGATATGATGTAACAACCGGTGTTATTTGGAGTATTTGAGAGCTCCAATAAATAAAGTTGTAGTTGAGAGAAATGATTGAGACATCGGATATGTCCTAGATGTGAAATAATATAAAAAGACAAAACGGATAAAAGAGTCGCTACTCCGATTCTTAGCGGTTAAGAAATGTGGCTCAGGAATACCCATTTTACGAGATAATTATGGATTAATTATCCCGATAATATTCCGGATTTGATATTCCAATTTGGTAAAGTTAGTAGACCGAAAATTATAACCACGTTTCAATTAAATAGCTTGGGTCCATATATATATATATATATATATATATATATATATATATATATATATATATATATATATATATATATATATATATATATATAAAAGAAATAGAAGGCAGCTGTTGCTTTCAATTGCAATTGCAAATTGCAGAGTTAATATATATATATATATATATATATATATATATTAACAAATGAAAGTTGCAGACTTCATCTTCCCAATTCACTTTCACTTTCGAACATTTCAGAAGAGTCGAGCGAGAGAACACCGAGCTACTCTCCATCAATTATAAACCCTTCATCTTCAATCCGTTTTCAAATCCGATCATACCATCGAGCCCCTTATCTTGTTCTCTTCAACGCCGTACCAAGTTATTTCCCGTTTGTTAGCTTTCTGGTAAAGCTTCCGTTTACCGCTATCGGAGCACCGACGACCACCGCAAGTCATCAAATGTAAGATTTCATACCGCGCTCTTACTCCCCGTATCGCTAGGAGTCTGGATCTTCTTCCGATTCGTATATCGGGTTAGTAACGAATAAGTTATGAATTTATTCGTTTTCCGTATTGCGGGTTAGTATAAATTAACCTTAAGTTGGTTAAAATGGATAATTGGAATTTCCATTATGCTCGTTACATTATTCCGGTAATTATAGGATTTTAGTTTGATGATGATATCATGAGTTGGATATGTGCCCTGATGTGGCTTTAAGGTTTAGCATATTATTTCGAGGTTATAGGATGTATATGATCCCTATGGATCCCTTTGGGTCTAGGTGTGACCCTTTGCTTGATAAGAGATGTGACATCTCTTTATGCCTTGTCTATAGGTTGTGTTGTTCCTCCAGTGTTGAGGTGATCCAGTTGTGGTTGAGCTGTATACGAGGTTGAGGTAAGTCCGTAGGACTTACTTAACTACCATCCTTATATGGGGTGTTTGTATGAGTGGTGTGTGCCTTATATATTTGCTATGATAGCATGTGATGTCGTATTTACCGACCTATGTTTTATTGATTGCCCCACTGCGTGGTTGTGATAACCTTTCCCTTTCATCCCGCCGTGGAGTCTGGGAGGTTCTCTGATGTCAGGCCAGACCGGTTTACAGGAAGGGCGCAATCCACTCCCATAGGGTACACAGATTGTGTGACCGATACTAGTACGGCTGGCTAGCAAGCTCAAAGGCGAGGATGTATCGGTCCTCGTCACCTAGTTTCATATATATTATATCTATACGATTTGAGTGAATGACCATTATATTGAGATGAATAAATGGGTAAATGAGTGAAAGCATGCTGATATGTTTATCTTTCCCTATGTGTGATTGAGCTTATGCATTACTCTATATATGTGTATGGATAGCTAATGGTTATCACCATGTTGTAGATGCCCTACAGGATAGGCATGCTGCTGGGTGATCTAGTAGAGTGGCAGGCCGAGGACGTCTCGTACATAGGTTGTTGTGGGCTTTTGGGTTTGTTTATCTTTTCCCTCCTGTGTGAGGTTGGTCTTTTGTTACCTCCTGCGTGAGGTGTGATGTTTGTACTCGGCTATGTTGTCTTACCTTTTAGGATGTACAGTTTTATACAGTTTTATGTATTTGTTTTCATATCTGTCAGTGTCATGTTGTAAGGTCCAGTGAACTTGTTGTCAGGCTAGGGTCAGGATCCATTGTGAGATCCTAGCCCAATGTGACATCCCGAGTCCCGCGGAATCGGGGTGTTACAGATACTTAGACTCTAGTTGATCCCACATTGACGTTGATGAATCTACACTTTGGTAGACATCAAACAATGCATTACTCATGCCATTGAGAATATGACCACGACGTATGTAGTCATCATTATCCCATTTGCTCCTTTGTCGGACAACCTCTATCTCCTCCACCATATCATCAACTAGCTCGGCCGGTCTAGGTGTAGTGAGTACATAAGCGACTTTTAATGTAATCAAGAGGAAGTGCATTATCTTTTGCCACCTCCTAAAGTCTACACCCTAAAACTTATCCAACTTCCCAAAACGAGAAGTCATTTATGTGATTAACGTCTTACTCATTATTGACAAAGTCAATCCTATAAAACAATTAACAATATATACACTTAGAAATTTGTTGGATTTTTGGTGTCTGGTTTTAGACCAAAGGGTCGTAGTCTCACATAAGTGAGTAGACGGTTGTCTCAATTGCCAATCAAATTAATATAATTTATCTTGAAGTGAAAACAAATTATAAAACAAGTGTTTGTAATCTCCACAAAGGAGTAGACAAAACACAACCAAGAGTTTGTAATCTCCACAAAGGAGTAGACAAAATTTAGCCAAGAGTTTGTAATCTCCACAAATAACTAGACAAAACCAAAGCAAGAGTTTGTAGTCTCGAAAGGAGTAGACAAAACCCTACCAAGAGTTTGTAATCTCCAAAGGAGTAGACAAAACTCAACCAAGAGTTTGTAATCTCCGTAAAGGAGTAGACAAAACTCTAATAGAAATTAAGTTCAAGTGCAAGTCATATAAACCGATTGTTATATGTTAAAACCATTGACTTGGATTATCTAATGACTCATTCATAAATGAATTTTTCTAAAACATTACACGTTACAAAGACTAAGTAAGAGACTTACTTGTCTTACTTTGTAGAAAGGGTATTCCTAGGTTTTCTTAATACCAAACCAAACTAAAATGGATGCCTATCCTTTGTCAATACAAAAGAACTATTCTAGTCTTTTGAGTTTTGCAAACAAGTTTATAAGAAGGCCTATCCAATGTCAATACAATGGAAATAAAAGCTTTATTGTTGCAAAAATGAATGTGAAATCAAGTGCAAATGGCTCTCCCTTTTTATAGGCATAGAGGGCACGGTTTTGGGAGGTTATAACCGCCAAAAAGCAGTTAAAATCGGTTATGGAAGTTACATCGAAGTTACTTGGAAGATGGGCCTTGAAGCCCTAGAAAGCCCGAGACTCGAGGCCCACATAGGGATCCCAAAACCACTCCCCGGAGCTAGCTTAGAGCTAACTTATTTTTATTGGTCCAAACACTTCCAATGAGCTTCATTCACTTTAATATAGCTAGGGTAAGCTCCAACATCCACAAATACTCAATATCTTAGCTCAAGCTAGTGTAGCTCCTAAAGAAGCTCACTAGTTGCTTCATTGACATTCACTAAGTATTTGAGCTTGGATTGATTCCAATTTTTAACCACATATTCTTTATCCAATATAAGACCTAAGAAACAAAGGTGTGCCGATAAAATGTGGCTAAAAAGCCCCAAACGTCGGCCTTCTAAAATCTAGCACAAGTTGACCTTGTCGTGAATCACCTTGTTTTGATCTGACTCCCCTTACAATACTAGTTGCTCTTAGTACCGGTCACTTAGCTTGCCTCCCGCAACCCAGACCATAATGACATACATGTGAACAACTCAATGCACCTTGTCTCAAGACAAGCTCAATGGTTATAATGAAGACTTAGCCCAAATCTCCAATAGAAACAAACTACGAGTTGAAGTTATTGCGGCCATGACGACGGTAAAGGATAATGTAGTGAACGAGTCTCTTGATCTCATCACACGATTCGATCTCCTTCATGTATGTTTTGCTTACTAGTCCTCCTTTTGTAAGGTTTCCATGGATTCAACGTTCGAAATTAATCTTCAAATAGTATATCTATCTGAAGTTATTAATAGGTTTAGTATGTATTTCCTGAAAATTAGGGTTTTGATGAATTGTGACTTTGAGTTTGAGTTCAAGCATGTAATTATATTAGGAACTTTAGTTTTGATTTAGAGTATAGATTTATTAAGATTGGATGAGATATTTGTATATTCAAAATTATAAGATTTTTTATTTTGAACTGAGGATTTATATTTGTATGTACAAAACCACTAGTATTGAAGCTAGCTTGTCAGATATCAAATCCTTGGGATCATTTAGCTTACGAATACCAGCATTATTAGGAACTAAAAGTGTGTGCTTTTGATTTTATGTTAGTTTAATGAATTAAAAGTGTGTGCTTTTGAGCCCAGTAGCATCAAAATGTTTCCATTTCATATGCTGAAAAGTTTCTCAAAAACATTGAGAATGAATTGCTTTTCCTCAAGCTAGCACTAACACTAAATCAACAGGCAATACGCAATCTTCTTTGCCATCCAATCCAGTTGATGATAATATGTATTGTGGATCAAGATCTAAAATTGATTTGTATATGTACTGAATGATCTATGAATTCTCATTTGGAACTCTAAACGACCATTGTTTTATTCTGCATGATTGGTCCAAACATACCAAGTAAGCTTATGAGTTTTAAAAGCATATCATCTAAGTTCAGAAGAGAGGATTTAACATGCAATAAGATGTTCAGATTTGTCAATAGATTATGCGTATTTTTCTAGGCAACAAAGTGCTAATGTTGCTAATAAATTAGCATAATTGTTTTTCATTTGCTGTATTTTGTCCATTTGTCATTTGTGAGCCTCACATATGTGATGCGCTTCCTTGAGGTTAGTAGATATATCAGGTTTCTAAATATCTTCAGTAACTCAAATCACCATTTTTGACAATAATAATTGATCACTGCACTTTTTGTTTGCAATCTTAAGTTATGCACATTGAGAGAAGTTGAGCAAGAATAGTGCCAAACTGACAAAGCTCAATAAAGAACAGAAGAAGGCATATGCTGATCATGCAAAATCATTTTGGTTCAAGTTTTATCTAAGGACAATATTACAATTCGTCAAAAAAATAATCTATCTCAATAATCTCATACCAAACACCAAAAATTTATACAATTTAGCAATCTCTAACAATCTCCATCCCCAACAATCCCCAACAATCTCAAGAATCTTCATCCCCAATAATCTAAAAAAAGAATCCCCAACAATCTCAATGTATAGGAGATTATTTATTTTGCTTGTCCTTGATGCCCTCATCAATTACGATATTTCTCAACTTCTTTATTTATCCTCTCATCCCATCTCATCCCATCTTCAATTTCTCCTCTTGCTTCTTCTCTCTCCTCTCCTCTATCTCACACTCCCGCCTCTCGGTTTGAAGAATGGATGATCCTCCTCCTACGAATGATGCAACAACAATTGGAAGAAGGGAGATACAAGTCTTGATTCGAACTCCGATTAAGATGTTAGGTTTCGTCATCTCTTTTCGGATTTAATTCGAATATTCATTCAGTTTTGTTGTTTTTTAAGTGATTGTGGGTCATTCAATACAATTGAAACTATTTTAGCTAATGCTACCTGTAATAAGTTTCAAAAAAATTTGGACATAGAACTTATGGTCTGATACAACTGGTGAACTAAAGGGCATCTTCTGTTATGAGTTCATTTGCCACCATTATTAAGCCATAAAGTATACATGGTTAATGAAGTAATTTTCACTTATCAAAATTCAAAAATGTTTGATATTTCTGTTTGAACAATTTGAGAAGTTGTTCTCCAACTGAAGTAGTTGAGGCATCAACCACTGAAACGGGTGATTGTTAATCCTCTGAACTACTACTTCTTTTATAAACTAAAATTGGCCAAAGATATTGGACTTTAAAGGAAGACCACACATTGTAGTATCGGTGCTTGAACAACTCATATTATGTTTCATATAAAATGTTTAAAAGCAATTTTATGTTAGTTTTATCCAACTGGTCCATAAAAAAACACCCTGAATTGCAAAGCAGGTAGAAGTTGGATGCAAAATGTTCAGTGAAACACTTGCAAAGTTTTTGGCTACATTGTTACACTATAAAAAAAGGCTTCAAGATTGTGTTACTTGTATTAGTGATAGTATCGATCATGTTACAATGTTGTCTGATAATGTGTCTTCAAGACTATGTTACATCATAGCTGTTTTGGATCAATAGGATTATGTTAACCATTCGAAAGAACTTCCGGAGTTAGGAAAGCAAAAAGTGAGTTCCCTCCTTCTAACTTCAGTCATCCTTCATAGTTATAACTTATAAGTATGCTTAAAAGAAGTTCAACAACTGAGTTTGTTATAATTTATAATCTCGTTTCCGATGTCCACATTTGAAACCTTGTAGCTGTGATAATAGAGCCACTGATGCTGAAGAACAAGGCTCCTAGTTGGCATGGGAAATTGTTGTTTTAATGCATGAATTTCAAGGGGCGAGTGACCAATGCATCTATTAAAAATATTTCAGGTCATAGCGATTGTGTATTATCGGTATCCATTGTCATCCTTCTAATTTTTGAGCAGTTTTAAAACAAAACTCGCCTGTGAATGATCAAGTTTTCTAGCTTTCATCTTAATTATCGAATTCAATTGTGAAGGACCCTTATAAGCCTATTGTGTAACAAAACCATAACATTTTGACAGGGATTGTAACACCCCGTTTATTGGGTGCGTTTTCGGTATTTATTCTCCTACTTCTATCGAGATTTTTATTAGTAAATTGCATTTATTTTTTTTAAGAGTTTTAAAATAAATTTCCGAGTATATTTATATTTTTGTTTACTTTCGGAAAGGTTCAAAAAATCTTCCCGACTCGAAAATCCCGTTCTGAGCGTTTTGGAATCGAGTATAGCTTGATTTTATTTATCAATTTATTTGTTTATTAATTCTCTTTCTTTTTCCCCTTTTTGTTCCTTTTCTTCCTTCTCTTTTCTTTCCTTTCTTATGTCGTGTGTGTGGGAGAGCTGTCTGCAAGGGGAGACAAGTAGAGCCCGCCTTCTCGTTCCCCCTCCGTCTGCAGCCTGCGGCTGCAGACCGGGCCCTAGCCTGCGGCTGACCCCTCGCCTGCAGTGACCTCTCTGTCCTCACCTTTGTGCCCTACTCCCTCACCAACCTATCCAACCTTTCACACTCTCCCTTCACGCCACAACTTCTCACCCTCTCCCTCTGTTTCCCTCCCCACGCAAGTATCCTTCTCCTTCCCTTCACGCCGCAAGAGGCAGTTCCAACCCTTCCCCGTAGACTCCTTGTAACCCGGACATTCAGAAGACAAACGCCGCCTTGAGTCTCACCTCCGGGCTCTCATCTGGGAAGGTATAGCAGCAGCAGCACCTCTCCTGCTCTCCATCCCTCTTTCCTCCGAATCCGCCGAAATAGCAACCGACTGCAGCGTGCCTCGCCCTTTCCGTAGACAAAAGGCCGCTTACCGGCTGCCTCGCCCTTGCCGGAGACAGAAGGCCGACCAACGGCTGCCTCGCCCTTGCCCTGTAACTTCTACCGCCTCCTCTATTCTGTAAAGAGGTTGAAGAAGCCCTTTGTTTTAATTAAAATCGGGCCCCATACTTGTAGCTTAACTACAGATTGTGCCCACTTCTTTATATATTTCGGTTTTGACCCCCCTCTCTTGGAATCTGCTGTGTATACCCCGCTGAATTGTATTATTGTAGTCATGACCTTATATTTTACGATGTGCGGTTTTTTCCCTTGGGTATAAATTATAGTTTTGACTCAAAGTTTATTTCGGAAAATGGCCGAGTTTTGTGAGTTTCTTTGTTGCCGGAAAAGTTGATTTTGGATTTTTATCCATGTTTATAAATTTTGTATGGGTCGTTCCGGAAAGCGTTTTTGCGAGTTTTATCCTTATTTTGAAAGCGGGACTTTCCTTAGATTTTTAATGCGTTAAATCTTCCTTTCAAATTTAGCGGTTAAGCTAAATTTGCTTAGCTTTGATTTTAGGTCCGGAAGCGCCCCGATAAGGCCAACAAAGCCGTTCTCGAATTCCGTTGATCGTGTTCCGCCTTGGACCGTGTGTGAGTACCTTCTCCTTCGGTTAGTTATGGTTAGTGGTATCATGCTAGGTCGAATCTAGCATAACTTAGAGTGAATGTCAAGTAGTGACTTTCAACCTTAGGCGAGTGTGATGAGCATGTTGGACCTCATAGGCTTTTACGTTGTCCTTGGGTTTGGAGTTTGATCATATGAGAGTTAGCAAACTGTTGAGAGATCTCCTCATGCGTTGAGTGAAGATGTGAGTATGATAAGTTCTAGGATACGGTCCTAGAATGAGAGTCAAATGATCTTGCGTAGATCATTTGTGTAGAAGTCCTAGACTTCTTGAGTTTAGCGGGTTTTGATAGATATCTTGTTGTGAGCAGGTTGTATACATCTTCCCAAGGGAAGCGACATCGTTTTGTGAGTAAGCGGTTAGAACGAGGTAAGTCTCCGGACTTAGCTCGTATTCGTTGTATTAGTTTCGATGCGTGTTTGGTGGTGTGTGTTTTAGTATTGTTTATAATATAACAACAAAACCGGAAATAGGACGACCTTTACAGTATTATTATTTTTGGCCCAAGTGTATGATAACGGGCGGTGACAACACTGCCTAGCTCTTGCGGAGAGGTAGGGGGTTCTCGACGACTAGCCCGGGTAGGTAGACGGCCAGATGCATCAGTGCCATTCCTTGACATGAGTAGGGACCGAGGCGAGATCATGCGGTGATTCTCGTGTCAAAATTGAATTAGTAACGGGATATGACTTAATAAATAAAAGATAATGAACCGGACTTGTGTGTTTCGACCATGTTGAGTGTTTTGTTTATTTACGTGTGTTTGTGCCATCACCTTCTCTATAATGCCTTGAATATTAGCTAACGGTTTTAAACCGATTGTGTAGATGCCTTACAGGCTAGGGATGCCGCCGAGTGAGGTGGAGGAGTGGACAACCGGGGTCTCCGTACATTATAGGATGGGGACGTTTTTGGGGTTATGTCTTTGTGGTGTTAGTTTGTGGTTTATGTTGTACGTTTCGGATATCGTTTTGGAGTTAAGTTGTTTCGAGGACTCGGCTGAGTTTCCCAGTTGTAGCTTTCTTTTCGAATTGTTTGCATTGCATTAAAATGATTTCGATGTTTGCCTTTATTTGTGCCATGTTGGAAAGATCCGGTGAAATTGTTGTCAGGCTAAGGGAGGGACCCATTGTGAGGTCTCCGCCCGTAGCGCTTCGAATCCCGGGATTCGGGGTGTTACAAAGTGGTATCAGAGCCTTAGGTTAACAACAATGGCACTCACAATCTTTTAAGGCCGAATGAGGAATAAACGGAATCCCCAAGGGTTCCGACTTTTTGTTTTCAAAATCATATGCATGAGTCGGGCTTGGGATAGAATATACGGGACCACCACTCCTTCCGCAGACCTCAACGACGTAGTTTTCTGGATTTGTGTTATGTATATACTTTTATAGTTATATATATGTATATATATATATACTAGTGTGGTCGCGCGTGCGCAGCACGTGCGCCGTGACTTGTAACCGTACAATAGATTGACAAACCATCGAAAGAAAGAGTTATTACAATGAAATGAATAGGCTAAACTACAATTAACTTATATACAATAAGGGTATGGTAGGAATCGTTTTTTTTTTCAAGTTGCTCCCGCTTGGCAGGTGTTTATAGATTCAATCAGCCCAATAGGAGTTAACTTGATTTTCTCACAAGTTCCGGCCTTCTTGTAAGCAGCAATATCACCCATAATCCAGGTAGCAGCAGGCTAAACTACAATTAGCTTATATACAATAAGGGTATGGTAGGAATCGTTTTTTTTTCAAGTTGCTCCCGCTTGGCAGATGTACTCTTTCCAGAGCCATTTTCCTCATCCTAGTGTGTACCTGTATGCAAAAAAAAAAAATCACAATATCAGCATATATGAGCTTTTGATCTCTAGAGACGAAATAAACAAATCGACGAACAATCACGCATTGAAGATAGTAATGTTCAACCAGGTTCAGAAACAACACAAAACTGCTCCTCCTAAATGAGTTTCACATTGGACACACGCTACCAATCAAATGAAAAGTCATTCAACTACTCTAGAATCATTGAAGAAAAGATACTGATATTGCAAAACTACACATAGTTAGCAACCCACAAACTAATTGGATATTAATTGATAATGAAATTTGTATAATTACGGAAATCTGATATGGACAATATCTTTAGACAGTCCAATAATCAAACTATAAATGATAGATTATAGTCCCATAGAAATGAATGAAGAGAAACCTCTAGAATCTTCAAAAAAGCGCGGATTGTCTCTATAGAAGCCATGTTCCCTAACCCCTTCCAAATTCAAAAATAAATAAGCAAACTATAAATGTTAAGAGGATTTGTACAACTATATCTAGATAGATGTAAAAAGGTTTAAGAAGACATTAACACTGGACAATATCAATCTGAATCAAATAGTGTGTCAAGGATGCCAATTCCTTGGAACACTATTTTTGAAATGTAGATACTATCACAACAGGAAATCAAACAAAATAACAATCATTCAAATTTCATATTTAGTAGATTTCCATATATTCATATTAATTCATATAAACAAACCATTGACATGTAGCTACATATCGATCATGTATCTCCCCAAAAATACGGAGATAACTCTTAATTACGTATTCCCGCAAATCAAATACCCCAAATAAACTCAACCATTGTGCGCCTTAATCAGGTCCAGGAGGAGGTATGTCCGATCATCGCAACTGAGGGAGGAAAAACTTACCATCCTTGGCTCATTATTTCTTTAACTTTTGGCAGGATATAGTATCATAGATTCATTGTCTACTTAGCATATAAAACCATCATATTTACAGGAAAGTAGAAAACGGACTACGTCAAAACTTTTGCATTGCATCCAAGCTCCAATCCAATTCATTCAGGAAGGCAGGCAGCTAAACACATAACAGTGAGCAACCTCCATACTAAATTCAAAGTGACTGTTTTAAACTTTATAAATCTAAATTATAAGGTCAGCCTTACCTTGTTGAGCATCGTCTTTGAAAAATAAGGGTAATCACACAATTTGTAGTTTTTTGAGAGAAAAAGAAGCAGCAAAGTGCTAAATTTGAATTGTAAACCTCCTTACCAAAATTATTTCATAACTAAAGAAAATAAATGAGAACAATATTTTTGCATAGAACCAATTGTACAACACCTTATTTTACCGGCTTATTGCTATCAAGGTTATGGTGTTCAAAAAGTTCTGGCTATAGGCCTTATAAGAGTTGAAATCACATGTGCCATAAACCAATGGCCTTATAAGAGTTGAAATCACATGTGCCATAAACCAATGGCCTCGAGTAGTCACCAGTAAAAGGAACTGTCATTCGGAAAGAAAATCGTAAGCTTAGAGTACAAAGTAAAATCAGAGAAGAAGAGCGCTAAAAAGGAATTTAATTAGTAGAAAAGAGTGTGGGTTTGAAACCCTAAATTGAAAGAGACGGCGAACACCGATTGCACGAAGCGAAATCAAAGAAGAAGACCAACTTACTTGAGAAGTCAGAGCAAGTGGCGTTGGTGGCGACTTGAAGACCGACGAAGAAGCCGAAAGAGACGAACATGGATCTTCTTCATGCATAGTCGGTTGGGCGTAGACTTCCCCAGATCTGAGGTAGAAGAAGCAAGCACCGAGACTACAAAGTGAAGTCAGAGGATAAGAGAGCTACAAAGGGAAATCATAGGGAGAAGAAGAGTGTGGGTTTGAAACCCTAACTTGAAAGAGACGGCAAAAACGACGGTACGAAGCGAAATCACAGAACAAGAGCAACTTACCTGAGAAGTCAGAGCAGGCGGCGTTGGTAGCGACTTGAAGACCGAAGAAGAAAGACGGGCTGAGGTTACTTTTGTGGGAAATATAAGATGGTTGGGGCTAGGGGCCTGTACCGACAGAAGCCAATATATAGCAGGTGAGTCATGAAAGAAAGTAGAGCAGAAGCAACACGTGGATACAACAATAATAAAATTCTTGAAAAAAGAGAAGGGTAAAATAGGATATTTACTGTTCATTTGGGAAAATCCCCTTTTTAATATAGTATATATATATATATATATATGTATATATATACGTATATATACATGTATATATATATA
>BSUD01000002.1:106588071-106599684 GCA_033239045.1 Fagopyrum esculentum
TGTATATGTATATATGTATATATATATATATATATATATATATATATATATATATATATATATATATATATATATATATATATATATATATATATATATATATATATATATATATATATATATATATATATATATATATATATATGTGCGTGCGTGCGTGCGTCCGCCTTAGGATGTTTTTTGGACTTGTATGTACCTAGCTATGCATGTGACCTTAGGATGATTGGGATTGTATGCCTTGAATTTGTGTTGTGAGCATGCATATTATTTTTTCTTTTGAAATACCGTATGAGATATACGCACATATATTTATACGAATACGTCATACGATATCAGATGACACGCACGAGAGCTATCGCTTATGTAGGACCCGCCAGGGGTAGTTCCCCTCTTCCTCCTACCGTCCCGAGATGGGGACGAGTAGGGAGACCTCCAGACACGAGTGGTCGGGGACATATCGCCATAACGGACCAACCAGTTGTGGATCCCCAACAGCCGAGGATCCCGTAGAGGACGTCGCAGAGAGCATCATTCCCGAGGCTAGGGGTAGGACCGTTGTGAGGTCTGGGGCCCAGAGTCCTCCATCCGCCGAGATCGATGGAGCGTCGATAGGGATTTCGGTGTTTAGAAAGTATGTTAGGTAGGCCGAGGAGGTGTTTAGGACGAGAGCACCACCTCTCGCACCACCGGTACCCGCACCCTCACATGCAAGATCAATCGAGGTCTCGCAGAGGACGACTCAGGTTAGGGCCGCACCAAAGATAGCTACACCAGAGATAGTTGCACGAGCGTTAGTTGCACCCGAGCCGGTTATGGATATTGTTAGGGCGAGAGACGAGTTGAGGTCTTCGAGACCGGATTCATGGTTGAAGGCTTTCAACCAGCAACATGTACCCTACTTCGACGGGAAATTAGGGTTAGAGGTGGAGCATTGGATTGGGCACGTAGAGTCCGCTTTAGAGGCAATCCGTTGCCCGGAGGAGACACAGGTTGAGGTAGTCCATGCACTATTCCGGGATCAGGCCTAGTACCGCTGGAGGATAGTTAGGGGAGATGTGACTAGGATGGATCAGTTGTTGAACCTCGTTAGGGAGACCTTTTGTCCGGATTCACTGAGGAGAGACAAAGTCCAAGACTTCTTGGAGACGAGATTTTAGGATGTCCCGGTCATCGAGGCTATTAGGCAATTTAGGGCGGAGTTAGCCTAGTTGGGTCCCGCCGCACCTCCGGCGGACATGTCTATCTCTTTTCATGGAGATTGAGGGAGTCTGATGCGGGGACAAGCCCCAGTTCCCGATCTAGATTGAATGTCCTCAACTAGGATAAAAATCGGGTTGTTCTATAGGATAAATCAGCTGATTTATATGAAGAACATGTCGATTTTCTTGGAAACTCAAAAAACGGATTAGTGAACGATATTATAAGAAAAAAGATGAATATGGAATGATAAATGGACAATATAGGAAGATAGGACTATTATAAGACTTGCAAAGAACCTTGAACTCGATGGATCAAAACCCTTAACAAAGAATTACCTTTCACCCTTCCTTCTTTAACCTTACACAAGCCTTCTAGATAAGACAAGCACAAGGAGGACTAGTTTGACTTGTAGCACCAACCTTCAACAAGATTAACACAGAAGAACAACCTAGCAAAGATTCACAAGTTTTCAACCAAAAACTCTCCTTTTGATTGAATAGGAATGATAAAATGCAAACCCCGTGAGCGAAGTCATAAGTATCTCACAACATATGTGGAAAATATAATCAATACTCAGCTATCTAACAATCTCCCCCACTAAGGCTATATATAAGGGAGACTAAACCTACTAAAACTAGGAAAAATCTAAAAAGATATGATCTATAAAATATATCCTTTAAAAGATAATCTAGAAAAGATATCTTTAAAAGCTATAAAATATAAAATCTTAAAAAGATAAAATCTAAAAAGATATGATCTATAAAATATATCCTTTAAAAGATAATCTATAAAAAAAACTTAAAAAGATATAAAATATAAAATCTAAAAAGATAGAATCTAAATATTTCCTTAAGATAGTCTGAGAGATTTAAGGAATCATAACAAGATATAATTCCCAAAAAATAGAAGATCATGGCCGGATCTCTTGCAAAGCTCGTTCAATTTGAAGAAAATCGACTGAAATTCTTACAGAAAAATCGGTCGATTTTCTGGCAAATCGGGCGATTTTCTTCATCTACCATGCAATCTTTCATTTCATCGATTCGTCCCATGTTTGCAAATTGTAAGCGCTCCTTGCTTGAGTTTCTCTCCCTTCTAGATTGGTGAATGATCCATGTAGCATAGTTGTAGATGCTAAGGATGGTCCCACATCAGAGTCCACCTGAGCTTACCCTACAGGATTCCGTTGTGACACCTTGGTGGAATACCAGGATTCGAGCTTCGGCATATGAGAGGGACCACCCGGGTCCTAAGAGAGTTGCTCAGTCCGAGGGGCCGGACAAGAGACGGAGGACAAAGCCCTCTAGTTCAGGAGTAGGAGCCTCAAGATATGAGCAGAGCCAGGTGCAGAGCCGTCCTAGTTCTCAAACTACCACCCCGACATTCGATCGGGGACGTCAGTGTTTCAATTGTGGAGGATATAGACACATTAGGAATGCATGTAGGAAGCCACCCGTGGCTTGTTTCACTTGTGGCCAAACAAGAGACGGATGACAGAGCCCGTTAGTTCAGGAGTAGGAGCCTCAAGATATGAGCAGAGCCAGGTGTAGAACCGTCCTAGTTCTCAAACTACCACCCCGACATTCGATCGGGGACGTCAGTGTTTCAATTGTGGAGGATATAGACACATTAGGAATGCATGTAGGAAGCCACCCGTGGCTTGTTTCACTTGTGTCCAGGTGGACCACCGAGCTGCTTTCTGCCGTCAGGGCAAGACACAGTCACAACAGGGTTCTTCACCTGCTAGCGTGGCAGAAGGTATGCAGAGGCCGCCTCGGTATCAGACGTTGAGCCACCATCAGAGATTCCAAGGTTAGACTCGTTCGCAGGGATCGACCTAGGTCAGGGCCTGGGTAGGGGGCATGGTGGAGGCACCACAAAGGCTAGAGGCACTAAGGCCAAGGTTTTTGAGTTGAGGAGCGTCGTTAATCCAGCGGCATCAGTTGACATAGGTACTATTTAGATTCACGACTTCACTGTCGGGGTATTGTTTTTATACGAGTAATATGCACCCTTCTTTTACCGCTGTTTGTGTAGCTAGGATTGACCTTAGTTACGTTAAAGGGGAGACCTTTCACTATAGGGTTACCCGACTAGGGTAAGGTTAGTGGTACCCGAGAGGTACCCGGTTGTTCCATTCTCTTGGGAAATCGTAATTGGTGAGCCGACTTCCATATCATGCACTCCGAGTGCATGAAAAAGACATCAAAGATACGGACAAAGGGGACCTCCATCTACCTTTTGAACATTAGTCGGAAGACCACAATGGCCACCACAAAGACGAGACGAGGTGACCTTTCCAAGGCGAGACAAGAGGAAGCAGAGCTTCTATCGTGATCAAGAGAAGAGGCATGGCAAGTTTTTACTAACAAAATGGATGTTGCATTCTCTGGACTCACATGGAGGAGCTATGCTAGCGGTGACATTAAGCGTGGAACGTGGATAATAGTAACGCGGCAAGCTTTGATCTTATGACGTAACTCGGAAGGAAACGAGCAAGATATTTCCACAGTTTTGAAATGGAGAATTTCACCTAGCCTTCCCCACAAATCGTGCGGGTACGGTGGTGGAGTTGTTTGTAATGCCAAGAGATACATAAGGTGACCAACAAGAGGAAGAGAAGACCGAAACTGGAAGTTGGGAGTCGACTTAGGATGTACATAGGAGATAAACTGAAGTATGGCTTAACCAAAGCCCATGAGTCAAAAGACTCGAGCAAGCCTCTCGAGTTTCGGAGATGAAGTACGGTCAACCTTGTAGCAAAAGATGGAGCAATACACGCGTCTGAGGGACCTCACCCCAACAGATCGGGGTAGATCATTAGTACCATGACCACCGGTCAAGTGTTAAGAAAATATTGTATCGGTGATTACGTGATATGACAAGAACAAAAAAGATGAAACCCGAGATATCACGATGTCCAGAATGTTGGAATGGATATTTTGCCACTAAGGTCGAACGTGAATAAACGCTGACATCCAAGGTGTCGTGAACAATGACCTCTGGAA
Source organism: Fagopyrum esculentum (assembly GCA_033239045.1). Lineage (NCBI taxonomy): Eukaryota > Viridiplantae > Streptophyta > Magnoliopsida > Caryophyllales > Polygonaceae > Fagopyrum > Fagopyrum esculentum. Next base: position 106,592,280 of record BSUD01000002.1, read on the forward strand.
CAGGTTCGAGTTGTGGAAGCATTTGAAGAAACCAAATTACAGAATCTTGTTGATAAAGGTTCATTAGAACCAATGCACTGCCATGGAGAACACCAAACGTTATCTTGAACCCTTGATTTTAAGTTCATATTTGGATATATCTTGTGGAGATTGTTGGAGTAGATGTGTTAGATTAGAAGGTTTAAGCCTTCTTAGTTTCAAAGTTCATACCTCAACCTTAGGGATCGAGAAGTTCGACGTATAGCAAGTTTCAGGACGAAACTTGTTTTTAGGGGGCTCTAATGTAACACCCCGTTTATTGGGTGCGTTTTTGGTATTTATTCTCCTACTTCTATCGAGATTTTTATTAGTACATTATATTTATTTTTTGCAAAGCATTTTAAGACGTAAAAATAAATTCCCGAGTATATTTATATTTTGGTTTATTTACGGAAAGGTTCGGAAAATCTTCCCGACTCGAAAATCCCGTTCCGAGCGATTTGGAATCGAGTCAAGCTTCATTTTATCTATTTATTTGTTTATTAATTCTCTTTCTTTTTCCCCTTTTTATTCTTTTTCTTCATTCTCTTTTCTTTCCTTTCTTCTATCGTGTGTGTGGGAGAGCTGTCCGCCAGGGGATACAAGCAGAGCCGCCTCCTCGTTCCCCCTCCGTCTACAGCCTACCTGTAAGAGCCTTAGTCTTCGAGAGATCCTGCACCTGCGCCTCAGTTGAGACGCAACTGTTGTGTGCCTTTGGAGCTGCAGAGGGCCGCCCTTGCGCCCTGGCTGGCCGCCCCTGCAGGCCTGTGAGCCGCCTCTGCGGCCAGGCCAACCGCCCCCGCGGTTTATGGCGGGGTGCAGCCGTCTTCGTTGACCCGAACCCTTGCTTTTGACATCTTCATCCCTTTATAATATCTTCTTCTCTTCCAGATGAAGGTTTACCTCATTTTCTCTCTTGCTCCATCTCTCTCACGATCTTCTTCTCCTCTCTTATCTCCTTTGATCTTCTTAGATCTTTCTTTGAGTTTGGAAGGATCTTGATGTTTGTTTGATGTTGTTTTTGAGGATTTACATTGTTGTGTCTTGTGAGCCAGCTTGAGGTTGTTTTAGTGTTGCGTTTGTTCTCTTGGAGAGCTCAACTAGTGAGTCTCATGGCTTTCTTCTCTTTCTTACTTCATCCTTTCATCTTTTCTTCTCTTCTCTTAGTCTAGCTTAGATCCCCTTAGATTGGATCTTGTTCCAGCCATGATTGGCATATGTTGATGTATATATATATATATATATATATATATATAAATATATGTGTGTCTATTTATGTATGTGTGTTGGATGAAGAAGGAGTGAAGGAATCAAAAGAAGGAGTGAAGAAGGGGATGCATCGGGAACCCCAACTGTCCAGCCGCCCCTGCGCCGGTCAAGGTCCGCCCCAGCGCCTCCTGGAACCGCCCATGCGGCCACCTGCAGTCCAGCCCTTGTGCTGGTCTTGTTGCAGGTGTGTGTTGCTTCTAGGATTGCTTTAGGATGCCTTTGTTCCCTCCTTTCCTAGTGTGAGTATATAGGTTCATGCTAGATATGTGAGGAGGTTTTTTGATGAGGTTATGATCGGTATATGCCATGTATGGCCTTATGGTTCTAGGTTGATGTTGGTTGAGGATTATAGTTTGAGTATTATCCCTGTGGATCCCTTGGGTCTAGGTGTGACCCTTGTGTTGATAGGAGATTGATATATCTCTTTATGCCTTATTTATAGGATGTGTTGTCCTTCCAGTGTTGAGGTGATCGAGTTGTGGTTGAGCTTTATACAAGGTTGAGGTAAGTCCGTAGCACTTACTTAACTACCATCCTTATATTGAGTGTTTGCATGAGTGGTTTGTGCGTTATGTTTTTGCTATGATATCATGAGATGTCGTTATTACTGACCTACGTTTTATTGATTGCCCCGTATGCATGGCTGTAATAACCTTTCCCTTTCATCCCACCGAGAAGTCTGGGTGGTTCTCTAGCGTTAGGCCATCTGGTATACAGGAAGGGCGCAATCCACTCCCATAGGGTACACGGGTTGTGTGACCGACACTACTTCCAGATGGCTAGCAGGCCCAATGGCGAGGATGTATCGGATGTCGTGTCATATACTTTCATCTATCTATATATATACACGATTTGAGTGAATGTCTATTATATAAAGATGATAAAATGGATGAATGTGTGATAGCATGCTGATGTGTTTATCTTTCTTCATTGTGCTTGTGCTATGCATTACTCTATATATGTATGGTTAGCTAATGGTTTTATACTATGTTGTAGATGCCTTACAGGATAGGCGTGCTGCTGAGTGATCTAGTAGGGTGGCAGGCCGAGGACCTCTCTTACATAGGGTGCTTGTGGTCTTTTGGGGATTGTTTATGTTTCCCCTCCTGCGTGAGGATGATCTTTTGTTACCTCCTGTGTGAGGATGTCATTGTTTATACTCGACTATGAGGTTGTTACCTTTGGGTTGTACAGTTTATATTGTTTTATGCATTTGTTTTATATTTGTGAGTGCCATGTTGTAAGGTCCAGTGAACTTGTTGTCAGGCTAGGGTCAGGATCCATTTTGAAATCCTAACCCAATGTAGCACTCCGAGTCCCGCGGATTCGGGGTGTTACAAAGTTGGTATCAGAGCCTTAGGTTGACAACAATGTCACTTGCTACCTGCATTGAGGTTTGATAGGTAAAATAAGCAAAACCCGAAAGGGGTCTGATGTTTTGATAACGTGATTTATGACGTTAATATAGGCATACATTTAGATAGTTTTTCCCATTATTCATGCACGGTTTGACATTAGTTCACGACTGATAACACGATTTATGATCTAGATTTAGACACTCATTTAGATAGATTTCCCGCTCATTCATGCATGGTTTAGCATTAGTTCACGGCGTTTGCATTCAATTCACGTACTTTGTCGAGATAGACGTCTACACGGACTTGTGCGTTGATATGTAGGTATTTCGGGAGATTTAGGAGCCAAAACGATACGTTTGAGGATCGTTCATGAACATGACACGCCCTCGGACGCATTAGGATGCAAATTTAGAGCTAAGAAGGACTCATGGAACCTTGCCAACACTAGCCATGCACCAAATCACAGCTTAATGATCCAAGGCAAAGTTTCTGCACAGAATCACGGTTCTCTGACAAATCACGGCCGTGGAATCAACCGTGGATTTTGCCAGATTCTTGTGACAGCTGTGCCACGACTCTCATGGCCAGCTCATGCAAGTTTGTTATAAAAGTGGTCCTTCATGGGCTGTGAGAAGTAGCTGAGAGCATCTTGGAGCAGCTCATCCATTTTCCATTTCCTCTAACAAAAATATCCTCTCAACAAGAAGATTTTCTAGGAAGGAAAGTGTCAAAAGGGAAGAAGAAGAGCTCCATTGAAGAGGAGAAGAAGAACACACACCATTGCCACACTTTGATAGACTTTTGTAGTGAAGAGTTCCGGATTCTATTTCTAGAGTTGTATGAAACATTTGAACCTTCTTTTGGAAGGGTTGTGAGTCACTCTCATTCTATTTTCAGCTTGGTTTAATTCTAGTTCTCTTGCTCATCTCTTTCTTTCATTATCTTGCAAATGAATGTTATGATTTTGTGTTTGTTCGTTTCGATTTCGATTATGAATGTTGTAGGCTAAATAGATATGGTTCTAGGGTAAGGAAAGGATGGTTATGGCTAGGGCTATGATAGGATGAACTTAGATTTACCTTTGGATGACTCGTGTGTTTGAACGTATCCTCTGTTAGGAATCACGGCCAGATCTTGCCAAACCACGACCGTGGTTTAGGTAGAACAACCCGTGATTTTCCCTGTTTCGGTGGATCTAGTCTTAGATTGTTAAAATGTTGAAATCCTAAGTGTTTGTCAAGTTAAATCTATCCTAGGGTGACCTAGTGTTAGCAACTAAGTGTTAGGAGAGACTTACCCGGTAATCCTTACTCTTAGACTCCAAAGATAACAAACCGTAGGTAGTGGTGAGCCTAATAAGCCGCCATTGGATTAAGTGTGCTGGATGGTAGCTTAAGACTAACCATTCCGAGACTTACCCGGTAAGGATAGGTTAGATCTTTAGTTAGCAATCCGGTTTGAGTAGAATTCCATCTCTTAGGTTCTTAGAGACTTACCCGGTAATGAGACCTAGGGAATGGACTAGTGGATCATGAGACCTACCCGGTGATTGATCCAAATCTAGAAACACTTAACCCCAACATAGTTAATCCAAGGAATGAATAGATAGCTTGAGTCCTATGCCATAACCGGAACTTCCAATCCCTAGAATCCGTCTTTTCTTTCTTTGATCTATATCTTGTTTAGTTGTTTATTTGTGTTGATTCTTGGTTTAGTTTGATTGTTTACCTTGCATGAATTGTGATCCTTGATTGATAACCAAAAAAACCAACTAAAAACATTTGAGATTTTCATTTCTTTATTTCTTTCTTCTCTTTCAACCTAGATCTTTACTAAACTCAATCACAAATCGAATCAATTTCACCTTAGTCTTTGTGTTCGACCTCGGAATACTATCCCTTCTACAAACGACCCGTACACTGCGGGTTTCGCTAGGTAGTTAGGAATTAGTTCGAGTTATAAATTTAAAACCCATTTGCGCATCACACGATCTTAGCGTAACAACGACGTTTACACTCATTTCATGCATATTTCTAGAAAAGACGTCTACACGAGCTTTTGTCGGTTTTGTAGGTGTTTCGGGGATCTTTTGGACATTAATCGATACATTCAAGGGTCAAGCCTCATGGTGGTACACATCCAAGGCTTTGAAGGAACATAATTGGAGCAATGAAGGACACAAGGACCCTTATTGGTGCAAGCAATGGAGCAACTCATGGCTAGATGATCATAACAAGTCTCTGTTGAAGAAAATCGACCTACACTCAGGAAAATCGGCCGATTTATTTGACTGGGTCGATTTTTTGGCCTTTGACAGCTTAAGCCACGTGTCCCACAATCTCTTTGTCCGGCCTTGCTCTTGGTGGAGAATATAAGTGGACCTGCAAGTTGTTGCTGGGATCTCTCTCCCATTCTCTCCCTCTCCCACATCATCTAGCATCTTCCCAAAGACTCTTCCAATTGGGAGCCTCTCTTCAAGACACCCTTGTGGGTGTTCTTGAGGGAGATTAGTGTAGATTTCAATTTCGTAGTGAGATTTGAGTGATTTTTGTGAAGAAGCTTGTTGAAGGTTGTAAGATCCGACTTGGAGCTACATTTGGTGTGTTGAAAGACTTGTTTTGAGCTCAAATCCAGCTAAGTTTCATTGCTTTCATTTCCTTACTTCATCTTCTTGCTATGGATTCCATGTATGCTTGTATGATGATTTTAGATCTTGAAATGCATATTGTTGGCTAGTTTAATGTGATTCTGGAGTGATGGATTCATGGTTATAGCTTGGGTGATGATAGAATGGACTTACATGTTAGTTTAGGATGATTTTTGTGCCCGAAACCTAAACCAGATGAGAAAAATCGAACTGTTCTTCAGAGTAAATCGGCCGATTTTTACTATGATCCACCTGATTTTTCCTTCTGTTGCTCTTTAATTGATGAATCTGTATGTTATGATGTTAGATTGTTGAAATCCTAGTGTTTGTTGAGCATAATATAGCTTAGGGTGACCTAATGCTAGCAAACTAAGTGAGGAAAGAGACCTACCCGGTGATTTCCGATCTTAGATACCTAAGATGATGAATTCTAGGTAGTAGTGAGCCTCACAAGCCGCTATTGGATTGAGTGTGCTAGGATTATTGCTTGAGACTTACCTTTTCCGAGACTTACCCGGTAAGGAGAGGTTTGCCCCTTAAGTAGTGTCCGGTTTGTGTAGAATTCCCAACATTACCTCCTTGAGACTTACCCGGTAATAGGAGTTTGGTGCGGGACTAGTGAAGCATGAGACTTACCCAGTAATTGCTTCCATTAGAGAAACACCCTTTCCCAACACCGCAGCTTTATCCTTAGAATCTTTAGAAGCTTGAGTCCAATGCCATAACCGGAAATCTTGACCTCTAGAATCCTCTTTTTCTATCTTTGATCTCATATCTTGTGTTAGTGTCACTTGTTTGTTTTGCTAGCTTGAGTTGTTAGTTTGTTTTATTACCTTGCTTGATTTGTGATCCTTGCTTGATCACCACAAAAACTCAACAAAAAATATCATCATTTTCATTTCTTTATTTCTTTCTCTTTTCTTAGACTAGATTTGCACTATCTTTGATCATTAAATGACTTGATTTCGCCTCAGTCCTTGTGTTCGACCTCGGAATACTTTCCTTCCTACATAACGATCTGTACACTGCGGGTTTCGCTAGGTAGTTTAGGAGAAATATAACGAGTATAAATTTAAGGCTTTTGCGCATCTATTCCTAGACGTAACAAGTTTTTGGCGCCGTTGCCGGGGACTAGGTCTAGATCGAGTCATTTGCTTTTGATCGTTTTTAGTGTTTATCTTTCTTGTTACTTTTGATCTTGTGTTGTTTTTGTCTTTGCCTTTTCATGTTTGCCATGGACGGATTGTACTTCCAAGACGACCTTGACAACATGGAGTATGAGGAGTGGATGGAAAGCCAAGATCTAGGACCTCTCCATGATGAGTTTGAGTATTGGGAGGAGTTTAATGCCTATCATGAGTCCCATGATCAAGCTCACATGACTACATTGCCTTATGTGGAACCTCACCATCAACCTCACAATGATCGATTGGAGTCAATGCTAGAAGAAATGTTGAGGAAGATGGATAATCTAGAAAGCAACCTTTCTTCCATTTCGAGTGCACACGTGGTGCTTGAAGCGGAAGTATTTCAACAAGAGGAGGTTCACCATGAGGAGATCCAAGAATTACCCGATTCAACCATAACCAATAAAGACCTTGAGGAAGAGTTGAATGAAGCTCGGGAGCAATTGTGGCAAAGGGATTTGGCCCTGGAGGATTCAAGAAGATTGAATATCGAGAGAGAAGAACAAATGAGGAGGGAGATTGAGGAGATTAGGCATGCTCTTATGCTAGGAGATCCTACCATCCTTCAAGGCTTACCTCCACCTCCTTCACCTTTGGAGGAGTGCAATGAAGTATTCCAACCCCCGGACATCCTTGCCGTCAACCCCGGAACCACACTTGAAGAGCTCACAAGGGAGAGCCCTAAGTTAACTTCAACTCCTTCCAATCCTTTCTTGCTTGCCCAGAGTACACACGAAGATTGGAGTCCCTTTCGTAAGGAGTCTCCCATGTTGAATGAAGGAGACAAGCATGATGGATCCATGATGGTTATGAAGCACCTCAATGAAGAATTCTTTCCAAGAACCGGCCTTCTTTGGATCATAGAGGATGAGGATGGCAAGCATCTCACCGGTGTGACCGCGGAGTACCAATTGTCTAAGTATGGG
>BSUD01000002.1:106599694-106665485 GCA_033239045.1 Fagopyrum esculentum
CTGTTCTTCAGAGTAAATCGGCCGATTTTTACTATGATCCACCTGATTTTTCCTTCTGTTGCTCTTTAATTGATGAATCTGTATGTTATGATGTTAGATTGTTGAAATCCTAGTGTTTGTTGAGCATAATATAGCTTAGGGTGACCTAATGCTAGCAAACTAAGTGAGGAAAGAGACCTACCCGGTGATTTCCGATCTTAGATACCTAAGATGATGAATTCTAGGTAGTAGTGAGCCTCACAAGCCGCTATTGGATTGAGTGTGCTAGGATTATTGCTTGAGACTTACCTTTTCCGAGACTTACCCGGTAAGGAGAGGTTTGCCCCTTAAGTAGTGTCCGGTTTGTGTAGAATTCCCAACATTACCTCCTTGAGACTTACCCGGTAATAGGAGTTTGGTGCGGGACTAGTGAAGCATGAGACTTACCCAGTAATTGCTTCCATTAGAGAAACACCCTTTCCCAACACCGCAGCTTTATCCTTAGAATCTTTAGAAGCTTGAGTCCAATGCCATAACCGGAAATCTTGACCTCTAGAATCCTCTTTTTCTATCTTTGATCTCATATCTTGTGTTAGTGTCACTTGTTTGTTTTGCTAGCTTGAGTTGTTAGTTTGTTTTATTACCTTGCTTGATTTGTGATCCTTGCTTGATCACCACAAAAACTCAACAAAAAATATCATCATTTTCATTTCTTTATTTCTTTCTCTTTTCTTAGACTAGATTCACACTATCTTTGATCATTGAATGACTTGATTTCGCCTCAGTCCTTGTGTTCGACCTCGGAATACTTTCCTTCCTACATAACGATCCGTACACTGCGGGTTTCGCTAGGTAGTTTAGGAGAAATATAACGAGTATAAATTTAAGGCTTTTGCGCATCTATTCCTAGACGTGACAAGTTTTTGGCGCCGTTGCCGGGGACTAGGTCTAGATCGAGTCATTTGCTTTTGATCGTTTTTAGTGTTTATCTTTCTTGTTACTTTTGATCTTGTGTTGTTTTTGTCTTTGCCTTTTCATGTTTGCCATGGACGGATTGTACTTCCAAGACGACCTTGACAACATGGAGTATGAGGAGTGGATGGAAAGCCAAGATCTAGGACCTCTCCATGATGAGTTTGAGTATTGGGAGGAGTTTAATGCCTATCATGAGTCCCATGATCAAGCTCACATGACTACATTGCCTTATGTGGAACCTCACCATCAACCTCACAATGATCGATTGGAGTCAATGCTAGAAGAAATGTTGAGGAAGATGGATAATCTAGAAAGCAACCTTTCTTCCATTTCGAGTGCACACGTGGTGCTTGAAGCGGAAGTATTTCAACAAGAGGAGGTTCACCATGAGGAGATCCAAGAATTACCCGATTCAACCATAACCAATAAAGACCTTGAGGAAGAGTTGAATGAAGCTCGGGAGCAATTGTGGCAAAGGGATTTGGCCCTGGAGGATTCAAGAAGATTGAATATCGAGAGAGAAGAACAAATGAGGAGGGAGATTGAGGAGATTAGGCATGCTCTTATGCTAGGAGATCCTACCATCCTTCAAGGCTTACCTCCACCTCCTTCACCTTTGGAGGAGTGCAATGAAGTATTCCAACCCCCGGACATCCTTGCCGTCAACCCCGGAACCACACTTGAAGAGCTCACAAGGGAGAGCCCTAAGTTAACTTCAACTCCTTCCAATCCTTTCTTGCTTGCCCAGAGTACACACGAAGATTGGAGTCCCTTTCGTAAGGAGTCTCCCATGTTGAATGAAGGAGACAAGCATGATGGATCCATGATGGTTATGAAGCACCTCAATGAAGAATTCTTTCCAAGAACCGGCCTTCTTTGGATCATAGAGGATGAGGATGGCAAGCATCTCACCGGTGTGACCGCGGAGTACCAATTGTCTAAGTATGGGATGACACCTATGGTTGCAACTCCATACTATCATCAAGGGAGCGGTGATGAAGGAGTCTACTACTCACCGGTGAAGAGAAAACTTAAAGCTTATATGGGCATCAAGTGGCCCTTGCTTGTCACCATGGATGCCGGAAAGCGATGGTTGCTTGGACTCCTCAAGCAAACCATGGTATTCGAGGTGGATTGACACATCCTCTGAGTTTGGTCAAGCTAATGACCTAAAAGAAGCGCTTCTTGGGAGGCAACCCAAGGGTAACAACTCTTTCCCTTCTCTCTTTCGTCTTTGTTTTTGCTTTTGTTTTTGGTGTGCTTTGTTTTTCTTTTGTGTTTTTGGGTGCTAGATCTTGTTGTTGTCATGTGTGATGAGATGCTAGAGGTCATGTGAAAACCTCATGGAACTGTTGAGAAGAAGGTGCAAGATCCGAGCACATGGACAAGGAAGAAAGCACCCAGGAAAATCGGACTGTTCTTCACAGAAATCGGCCGATTTTCCTGGGTAGCTGGTCCGATTTTTCCTTTTGTCAAGGAAAGTGATGATCTCCAATCAAGCATGGGTGGAGCGGACGTGGAACTTGGACGGCTTGCGGTGCCAAGCGCGGGTTCCGACACCATAATGAACATCAAGAGCTCTCTACCATCCTTGATCGATCATCCACCATCATCATTCGATGTGAACCGAAATACCAAAGCATCACCAATTTTACATTGTGAGGACTCTCTTTCACTTCTTTATTTAGTTTGCACATTGGGGACAATGTGTTTCTAAGTGTGGGGTGGGGTTTTCATGATCACTTGCATGATTAGCATCTAGGATAGTTTAAAATATTGTCACATGTTTCATTATGTCTTGCATTGTACATACATATTTCGAAAAATCCAAAAAAATCAGAAAATTTTAAAAATTTTAGTGCTTCTAAGCTTGGGAATGACCCTTATGATGAGATTGTCATGTGAATTGGCTATGGATGGCCTTATGTGTTAAATTGATGTATGCATATGTGGACTTGAAGTACTTATCTTGAATCCCATGAATGATTTGTGATCATGAATGTTTGCCTTGATTGAATTGAGGATTGAAAGTCGAAATTACATGCTAGTTCTTGCACATCATTTAGGAGTGATCAAGGCAATTCATCTTTCTCTACTTCTCATCTTGATCATGTTGTTTGAGCACCTCAATTGATGAAAAATTTTACCTCTTTTGACCCATCCGGGACTAGGAGCATGCTAGTGTGTTGATGTGTGTGAAAAGCAAGTGTGGGGTGAAGTTGTTGATGAAAGAATGTTGTGAATGAAGTGCTGAATTTGTTGTGAAAAGTGTAGAAAAACAATAAAGGTTTGGGACGTTGGTTTAAATGACGAGTAACTCGGCACCATTCACATAATCGGGTGTTTGTGCCTTGCCAAAGTCAAATAAACCGATAGTCCTAACGAGCTTTGGTATGTGTGCCCGGTGTGGATGCACCTCGAAAAATAAAAAAGCCCGAGGATGGCTAATCACCAAGGTTTCGGCTTTTGTACACCAATGCCATTGTCTCAAAAATAAGTGAAAAAGAAAAGAAAACAAAGAAAAAATGGAGAAAATTATACACTTGTTGGGAAGTTGAGCAAAAAAAAAACGAGATTGTGGAGTTAGTTCCTTTCCCGGATTAGCATCACATGACCTAAAAATTCCCACCTAATCACAACGTTTCTTAGCCTCTTCTTTTCTAAGTCCTTGTGACCTAAATGCATGTGTGTAAGACTTAGTGATCTAGATTGGACATACTCATGATCATCTTGACTTCTTCATTTTCTCCTCTCATGCATGCTTTCTAGTTAAGTATAATTGTCTTTCCATGCCTTCATTCATTTTATGCATGATTGCTTGTCCATTGCTATGAAACATGACTTTAAAGGTGATCCAATGTTAGAAGCACAATTCCAAAAAGATTTTGTTGTTTTTCTGCATGCATAAATCATGTCATCTCTTAGTCTATAATTGGATCTTGCTCGGGGACGAGCAAATCTTAAGTATGGGGTATTTTGATAACGTGATTTATGACGTTAATATAGGCATACATTTAGATAGTTTTTCCCATTATTCATGCACGGTTTGGCATTAGTTCACGACGTTTACACTCATTTCATGCATATTTCTAGAAAAGACGTCTACACGAGCTTTTGTCGGGTTTGTAGGTGTTTCGGGGATCTTTTGGACATTAATCGATACATTTGAGGGTCAAGCCTCATGGTGGTACACATCCAAGGCTTTGAAGGAACATAATTGAAGCAATGAAGGACACAAGGACCCTTATTGGTGCAAGCAATGGAGCAACTCATGGCTAGATGATCATAACAAGTCTCTGTTGAAGAAAATCGACCTACACTCAGGAAAATCGGCCGATTTATTTGACTGGGTCGATTTTTTGGCCTTTGACAGCTTAAGCCACGTGTCCCACGATCTCTTTGTCCGGCCTTGCTCTTGGTGGAGAATATAAGTGGACTTGCAAGTTGTTGTTGGGATCTCTCTCCCATTCTCTCCCTCTCCCACATCCTCTAGCATCTTCCCAAAGACTCTTCCAATTGGGAGCCTCTCTTCAAGACACCCTTGTGGGTGTTCTTGAGGGAGATTAGTGTAGATTTCAATTTTGTAGTGAGATTTGAGTGATTTTTGTGAAGAAGCTTGTTGAAGGTTGTAAGATCCGACTTGGAGCTACATTTGGTGTGTTGAAAGACTTGTTTTGAGCTCAAATCCAGCTAAGTTTCATTGCTTTCATTTCCTTACTTCATCTTCTTGCTATGGATTCCATGTATGCTTGTATGATGATTTTAGATCTTGAAATGCATGTTGTTGGCTAGTTTAATGTGATTCTGGAGTGATGGATTCATGGTTATAGCTTGGGTGATGATAGAATGGACTTACATGTTAGTTTAGGATGATTTTTGTGCCCGAAACCTAAACCAGATGAGAAAAATCGACCTGTTCTTCAGAGTAAATCGGCCGATTTTTACTATGATCCACCTGATTTTTCCTTCTGTTGCTCTTTAATTGATGAATCTGTATGTTATGATGTTAGATTGTTGAAATCCTAGTGTTTGTTGAGCATAATATAGCTTAGGGTGACCTAATGCTAGCAAACTAAGTGAGGAAAGAGACCTACCCGGTGATTTCCGATCTTAGATACCTAAGATGATGAATTCTAGGTAGTAGTGAGCCTCACAAGCCGCTATTGGATTGAGTGTGCTAGGATTATTGCTTGAGACTTACCTTTTCCGAGACTTACCCGGTAAGGAGAGGTTTGCCCCTTAAGTAGTGTCTGGTTTGTGTAGAATTCCCAACTTTACCTCCTTGAGACTTACCCGGTAATAGGAGTTTGGTGCGGGACTAGTGAAGCATGAGACATACCCGGTAATTGCTTCCATTATAAAAACACCATTTCCCAACACCGCAACTTTATCCTTAGAATCTTTAGAAGCTTGAGTCCAATGCCATAACCGGAAATCTTGACCTCTAGAATCCTCTTTTTCTATCTTTGATCTCATATCTTGTGTTAGTGTCACTTGTTTGTTTTGCTAGCTTGAGTTGTTAGTTTGTTTTATTACCTTGCTTGATTTGTGATCCTTGCTTGATCACCACAAAAACTCAACCAAAAATATCATCATTTTCATTTCTTTATTTCTTTCTCTTTTCTTAGACTAGATTTGCACTATCTTTGATCATTAAATGACTTGATTTCGCCTCAGTCCTTGTGTTCGACCTCGGAATACTTTCCTTCCTACATAACGATCCGTACATTGCGGGTTTCGCTAGGTAGTTTAGGAGAAATATAACGAGTATAAATTTAAGGCTTTTGCGCATCTATTCCTAGACGTAACATGTTTTAAAAAGGATTTTTGGTTTTAAAGCTTGGTTTTGGGTTAGAATGTACGAGAAGTCGCCACCTTTGCTATGGATCTCTGTAGTATAGATATGTATATATATGTATTGTGGATTATGTTTGTACATGTGTTATATATATATATACCTATAATATATATGCCTATATAGAGCCTTATAAGTTAGGTGTGTATACCCCGCAGATGGCTCGGACTAGAGCTACTTTTGCTGTAGGCCGAGGTAGAGGTAGACCACCTCTTCCTCTAGGCGTGATAGGACATGGACCAGTTCCCGCTGCTGATCCACTAGTGGTGGAGGAGGTGCATGAGGGGATTGCGAAGAGTGTCGTCCTAGAGACGAGGAGTGGTGGATCTAGGAGACAACATTCACATCGAGTCCAGTCAGATGACTCGGATCGTGTCTCCATGAGAGGGCCAAAGTTTAGAGAGAACATCACACATGTTGAGGAGGCTGCCCGAGCTGGCAGATGGGCCCTAGATTTACCAGGGCATGAGGGATCTTCTGAGATGTCTCAAGGAGCCACACAGGTGCCAGCTATGCCGACACGTGCTGCTAAGACTGTTCCAGTCCCAAAGGAGACCAGAGGGCCGTGACCAGATACCTAGTTGAAGGCATTCCATCAGATGGGCGTACAACCTTTCTCTGGGAAGGTTGGTATGGAGACCGAGGCCTGAATAGGACATGTAGACTCAGCTTTAGAGTCTATCAGATGTCCTGAGGACAGACGGATATAGCTAGTTCAGTCTCTATTCCGTGACCTTGCACATCATTGGTGGAGGACTGTTTGAGCCAAAGCTGACAACTATGATCGCATGAGGAGTATGATTACAGAGTAGTTTTGCCCTGCCTCATTGAGGAGGGAGAAGCTGTAGGGTTTCGTGGAAGCCGGCTTTGAGGATGCGCCAATTGTAGACGCCATCAGCCGCTTCCATATTGAGATAGCTTTGCTGGGTCCAGCTACACCATCAGAGGACCAGAATGTGTACTTGTTCTCCCGTCGACCGAGGGAGAGCACACACTCATACATGGAGGAATTTCACCGCGAGTCCTTGTCCGATTATCAAGACCAGACTTCTTCTTATGAGAGAGAGCGAGCCAGTCAAAGGAGGGCTTCTCAGACGGGACGGTCTGAGAAGAGGCAACGTATTGGGCAGACCAATGGTTTTGGAGGAGCATTTGGCTCTAGACGGAATCAAAGATACCAGAGTTACCCCTCATCTACATTGACTGCAGATAAGGGACGACAGTGTTACAACTGTGGTTATCGTGGACATTTGAGGCCAGAGTGCACCATTCCAGTTGTGACTTGTTTCACCTGTGGTAGACCAGGTCATCGAGCTGCCTTCTGTAGGCAGGGTGGAGTTGCATCTCAGCAGGGTTCTTCTCCTGCTAGTGTGATGGGAGGTGGTCAGAGGACACCTCAGCAGCAGACACAAGGACAATAGAGAGTCCCATATCGTCCTTCTACTCAAGGATTTGCTCCCGGGACGAGTAGAGGTCGTGGTGGGAGTACCAATGACGCCATATGAGCTCAGGGTAGAGCCTTTGAGCTGAGGAGTGAAGAGGAGCCACCTGCTCCGGCTGCTATAGGTACCATTCTACTTCATGGTTTACGTAGTTCTAGTTTTGTTTAATACGGGTGCTACGCATTATTTTATTTCTGATGTATGTGTTGAGCATCTGAGTTTATCTACTACAGAGGGGATATCCTTTACTATAGGGTTACCTGATGGTGGTAGGGTCAGAGGTACCCGTGAGATACGTAGTTGTCCCCTTCGTTTAGGGACTCGTGTGTTGCTTGTTGACTTCTTAGTCATGCCATTGACGCATGGAGAAGTCATATTAGGTATGTATTAGATGCGTAGACACCGTGTGGTTTTAGATGTTGGTAGGAGGACTGTTACAGTCTCTACCGAGGTAGGTCAAATAGAGGTCTTCTAAGGTTGGGACCTTGGGAAGACGGGATTTGTCATCAGTTCCGTACGAGCAATTAGACTGATAGCACAAGGATGTGCTGCCTTCTGGTTCTATGCCATGAAGGATGGAGAGAGTCTAGCATTGGAGGACATACTAGTGGTCTGCGAGTTTATAGACGTGTTTGCTGAGCTGTCGAGCTTGCCGCCTCAAAGGAGTGTGGATTTCAGTATCGAGTTGGAGCCTGGTACGAGACCCATCTCGAAGGCCCCATATTGTATGGCACCTGTCGAGATGTTGGAGCTGAAGAAGCAACTCGAGGAGTTGGCTGACAAGGGCTTCATTCGTCCTAGCGTATCCCCCTAGGGAGCACCTGTCCTCTTCGTGCGGAGAAAGGACGCATCGTTGAGATTGTGTATTGATTCTAGAGAGCTGAACAAGGTGACCATCAAGAACAAGTATTCACTGCCTCGTATAGATGATCTGCTTGATCAGATTCAAGGAGCAACAATATTCTCCCGGATTGATTTACGCTCAAGATATCACTTGTTCAGGGTGAGGGAGCAGGATGTCCACAAGACGGCATTTTGTACCTGTTATGGACATTACGAGTTTGTAGTGATGCCATTTGGGCTGACGAATACCCCAACGGTCTTCATGGAGTTGATGAACAATATCTTCATCGACTTCCTTGATTAGTTTGTGGTGGTCTTCATTGATGACATTTTCGTATACTCTAATAACAAAGAGGAGCATGCCGGTCATCTGAGGATGGTTTTGCAGATTTTGAGGGATAGAGAGCTGTATTCTAAGCTCTCTAAGTGCAAGTTCTGGATGCCAGAGGTAGCCTTTCTAGGCCATATTGTCTCCGCTAGTGGGATCATGGTTGATCCGGTGAAGATCGAGTCTGTTGCTGCATGGACGACACCGACGAACGTCAAGGAAGTGCGTAGATTTCTTGGCCTAGCCGGTTATTACCGACGCTTTGTGAAGGGATTTTCTGTGATTGCCCATCCACTAACGAGTCTTTTGAGGAAGACTACCAGATTTATATGGACTGATCAGTGTTCCCAAAGCTTTGAGGAGTTGAAGAGGTGTTTGACTTCTACTCCTGTCTTGGCAGAGCCAGAGGGTTCTGAGGATTTTGTGGTTTACAATGATGCATCCAAGTTAGGCTTGGGATGTGTATTGATGTAGAGAGGCAGAGTGATTGCATATGCGTCTTGACAATTGAAGACGTATGAGGAGAACTACCCGACTCATGATCTAGATTTAGCAGCGGTAGTTCATGCTTTGAAGATCTAGAGACATTACCTGCATGGTGCCATGTGTCAGATCTTCACAGACTATAAGAGTCTGAAGTATATTTTTACGCAGCACGAGTTGAATAACCGCCAGTGTCGATGGCTTGAATTGATCAAGGACTTTGACCTTGAGATTTTGTATCATCCAGGAAAGGCAAATGTTGTAGCTGACGCCTTGAGCAGGAAGACGCCTCGAGAGAAGGCAATTGCCAGATTGACAGTACAGCCTCAGCTTCAGAGGGATCTAGCTTGGCTAGAGATGGACATCCAGTTTCCTAATGAGGATGCCCAGTTGTATACTTTAGAGGTTTTACTTGGTCTGTTTGATGAGATCCAGTAGAAGCAGGGGACCTGCCCGAGCTTGATGATGATCAAAGTGAGGATGTCTCGTGGAGAGGCACCATAGTTCTCCATTTGAGCAGATGGAGTGATGAAGCACCATGACCGCGTTTGTGTACCTGCTGATGCAGAGCTGAGACAGAGGATCTTACAGGAGGCTCATTGTACACCTTACTCAGTACATCCAGCTACGAGTAAGATGTACCATGACGTGAGACATTCATATTGGTGGGGAGGGCTAAAGCCCGATGTAGCCAGATTTGTGGCACAATGTGTGACCTGTCAGTAGGTCAAGATAGAGCATTGCAGACCTGGAGGTGAGCTCCACCCACTACGTGTACCGAAGTGGAAGTGGGAGGACGTCTCCATGGACTTTGTGACCGGATTGAGGCCCAGTAGGAGTTTTGATGCTATTTGGGTTGTTGTTGACAGATTGACGAAGACGGCACATTTCATTCCTATCAAAGAGACGTGGCTAGTGAGCAGAATGGCTGAGGAGTACATTAGACGGATAGTAAGACTCTATGGTGTACCGAGGACGATCGTCTCTTATCGAGATAAACAGTTTACCTCGAGGTTTTGGCAGCAAATTCAGACTGCTTTGGGAACGAGTCTACACTTCACGACTGCATTTCACCCCCAAACAGATGGTCAATCAGAGAGGACCCTCCAAACCTTGGAGGATATGTTACGAGCTTGTGTGTTGGATTGGCGATAGAGATGATCTGATTACCTCCCATTGGTTGAGTTTTCATACAATAACAGCTGACATGCATCTATTGGGATGGCTCCTTATGAGGCACTGTATGGACGTAGGTGCCGTACACCTTTATGTTGGGATGAGCCTAGCAGTATTAGTCGGATAGCGCCATAGCAGATTCAGGATGATATGGCTCGAGTAGTGCTGATTAGAGAGAGGATGCTGGATGCATTGAGTCGGCAGAAGTCATATGCAGACAGGAGGCGTAAACCTCTAGAGTTCAGAGTGGGAGCTCATGTCTGGCTGAGAGTATCTCCGACGCGAGACGTCAGACGTTTTGGCATAAAGGAGAAGCTGAGTTCCCGATATGTCGGTCCTTTCGATGTACTAGATAGAGTTGAGAGGGCAGCCTACAGATTAGGATT
The DNA here is from genome assembly GCA_033239045.1 of Fagopyrum esculentum. NCBI lineage: Eukaryota > Viridiplantae > Streptophyta > Magnoliopsida > Caryophyllales > Polygonaceae > Fagopyrum > Fagopyrum esculentum. Next base: position 106,610,162 of record BSUD01000002.1, read on the forward strand.
GCCTTCGAGGTTAGAGGGTTTTCACCCTGTGTTCCATGTGTCCCAACTGAGGGAGTATATACCACATCCGAGGCACATTGTGAGTTATGATGATTTGGTGGTAGAGCCAGACCACACCTTTGTTGAGCATCCTATTACAGTCCTGGAGCGAGGTGTGAGGCGCCTGCGTTCGAAGGACATTCCTATGCTGAGGATACAGTGGTCTAGACGAGGACTTGAGGAAGCTACATGGGTGACTGAGGATAGTATCCAGAGGAACTTTCCGGAGTTTTATGCTGAGATAGATGCACCTAGGGTCGATGAGTAGATCTTAGTGCTATCTTGGTGAGTATATGATTATGTGCTTATGTGCTTACATGCCTTTATGTGTTTATTCCATGCTAGCTATGATGTGATTTATGATCTTATTAGATCTTGATGTGCTAGCGTGATGGATGACTATAGTTGGAGATGGTTCTTTCCTCCATGCTATCTGAGTGTGATTAGGATTTAGCTGGAGATGGTTCTTTCCTCCATGCTACCTTGATGGACATAGTTCCGTTGGAGATATCTTTCATCCATGCTTTGCGTATGAGTATGTTTTGGCTAGAGATATGCTTCCTCTATGCCTTGTAATGTGGTATGGCGAGAGATGTGACTCCTCTACGCCTTTGGGTAGCGTTATGACCTTATTTTCTGGAGTTGATGATTCCTCCATGTTCATGTTTGAGGTTATAGATTGTTATAGGTTATTATCTTTTGAACGGAGAGGTGATGCCTCCGATAGAGAGAGAGAGAGTTATACCTCGGCTTATGGGTCTGAGAGGATTTATGGTTTTGCAAGTTTTGGGACAAAACTTGTTTTTAGGGGGGTGAGGTGTAAGAGCCTTAGTCTTCGAGAGATTCCGCACACGCGCCTCAGATGAGACGCAACTGTTGTGTGCCTTTGGAGCTACAGAGGGCCACCCCTGCGCCCTGGCTGGCCACCCCTGCGGGCTTGTGAGCTGCCCGTGCGGGCCTGTGAGCCGCCCCTGCGGCCAAGCCACCCGCCCCCGCGGTTTATGGCGGGCTGCAGCCGTCTTCTTTGACCCGAGCCCTTGCTTTTGACCTCTTCATCCCTTTATAATCTCTTCTTCTCTTCCAGATGAGGGTTTACCTCATTCTCTCTCCCACCCTCATCTCTCTCACGATCTTCTTCTCCTCTCTTATCTCCTTTGATCTTCTTGGATCTTTCTTTGAGTTTGCAACGATCTTGATGTTTGTTTGATGTTGTTGTTGAGGATTTACGCTTTTGTGCCTTATGAGCTAGCTTGAGGTTGTTGTAGTGTTGCGTTTGATCTCTTGGAGAGCTCAGCTAGTGAGTCTCATGGCTTTCTTCTCTTTCTTTCTTCTTCCTTTCATCTTTTCTTCTCTTCTCTTAGTCTAGCTTAGATCCCCTTAGATTGGATCTTGTTCCATCCATGATTGGCATATGTTGATGTGTATATATATATATATATATATATATATATATATATATATATATATATATATATATATATATCTGTGTGTGTGTGTGTTTATGTATGTATGTGTGTTGGATGAAGAAGGAGTGAAGGAATCAAAGGAAGGAGTGAACAAGGGGCTCCATCGGGAACCCCTACTGTCCAACCGCCCCTGCGCCACCTTGTAGCCGCACCTACGCCGGCCAAGGTCCGCCCCAGCGCCTCCTGGAACCGCCCCTGCGGCCACTTGCAGTCCAACCCTTGTGTTGTTCTTGTTGCAGGTGTGTGTTGCTTCTAGGCTTGCTTTACGATGCCTTTGTTCCCTCCTTTCCTAGTGTGAGTGTATAGGTTCATGCTAGATGTGTGAGGAGGTGTTTTGATGAGGTTATGATCGGTATATGCCATGTATGTCCTTATGGTTCTAGGTTGATGTCGGTTGAGGATTATAGTTTGAGTATTATCCCTGTGGATCCCTTGGGTCTAGGTGTGACCCTTTTGTTGATAGGAGATTGATATATCTCTTTATGCCTTATTTATAGGTTGTGTTGTCCCTCCAATGTTGAGGTGATCGAGTTGTGGTTGAGCTTTATACGAGGTTGAGGTAAGTCCGTAGGACTTACTTAGTTACAATCCTTATATTGGGTGTTTGCATGAGTGGTATGTGTGTTATGTGTTTTCTATGATAGCATGAGATGTCGTTATTACCGACCTACGTTTTATTGATTGCCCTATATGCGTGGCTGTGATAACCTTTCCCTTTCATCCCGCCGAGGAGTCTGAGAAGTTCTTTGGCGTCAGGCCATCTGGTATACAGGAATGGCGCAATCCACTTCCATAGGGTACATGGGTTATGTGACTGACACTACTTCCCGATGGCTAGCAGGCCCAGAGGCAAGGATGTATCGGTCCTCGTGTCACATACTTTCATTTATCTATATATATACACGATTTGAGTGAATGGCTATTATATAAAGATGATAAAATGGGTAAATGTGTGACATCATGCTGATGTGTTTATCTTCATGATTGTGCTTGTGCTTATGCATTACTATATATATGTCTGGTTAGCTAATGGTTTTATACCATGTTGTAGATGCCCTATAAGATAGGCGTGCTGCTGAGTGATCTAGCAGGGTGGCAGGACGAGGACCTCTCGTACATAGGATGGTTGTGGTCTTTTAGGGATTGTTTATGTTTTCCCTCCTGCGTGAGGATGATCTTTTGTTACCTCCTATGTGAGGATGTCGTTGTTTATACTCGGCTATGAGATTGTTATATTTTGGTTTTACAGTTTATACAGTTTTATGCATTTGTTTTATATCTATCAGTGTCATGTTGTAAGGTCCAGTGAAATTGTTGTCAGGTTAGGGTCAGGATCCATTGTGAGATTGTTAGCATGAAATATTGCGATATTCTAGGCACTTATTCTACTCGTTTTTCATTCATTATGGTGTTCATAGATAAGGTTTTGAAGCATTTGTTAGCTTGTTCATCTATATTTTCGATATGGAGGTCTACACTAGCTTTGTGTTGATTATAGGTGAATAAGAGTTGAAACCGGACCATTTGAGAGAGATAGGAGAGGATTTGAGCATATCCAAGGATTAGGAACATATCAAAGAAGCCAAAGGAGATGCTAGGATGAAGAATGGCACGACACAAAGGAAACCACAAGCAATTTACACTTCCACGCCCTAAAATATGGCCGTAGAAGAGTCCACGCCCTAAACCACGGCCGTGGATCTTGGCATCATGAGCGTTGAGCATTCCAGAGAGTTACACGGCCTAAAGTACGGTCGTGGAAGTCATATGAGACCGTAACCCAATTCCACGCCCTAAACCACGGTCGTAGAATCCCTTGAGACCGTGATTTAGGCGATCTTTTGACGAACCAATTATTGCCACATCATTTACGCAATGGGCCGGCACGGTTATTTTTCCCCGTCTCATAAAAAGGCGGGAGGAGAGAGTTTTCAGGATCCTCGCTTAGCCCCAATCATCGCTTTGGGAGATCGCTTAGGCTTGCTTGGAGAGAATTCGAAAAGAACTTTGCGGAAGCGCCGGCAATTTAGATTTCCGAAGATCGTGTGTGGCGGAAGTTGCGCCCTTTTCCTAGGTTTTGTTATTGAAGACGGATTGACATTCCGTTCTTCGTACTTGCCTAAGATCTTTGTGAGATTTTGTGTTATATTCTGAATCCATTAGATATTCCTATTTGGTGTTCGGAATTGAGATTAACTTTGAGTTTTATTTGAGTTTTCGAGGGTTTTCATCTTTCATTCTTCTTAAATTGATTTTTGATATCATGACAATGGTAATTGGCTAAAACCCTTTAGCAATTCTAAGGTGAAGGGTTAATAATTGTGGCTTAGATGATGATAGATCGATCGTAAATTGATTGGACCCTGAGAGTTAGAGAGATCTCGTCGACGAACCAAGATCACGCTCTGGTCTTGAACTTCCACGGCCGTGGAACTCAAGATCTGCCCGTGATTTACCTTAGTTTACGAACCTTGCTTTTAATTTGATCCAAGGTTAAAGATTAGCTTTAATCTAGTCTTGGCTTGCCCTTTTCTATGTAATAGTGAGACTCATCACCCTCTACTTCGATTTCGAGTGTCACAACCTTAATCGTTTGAGTTAGTTTTGATCTTTGGGTTACAAGTTTGGGTATTTGAGATTAATTCTTATTCATAGATCCTTTCTATAGTGAAGCCTCAACAACCTTTATAGAGAGTGTCTTTAGATAAGTCATATAAAGCCTTGGAACTTCACCGTACATTGCTTTACCTTAGCATACCTTTGAAACTCTTAACTCTGTTCTTAGTTCTTTAGTATATCTTGAATCGATTGCCACAATTAGACACCTAGATCTTTATGGTTGATGTTTTCCCTAATATTTGCAAAGTTTATTACATTTACTTGCTTGACGAATTGCGAACTGAATTTGTTCCCCCCAAATCCCTGAGTTTGACACTCTGGAATTCTTGCTTTACTACGCAGATCCGTACACTGCGGGTTCGCTTGCTTGATTCTAGTTTTATAAATTTAAAGCTTATTTGCACGCACGCTTAGTGGCGAACAAGTTTTTGGCATCGTTGCCGGGGATTTAGTTAAGGCCGAATTCGGTTATCGGTTGTCAAGCTTAGGAGCTTTTGCTCTTGTTATTTGATATCTCTTTTGAGTGATATTTGCAGGTTACCTTAGGTATATGCGCAGGTCTAGAAATAACAAAGACCTCTGACCTCTTGATCAAGAACTTGAGAAGACTTTGAGAAAGAAGCTCAAAGAAAGAAAGATGTCTGACAATAAGGAGCGGGATATCCAAGCAGAGTTGGAGGATTCCGAAGCTCAACTTAGATGGAGCGAGAAGACTCGCAAGGAAGAATCAGAGCGTTATCAATTGCAAATTGATGAGCTCAAAGACATGATGCTGTAAATGAGGCTGGAGATGAGCGATTCCAAGAAGAAGAAGAGAAGGAAACCGGCAAGATCGGTTAGGACCGACTCATCCAATGAGGAAAGCGACTCCTCCATGCCATCGCTAGAGGACATTGATCAGACGATCAATGCGAATCATAATAATCCAAGGCTAGCCGCCAATCATCGTATTCCGGCTGGGGGTGCGTGAGCCGCCCGTGTAGATGAAGAGCCAAGAACTCTTGGTCAACGAATGGATCCAATTCAGCAACCATGCCGTCTAGGTGTGAACTTTGATGCTGACGATATTCAGGGGTTTAGCTTCAACCCACAAGTTATTACCATCGTTTGCCAAAGCTAGTTTGGAGGAACGAGTGTTGAATCTCCACATCAACATTTGCACAACTTTGAGATCTTGATGGAGACAATGAAGCCAAAGAATGCAACCACCAACAACTACAAGATCAAGCCATTCTTTTTCTCTTTGAAAGGGAAAGCTTTATCTTGGTATCAAGCTCTTTCAAATGGAAGACTCAACACATGGGAGGATCTATCTTCGGAGTTCCTCACCAAGTTCTTTCCACCATCCAAGACGGCGGAGTTGAGAGGTAAGATTAATGCTTTTTCTATGAGATCTAATGAAATTTTGTTTCAGTCTTGGGAAAGATTTCAGGATTTACTATTGGATTGCCCACACCATGGCATTTCCAAATTGGAGTTATTGGAGATATACTACAAGGGGTTGGATGTGGAAACACAATTCAAGCTCCAATCCCTTTCATGTGGCACATTCATGGACATGAGGGAAGATGACGCTTGAGACTTTATTGAGAAGGAAGCCCGAGTCATTGAGAAGTACTCTCACCGGAAAGTAGAAGCTAGTTGAGTGGAGCAAGGAGCAAAGCTAACACAAGCTGCTCAAACTCAAATTTTTTCTCTCAACACCGAGATTAAAGAATTGAAGGAAGTCATCAAGGCTAGCTTTCCAAAGCCTAAGGAGCAAGATGTTGGTTATTTAGGAAACAACAATAATCACAATGGGAATGAGAACACCAATCGCAACAACCGGAACAACAACCGGAACAATTGGAACAACAACAACCGGAATAACAATTGGAACAACAATAGGGGTTCAAACAACAACAATTGGCGTTCCAACCAACAACAAAACTCCGTTAATTCCTATCCCAATTCAGGAAATTCACTAACTCCACCATCTATTTCTTCCATTCCATTGAAAAGCCAAGAGCAAACATCTAATAGTGGAAGCACTTCGGGGAAAGAGAAGCCCGACCCCATGTTGGAAACGATTTTGGGAAAACTTCAAGGATTGGAGAGTCACATTACTAAGGTTCATAAAGCCCAAAAGGTTTCAGAAAACCAAATGTTCAGCAATGCTGAGGAAGTTCCTAGAAATCAAGGAAAACTTCCAAGAAAGACGGAAGATAACCTGAAAGAAAGGGTGATGGCTATCACAACTAGGAGCGGAGCAACAACCACCGACCCGCAACCTAAGTTTGTGGAAGGAGAAGGAAAAGGGGAAGGAGAAAGAAGACATCTACATTCCTCCTCCAGATTACAAACCTCCCCTACCATTCCCACAATCTAGAGCAAGAGCGCGTCTAGACAAGTAATTTGGTAAGTTCATTGAACTCATGAGCAAACTGCATATTAATATACCTTTCATTGATGCAATTGTAGGTATGCCAGCATATGGAAAGTTCTTAAAGAAGATCCTCTCTAACAAGAGGAAACTAGAAGATTTTAGAGAAGTCAAGATGAGTTCGGATTCGTCGGATCTCATCAAGACGATGAAGGAAAAGATGCCCCCAAAGCTGAAGGATCCGGGGTCATTTTGTGTTCCCATAGGAGTGGGAGATGTCACATATGATGCATTATGTGATTTAGGAGCAAGCGTTAGCATCATTCCGCTTGCCTTATGCAGGAAGATCGGTTTAGGCGAACCTAAACCGGTGAAGATGACGTTATATATGGCGGATCGATCCATAACTCGTCCCGTCGGCATCATTGAAGACGTCCCGGTCAAGCTTGGTAAGTTCTATGTTCCAATAGATTTTGTTGTGCTTGACATTCCTGTAGATAGTCCGGTCCCGATCATACTCGGAAGACCGTTTCTTGCAACATCCGGTTGTATGGTTGATTGCAAGAATGCTAGACTCGCCTTCGACATAGGAGAAGAAAAGGTAGAGTTTGTTCTTTCCACTTTGATGAGAGAACCAGCTCTTGAAGAGGACATATTCAACATCCATGACGAAGAGCTATCTAGAGAGGAAGTAAGCTCGATTCTCTTCAAAGTTGCAAAAGGTGATCACTATAAGCATTATGGACATAGGAGAAGAAGAGGATTGTAATGAGGAAATTGAAGCTTAAGAGGAGCAAAATGAAGTGCATGAAGTGCATGAAGAAGAGTTTGAAAAACTCTACGATGGGTCAGAAAATGTGAGGAATCACGGCCAGTCGTGCTATTCCACGGCCGTTGTTTCCACCAACATGACCGTAATTAGCTATTCAGAGGACTCCAGTAAGTTACACGGCCAAAACCACGGCCGTGGAACAAACAGAGGTGCCGTAATTGACTTCCACGCCCTAAACCACGTCCATGGAGGAAACAGAGGTGCCGTAATTTTGGGAAAATCTGAGTGAAGATGAACATAGTAAGCTTATGGTTGTTCTAAAGAAACATAGGAAAGCCTTAGGTTACACTATAGAGGATCTAGTAGGAATCAAACCTTCACTATGCATGCATAAGATCCTAATGGAAGAAGATTTTAGGACTTCGCGACAACCTCAAAGGCGGTTAAATCCGACCATGAAGGAGGTTGTCAAGAAGGAGATTCTTAAGCTACTTGATGCAGGTATCATCTACCCTATCTCCGATAGCAAGTGGGTGAGTCCCGTACAGGTTGTTCCAAAGAAAGGAGGAATGACGGTCATCACCAACAAGAACAATGAGCTCATTCCTACAAGAACCGTGACGGGATGGAGGATGTGCATAGACTACCGCAAGCTAAACAACGCAACGAGGAAGGATCACTTCCCACTACCATTCATTGATCAAATGCGTGAGAGGTTAGCACAACACTCACATTTCTGTTATCTTGACGGTTATAGTGGTTTCTTTCAGATCCCGATACATCCGGACGATCAAGAGAAAACCACATTCACGTGCCCCTGGGGTACATTTGCTTGCAGGAGAATGCCGTTCGGGTTGTGCAACGCCCCAGCCACCTTTCAAAGGTGCATGATGGCTATCTTCTTGGAATATATAGAGGAGATCATGGAGGTTTTCATGGATGATCTGTTTATGGTTCCTCTTTCGATAATTGTCTTTCTAACCTTTCTCTTGTACTACAAAGGTGTGAAGACACTAACCTAGTTCTTAATTGGGAGAAGTGTCAATTTATGGTGAAAGAAGGCATTGTATTAGGACACTTGATCTCTAGTAGAGGGATTGAAGTAGATAAGGCTAAGATAGAAACTATAGAAAAGCTCCCTCCTCCATCTTCCGTGAAGGGGATATGAAGCTTTCTAGGACATGCCGGGTTTTATAGACGTTTTATAAAAGACTTTTCTAAGATATCAAAACCGCTTACTAATCTATTGATGAAGGATGCAGTTTTTGATTTTTCGCAGGCGTGCTTAGATGCGTTTCAAATGATCCGGGAAGCTCTAATCTCAGCCCCGATCATTCAACCTCTGGATTGGAATCTTCCATTCGAGGTCATGTGTGATGCAAGTGACGTAGCTATAGGAGCTGTGCTTGGGCAAAAGAAGGAAGGACGAACCCATGCTATCTACTATGCTAGCAAAACGCTAGACAAAGCGCAACTTAATTACGCCACTACTGAAAAAGAATTTCTAGCAATTGTATATGCATTTAAAAAGTTTCGTTCTTATCTTGTAGGTGCAAAGGTGATTGTATACACGGATCATGCTGCGATCCGGTATCTACTTGAAAAGAAAGATGCGAAACCAAGACTGATTAGATGGATTCTTCTCCTACAAGAATTCGATCTAGAGATCCGTGACAAGAAGGGTTCGGAAAATTCTGTTGCGGATCATTTGAGTCGTCTACCACATCTAGAGGACGACAATCTACCTATAGATGACTCTTTTCCGGACGAGCATTTAGACATCACAGAGGAGTGCATCGACAAGATCACTAAAGGTAACGAACCATGGTTTGCGGATTTTGTTAACTATTTGGTTTGCCAGGAATTACCACCCGGATTATCCTATGCACAAAGAAAGAAGTTCTTTAAGGATGTCCGGGAATACTTTTGGAATGAACCTCTCCTCTTTAAAAGAGGTCCTGACGGCATCATTCGACGATGTGTGCCGGAAGACGAGATGCAAAGCGTCATCCGTCATTGTCATTCACTACCTTGTGGAGGACACGCTAGTTCGAACAAGACTAGCGCTAAGGTATTGCAATCTGTATTCTTTTGGCCTACTTTATTTAAAGATGTGCAAACCTTTGTTTCCTGCTGCGATGCTTGTCAAAGAACAGGGAATATATCTAGGAGAAACGAAATGCCTCTTAACAACATTCAGGAGGTAGAGATCTTTGACGTTTGAGGAGTAGACTTCATGGGACCTTTCCCATCATCTTGTGGAAACCAATACATACTTCTAGCTGTAGATTATGTTTCGAGATGGGTGGAAGCGATTGCCTCTCCTACTAATGATGCCATGGTTGTGGTCAAGTTCTTTAACAAGACTATTTTCCCACGATTTGGAACACCACGGACTATCATTAGTGATGGAGGCTCTCACTTCATTGCCCGACGATTCGAAGCTCTATTAGCTAAGTATGGGGTGACTCACAAGATCGCCACCCCTTACCATCCACAAACAAGTGGACAAGTGGAGATTTCAAACCGGGAGATTAAGGGAATCCTAGAGAAGACAGTTTCGAGGACAAGGAAAGATTGGTCCTTGAAGCTAGATGATGCATTGTGGGCATACCGGACTGCGTATAAGACTCCCATAGGAACAACACCATACAACCTTGGGTATGGGAAGTCTTGTCACTTACCGGTAGAGCTGGAACATAAGGCGTATTGGGCAATAAAGTGGTTGAACTTTAGCATAAAGGAAGCGGGCGAGAAGCACCTCTTAGACCTTAACGAGCTTGAAGAGCTTCGCTTAAACGCCTATGAAAACGCCAAGATCTACAAAGAGAGAGCGAAGCGTTGGCATGATAAGCATATCATTCCAAAGGACCTCAAAGAAGGAGATCAAGTTCTCCTCTTCAATTCGAAACTTCGGCTCTTTCCAGGTAAGCTTAAATCTCGTTGGATCGGACCTTATCTAATCAAACATGTTTCCCCATGGTGCAGTTGAAGTATGGGGTGAAAGGGCGGAAGCTTCAAGGTGAACGGTCAACGACTCAAGAAATACTCACCGGAACTCCAAGCTGAGGAGTTCGCGCCTACCGCACTCGAATAAGTGCAAGTACGGTCTAGCTACGGACCTTAAACAAGCGCTTCTTGGGAGGCAACCCAAGGTATTGCACTTATGCTTTTGTTTGTCATTCTTAGATTAGATTAGTTTAGACGTTTTTATTTTGTTTTGCCCTCGATACCTTCCGGTATGTTGTGTTTTTGGATGTAGGAGCAATGGAATAGGAAATGGGAAAGGAAAAAGTTGGAAGAAATTGACAAAACTTGGATTTTGGCACATTACAGAGAGTTCCACGCCCTAAACCACGGTCGTGGAGGCTACAGTGATCGTAATTCTTCAAAATCTGAGAAAAGTCACCAAAAACCACGGTTCCGTACAATTCCACGGCCGTGGAAACCCCCGAGTGACCGTGATTTTCAAAAAAATTTACGGCCACTATATAAACCACCTTCCTTCACAAAAACACCACAAAACCCCTCTTTCCACGCCCTAAACTCCGAAAACCTTCCCCAACTCGCAAATCTTCATTCGGTAATCATTTCAAATGATTCTTAGTGCAAAAGTGGAGCAAATTCGTTCCTCTACAAGATCCAATTGACAAAACAAGCGAACAATCCATCAAGAAAGCGGAATTTGGATTCAAAGATCCAAAAACCTAGGTTTTTACCATTCTTCTCTCCTTTGTCAATTTGGGTTAAATTTCCGCAAGAACTTAGAACATTTGCATAGGATTGAGATTGGAATTAGTCTAGGATAGGTTCTATTGAGTTTGTTTTTGATTTGATTTAGATTTGAGCATTTCTGAGACGAATCACGGTCTTTGGGACTTCCACGGCCGTGGAATAGGAAGAACAAACCGTGGTTTTTTCTGGAATTAGGGAAAATGTTCACACGAAGTGTAGGAAAGAAAAAGAAGAGAAAGGGTGATAGTTCTTCCTTTTCCCATAACCCTCCTAGTGAACCATCACCTCCACGCCCTAGAATCCCCACCATTCCTCCTAACTATCTCGATGCTTTAGAAAAGATCGAGGAGAGACCGGTCATTGGACCTAGATACCTCTTGCTTGAGGAGTTAGAGTCACTTAATGTGGTTAATGATTTGACATGACTCTTGGAGAAAGCTGGATTGATTGTTTTCTCCGCTGTTAGAGCGAATGCTTATGAGGAGATTACGAGGGAGTTTGTTATATCCTTCGAGCATAGCCATGTTGATAGGACGGTGTCCTTTAGATTGATGGAGATGGACTATGAGTTCTCCATCCAGCAGTTTGGAGCCTTCTTTGGGTTCCATGAGACCTTCAATGGTCGCTTCCCTAGCGGTGTATACGCTAAGGATTTTTGGGAGGAGATTGCTATGATTTACGCTAGCGAAGACCGCTGGCAGCCGGCTAATACAAAGGCTAAACTTATCTACCACTTAGCCTTGAAGATAGCTCATAGGGTTCTTTTCGAGTGCCTATTCCCTAGGACCGAGACCCCGCAGAAGATTAAGACCGACGAGCTATTTCTCCTCTATGCCATGCTACATGGTAGACCCGCCGACTGTGCCACCCTCTTAGCCTCCACCATTAGCAAACTTAAGAACAAGAGGGCCGGGAACATTGGATATGGTGGGATAGTGACCCACATAGCTACACAGCTTGGGATTGACTGTTCCGCTTGTACTAGGATAGCGGCGAGACCTTTGGGTCTCAAGAGCTTCATGACTAGAGGTTTGATCTTTCCTAGGCATAGAGGTCCACCTACCGCTACTATGCCATGGAAGGATAGAGGAGGTAGAGGTATTCCATGGCTTCCCGAGTATTTCATTATGGCCGGACACCATAATTGGAAGGAGACATTCGCTGCTATGTATGCGAATAGGCTAGTAGCACCTCCTTACATTCTCGATGAGATTCCAGCTGTTGATGATGATGAGGATGTAGGAGGGAGTGATGAGCAGGATTTTGGCACCTTTCCGGATCAGCCGGACACCTTCCCGGACCTCCCTAGACAGTCTCCCCGTCCCTCTAGACCTTCCGGTTCCTCTACTCTCCGCGCTAGTGTGAGTGAGAGACCTACATGGATGGATACTCCTCTTGCGTGGTATGAAGCGTAGCCGGAGTGGATGGGAGCTGCGCCATCATGGTATGCACAGCCGCCATCAGCGCCAGCTCCATAGGATGCACCAGCTTGGTACGGCCAGGCACCGGAGTGGTATGAGCAGTTGCTGGATTGGGCTACCAAGCTCTCCAGGAGAGTAGGAGATTTGGAGATCCGCCAGGATGCTAGGGATGTACGAGCCGATGAGCATGATAGGATGATGAGAGACATCTACCGCCAGCAGTTTGGGCGGAACTTCGACTCCAGCTTCTTCCCGTTTCCACCACCGCCTCCACCACAGTGACGAGGTTTTGTGATTGACAGTTTCAGCTGCTCCACCGCCGTCTAGTGAGTCATTTTTCTCTTCTTTCATTACTTTATTTCTTTTTAAACATTAAGGACAATGTTTGTCTCAAGTATGGGGTGGGGTGTGACTATCGTTTGTAATAACTCTACTCACTTTGCTTGCCTTGATCGATGACACTTTGCATGTTTCATTTCATTGTCACACGTTTCATTATTGCATTGCATGAAAAAGCTTTTGAAAAACCCATAAAAATTGAAAAATTTTGAAAAATTCTAAAAGGTTTTGTGCTTCTAAGAGTTGAGATGATTTCTATGATAAATCCTACTTGTGGATTGAGCTTTGGATGACAATTGTATGCCTAAACGAATAATGAATTGAAAAGGAATAGAATGTGTTGTTTATCCTTTCTTGCAAGTTTCATAATGTGAAGAGTCTTACCTAAATCATATTGAGAAATCGAGATTGAAATCACATGATAAGTTCTTATACGTCTTTATGAAATAATTAAGGCAATTCGACCTTTCTTTCTCCTTTCTTTGTTCATTCAGGCCCTCAATGAAATAATTGCCTCCCTTACCTATCCGGGAATTTGGAGGAGTTTTGTTTTGGCATGTTTGATGTGAGAGGGCCATGAAAGCAATTGTTTGCATTCAAAGAATAGAAATAATAGGTTTGGGGAAGTCAATCATGACGATGAGTAACTCGGCACCATTCACATAGCCGGGTGTTTGTGTCTTGCCAAAGTCGGATTGAGCGATATTCCTAGCGGATTGTGGTATGTGCATCAAGGGTTTGAGGCATCTCGAAATTGAGAAATGCCAATCTCCTAGGCTTCGGTTTTTGTGCACCGCTATCCATAACTCCAAAAGTAAAGTCGAAAAATGATGTGAAAAGAAGAGAGCAAAGCTCAAAGTTGATGGTGTTGCAAATCAAAATAAAAAGAAAAGAGTTAGTTGTCCACTTTCTCGGATTCATGCACCACATCCCTTATAAGTTTTCCCTCCCTTCCTCATTCTAGACCTTACTTGGAAGTCCTTAAGATCAAAAGAATGTTATTTGACTTGGTGATCTAAATTAAAGTTTCTTATGCTTGATTTTGGTAATGCTTGAAGGTTATGATGTTTACATTGAAGTTTAACCAATTCATGAAGTTTCTTTCCTTTACATTCTTTGGTTATGTATATAAGCGTTTCAAGAGCGAATGAAGCAAGGTTTGAGAATGATCTATTGACTAGAAGCACATTTACCTAAAAGATTTTTGTTTTGAGTTTGCATGCATATTTCATCCTAACTTGTGTTCTAAGCTTTCAAAAGACCTTGCTTGGGGACAAGCAAGTGACAAGTATGGGGTATTTTATTAGCATGAAATATTGCGATATTCTAGGAACTTATTCTAGTAGCTTTTCATTCATTATGGTGTTCATAGATAAGGTATTGAACCATTTGTTAGCTTGTTCATCTATATTTTTGATATGGAGGTCTACACTAGCTTTGTGTTGATTATAGGTGAATAAGAGCTGAAACCGGACCATTTGAGAGAGATAGGAGAGGATTTGAGCATATCCAAGGATTAGGAACATATCAAAGAAGCCAAAGGAGATGCTAGGATGAAGAATGGAACGACACAAAGGAAACCACAAGCAATTTACACTTCCATGCCCTAAAATACGGCCGTAGAAGAGTCCACGCCCTAAACCACGGCCGTGGATCTTGGCATCATGAGCGTGGAGCGTTCCAGAGAGTTACACGGCCTAAAGTACGGTCTTGGAAGTCATATGAGACCGTAACCCAATTCCACGCCCTAAACCACGGTCGTGGAATCCCTTGAGACCGTGATTTAGGCGATCTTTTGACGAACCAATTATTGCCACATCATTTACGCAATGGGCCGGCACGGTTATTTTTCCCCGTCTTATAAAAAGGCAGGAGGAGAGAGTTTTCGGGATCCTTGCTTAGCCCCGATCATCGCTTTGGGAGATTGCTTAGGCTTGCTTGGAGAGAATTCGCGAAGAACTTTGCGGAAGCGCCGGCAATTTGGATTTCCGAAGATCGTGTGTGGCGGAAGTTGCGCCCTTTTCCTAGGTTTTGTTATTGAAGACGGATTGACATCCCGTTCTTCGTACTTGCCTAAGATCTTTGTGAGATTTGTGTTATATTCTGAATCCATTAGATATTCCTATTTGGTGTTCGGAATTGAGATTAACTTTGAGTTATATTTGAGTTTTCGAGGTTTTCATCTTTCATTCTTCTTAAATTGATTTTTGATATCATGACAATGGTAATTGGCTAAAACCCTTTAGCAATTCTAAGGTGAAGGGTTAATAATTGTGGCTTAGATGATGATAGATCGATCGTAAATTGATTGGACCCTGAGAGTTAGAGAGATCTCGTCGACGAACCAAGATCATGGTTTGTTCTTGAACTTCCACGGCCGTGGAACTCAAGATCTGCCCGTAATTTACTTTAGTTTACGAACCTTGCTTTTACTTTGATCCAAGGTTAAAGATTAGCTTTAATCTAGTCTTGGCTTGCCCTTTTCTAGGTAGTAGTGAGACTCATCATCCTCTACTTCGATTTTGAGTGTCACAACCTTAATCGTTTGAGTTAGTTTTGATCCTTGGCTTACAAGTTTGGGTATTTGAGATTAATTCTTATTCATAGATCCTTTCTATAGTGAAGCCTCAACAACCTTTATAGAGAGTGTCTTTAGATAAGTCATATAAAGCCTTGGAACTTCACCGTACATTGCTTTACCTTAGCATACCTTTGCAACTCTTAACTCTGTCCTTAGTTCTTTAGTATATCTTGAATCGATTGCCACAATTAGACACCTGGATCTTTAGGGTTGCTGTTTTCCCTAATATTTGCAAAGTTTATTACATTTACTTGCTTGACGATTTGCGAACTGAATTTGTTCCCCCCAAATCCCTGAGTTCGACACTTTGGAATTCTTGCTTTACTATACCGATCCATACACTGCGGGTTCGCTTGCTTGATTCTAGTTTTATAAATTTAAATCTTATTTGCACGCACGCTTAGTGGCGAACAAAGATCTTAGCCCAATGTGGCACTCCGAGTCCCGCGGATTCGGGGTGTTACACTACCGGGCCCTAGCCTGCGGCCGACCCCTCGCTCCTCCCCTCGCCTGTAGTGACCTCTCTGTCCTCACCTTTGTGCCCTACTCCCTTACCAACCTATCCAGCCTTTCACACTCTCCCTTCACGCCACAACTTCTCACCCTCTCCCTCTATTTCCCTCCCCATGCGCAAGTATCCTTCTCCTTCCCTTCACGCCGCAAGAGGCAGTTCCAACTCTTCCCCGTAGACTTCTTGTAACCCGGACATTCAGAAGACAAACGCTGCCTTGAGTCTCACCTCCGGGCTCTCATCTGGGAAGGTATAGCAGCAGCAGCACCTCTCCTGCTCTCCATCCCTCTTTCCTCCGAATCCGCCGAAATAGCAACCGACTACAGCGTGCCTCGCCCTTTCCGTAGACAAAAGGCCGCTTACCGGCTGCCTCGCCCTTGCCGGAGACAGAAGGCCGACCAACGGCTGCCTCGCCCTTGCCCTGTAACTTCTACCGCCTCCTCTATTCTGTAAAGAGGTTGAAGAAGCCCTTTGTTTTAATTAAAATCGGGCCCCGTACTTGTAGCTTAACTATAGATTGTGCCCACTTCTTTATATATTTCGGTTTTGATCCCCCCTCTCTTGGAATCTGCTGTGTATACCCCGCTGAATTGTATTATTGTAGTCATGACCTTATAGTCATGACCTTATATTTTACGCTGAAAAAGTTGATTTCGGATTTTTATCCATGTTTATAAATTTTGTATGGATCGTCCCGAAAAGAGTTTTTGCGAGTTTTATCCTTATTTTGAAAGCGGGACTCTCCTTTTATTTTTAATGAGTTAAATCTTCCTTTCAAATTTAGCGGTTAAGCTAAATTTGCTGAGCTTTGGTTTTAGGTCTGGAAGTGCCCCGATAAGGCCAACGAATCCGTTCTCGACTTCCGTTGATTGTCTTCCGCCTTGGACCGTGTGTGAGTACCTTCTCCCTCAGTTAGTTATGGTTAGTAGTATCATGCTAGGTAGGATCTAGCATAACTTAGAGTGAATGCAAAGTAGTGGCTTTGAACCTTAGGCGAGTATGATGAGCATGTTGGACCTCATAGGATTTTACGTTGTCCTTGGTTGTGGAGTTTGATCATATGAGAGTTAGTAGACTGTTGAGAGATCTCCTCATGCGTTGAGTGAAGATGTGAGTATGATAAGTTCTAGGATACGGTCCTAGAATGAGAGTCAAATGATCTTGCGTAGATCATTTGTTTAGAAGTCCAAGACTTCTTGAGTTGAGCGGGTTTTAATAGATATCTTGTTGTGAGCAGGCTGTATACTTCTTCCCAAGGGAAGCGAGAGCGTTTTGTGAGTTAGCGGTTAAGACGAGGTAAGTCTCCGGACTTACTTAGCTCGTATTCGTTGTATTAGTTTCGATTTTTGGTTGTGTGTATTTTAGTATTGTTTATGTTATAACAACAAAACCGAATATAAGACGACATTTACATTATTATTATTGGCCCAAGTGTATGATAACGGCGGTGACAACACTACCTAGCTCTTGCGGAGAGCTAGTTGGTTCTCGATGACTAGCCCGGGCATGCAACAACTACATGAACGTAATGAAGAACTCAGAGGAGATGACTTACACGTCCAGTAAGATCACATGAAGCAAGGGAGAAAACTGCAACTTCAGGGTTGGGAGAAAGGCGTAAGCAAGAAAAGGAAAAAAGAAGAAAAGATGGGAATATAAGAGGCGGGAAAGATAGATGGAAATGACGTTCTAGGGTTAGAAGAAGATAAAGAAGTCGGCCCATAAGATAGAAGATCGGATCTTCTATCTATGGAAAGAAGATAAAATGAACGAAAGAAAGATCGAGCGCGATTTGTAGTCAGCCTTAGGGGTGGCTGACCATGCCGCAGGTGCGATTTGCCGCAGGGTGGCTCACTTCACTGCGGGGGCGGTGATGGCAAAAGACTAGGGTTTTACATTAGATCCCCTAAAAAGAAGTTTCGTCCCGAAACTTACAACAACCCGAAAGAACGCACAACAACAACACGGAAACGCTGAACACGACTAATATATTCCCACATGGGGCATGTAACACAAAACGTCACAAAAGCGTACGCAACGCAACCAAGGAAAAACGAACAAATAACAACTACGCTAAAGGTGTATCAAGCTCGGCGTAAAATTCCGGATTGTTCCTCTGGATACTATCCTCTGTCCCCCAAGTCGCCTCATCAGCTCCTCGCATTGACCAATGAATCTTCATCATCGGTATGTCCTTCGAACACTAGCGTCTCGTGCTACGCTCTAAGACAACTATCGGGTGCTTGACGAACGTGTGGGCTGACTCGATCACTAGATCCTCATGACTAACGATGTTCCTCGGGTCCGGTATGTACTCCCATAACTGAGACACGTGGAAGACGAGGTGGACACCCTCCAGCCTCGGTGGCAAAGCAAGTCTATATGATGCCTCTCCAACAGCTCAAGAATCTCAAACGGTCCGACGTATCTGGGACTCAGTGTCCCCTTGACGCCGAAACGTCTAACGCCTCGTGTCGGAGATACTCTCAACCAAACTTGAGCTCCAACCTTGAACTCCAGAGGTCTGCGCCTCTTATTTGCATAAGACTTTTGTCGACTCTGCGCTGCTAACATCCGCTCTCGGATCACTACTACTCGAGCCATGTCATCCTGAATCTGCTCAGGTGCTACTCCGCTAGCACTACTCGGCTCGTCCCAATACAACAGTGTACGACATCTCTGTCCGTATAAAGCCTCATAAGGAGCCATCCTAATCGATGAATGCTAACTGTTGTTGTAACGAAAACTCCACTAAGGGAAGGTAATCTGGCCACACCTATCCCTAGTCTAACACATAGGCTCTCAACATGTCCTCTAGAGTTTGGATTTTCCGCTCGGACTGACCATCGGTCAAAGGATGATAAGCAGTCATGAACTACAGACTCATACCTAGGGCGGCATGCACTTGTTGCTAGAACCTCAAAGTGAACCGTCCATCTCTGTTAGAGACTAAAGTCCTAGGTACTCCATAAAGTCTCACTATTTGTCTAGTGAACTCCTCTGGTAGTCGACTCACCGGCCACATTTCCTTGATCAGAATGAAGCGTGCGGTCTTTTTTCAGTCGATCCACTATGACCCAGATAGCATCAAAAACTCGACTCGGTCTCAAACCGGTAACGAAATCCATTGAGATGTCTTCCCACTTCCACTGAGGGACGGGAAGTGGGTGTAGCTCTCCTCCTGGTCTACGGTGCTCGATCTTGACCTGTTGACAGGTCGCACACGGAAGTACATATCTCGTGACGTCTAGCTTCATACCTCCCCACCAGAAAGAGCGTCTGATATCCTAATACATCTTACTCGCACCAGGGTGCACTGAGTTAGGTGAAGAGTGAGCCTCCTGTAGGATCCTCTGTCTCAACTCACGGTCCGAAGGCACAAAACCACGCTTCTGGCATCCCAAGATCCCATTAGCACCGACTGCAAACTATGGTGTCTCTCCTCGAGACATCCGGTCTCGGATCTGTGTCAAAGCTGGGCAACTCTCCTGCTTCTGTCGGATTTCAGCCAACAGATGAGGTACTATCTCCAAGGTGGATAGGTAGCTGTCGGAATCCGGAAAGTGGATATCCATCTCTAACCACGCAAGGTCTCATTATAATTGAGGCTGCTGTCAGCCTAGCGATTGCCATCTCCCGAAGAGTCTTCCTACTAAGGGCATCAACTACCACATTCGCCTTCGCCGGGTGGTATAAGTTCTCAAGATCAAAATCCTTGATCAACTCCAACCATCTCTTTTGGCGGTTATTCAACTCCCGTTGAGTGAATATGTATTTCAGATTCTTATGGTCTATGAATATCTGACACGTCACTCCGTACAAATAATGCCTCCAAATCTTCAAAGCATGAACCACAACAACCAACTCAAGATCTTGGGTAGGGTAACTCTCCTCGTACGTCTTCAGTTGTCTAGACGCGTAAGCAATCACCTTACCCCTCTGCATCTGAACACATCCAAAGCCCAACTTGTATGATTCGCTGTAAACCACAAAATCCTTCATGCCCTCTGGTTGAGCTAAGATAGGAGAAGAGGTCAACCTCCTCTTCAGCTCCTCGAAGCTCTGCAGGCACGACTCGGAATATACGAACCTTGTAGACTTCCGCAGCAAGGAAGTGAGCGGTCGGGCGATAACTGAAAAGCCCTCAACAAAATGCCGATAGTAGCTCGCCAGTCCTAAGAAGCTGCATACCTCCTTCACGTTCTTAGGAGGCGGTCAAGATGCTACTGGGTCGATCTTCGCCGGATCTACCTTGATCTCTTCAACTGAAACGATGTGACCAAGGAATGCTACCTCGGACATCCAAAACTCGCACTTAGAGAGCTTGACATAAAGCTTTCTATCATTTAAGACCTGAAGAACGATCCTCAAGTGTCCTACATGCTCCTCTCTACTGCGAGAGTAAACCAGAATGCCATCTATGAAGACAACTACAAACTGGTCTAGGAAGTCGATGAAGATGTGGTTCATCAATTCCATGAAAACTGCGGGCGCATTCGTGAGCCCGAATGGCATCACTATAAACTCGTAGTGTCCATATCTGGTCCGAAATACCGTCTTGCCTATACCCTGCTCTCTCACCCTCAGCTGGTGATATCCGGATCTCAGATCGATCCTCGAAAACACTGAAGCTTTTTGCAGCTGATCCAAAAGATCGTCGATACGGGGCAACGGGTACTTGTTCTTGATCATCACTTTGTTCAGCTCTCGGTAGTCGATACATAACCTTATTGACCCGTCATTCTTCTTGACGAACAGTACATGTACGCCCCAAAAAGATACACTAGGGCGGATGAAGCCCTTCTCTGCTAACTTCTCGAGTTGCTTCTTCAACTCAAGCATCTCGATAGGCGCCATACAATTAGGAGCCTTGGAGATCGGTCTTGTACCGGGCTTTAGCTCAATGCCAAAGTCCACACTCCTCTGTGGAGGTAAACCCGATGGCTCTCCGAAAATGTCGGGAAACTCGCAAGCTGCCGGAATCTCCTCCAAAGCTGGACTCGTACTATCCTTCATGGCATAGCACCAAAAAGCCTCACATCCCTAACTGATAAGTCTCGCAGCTCGCACTACACTAATTACTGTACCAGTCTTCCCGAGATTCCATCCTCTGAAGATCTCAACATGTCCTGCATCTGTAGTTACCGTCACTGTCCTCTTGCCGATGCCCAGAATTGCTCGATGTTGATCCATCCAATCCATACCCAGAATAACTTCTTCATGTACTAAGTACATGACGAAGAAGTCAGTTGGCCAATCGCAATCTCCCAATCTAATAGGGCAATCGCGAACCTCTCGTGTACCTCTAATCTTACCCCCATCGGGTAATTCTATAAAGAAGGGGCTACCTTCTACGGTAACTATGGCCAATCAATATACACATGCATTAGATATAAAAGAATGCGTAGCACCGGTATCGAAAAGAACTCTATTACGCTAGGATTAGTAGCACAAAAAGCTTTAAATTTATAACTCGAACTAAATCCTAAACTACCTAGAGAAACCCGCAGTGTACGGGTCGTTTTGTAGAGAGGAAAGTATTCCGAGGTCGAACACAAGGACTGAGGTGAAACTAAGTCATTCAATGATCAAAGATAGTGTGAATCTAGACTAAGATAAGATGAGGAATAAAGAAAATGGAAAACACAATGTTTTTGGTTGGTTTTAGGTGATCAATCAAAGATCACAAGTATGTGAACAAAATCAAGCAACACAAACACAAAAGATAGTAGAGTGGAAGTAACAAGCGGATTCTAGAGATTGGAAGTCCGGTTATGGCATAGACTCAAGCTATCTATTCATTCCTCGGGTTAACTATGATATGTTGGGATTAAGCGTTTCTGGATTGGGATCAATTACCGGGTAGGTCTCATGGTCCACTAGTCCATTCCTAAGGTCTCATCACCGGGTAAGTCTCTAAGAACCTAAGGATAGGAATTCTACACAAACCGGATTGTTACCTAGGGATCTAACCTATCCTTACCGGGTAAGTCTCGGAAAGGGAAGTTCTAAGCAACTATCCTAGCACACTTAGTCCAATGGCGGCTTGTGAGGCTCACCACTACCTAGGGTTTGTCATCTTTGGAATCTAAGAGTAAGAATCACCGGGTAGGTCTCTTCTAACACTTAGTTGCTAACACTAGGTCACCCTAGGATAGATTTAGCTCAACAAACACTAGGATTTCAACATTCTAACAATCTAGAACTTAGATCCATCGAACCATGTAACCACGGGCTGTTCTACCACTTCCACGGCCGTGGAATGGCAAGAACAAGCCGTGGACTTCAACAGAGGCTTCGTTCAAGTAATCAAGTCATCCAAGGGAAAAACTAAGTCCATTCTATCATAGTCCTAGCCATAACCCTTCTTTCCTTACCCTAGAATCGCAATCTATCTAGCCAACAACATACATTTCAAGATCAATCTTCACAAATAAAGCCTGCTTGCAAGTCATGGTTAAATAATGAAGAACAATTTCAAGAAAAGACATTAAAGGCATAGAGTAGAAGTTACCAAATTCTTACAAGGCTCCAAGAGCTAATCCAAGTTGTCAACAATGGACTCCTCTCACAAAACAACTCTAATCTCACTCTAAAACGAAAATCTACACTAATCTCTTCCAAGAACACCCACAATGGGTGCTTGGAAGAGAGGCAACAATGGAGAAGTGTTTTGGGGAAGAAGATAGGTCAAAAAGGAGGAAGAGAGATCCCCAATTACAGCCTGCAAAATCCTTTAAATACCCACTAAGATGCAAGAGCAATGGAAGAGATCGTGGCCAACTGTCAACGTGGTCCTGGCAGGTTCCACGGGTAGAATCACGGCCGTGGTCTGGGCCCAGACTGTGGTTTGCTCCAGAAGTCCTCCTAGGCTCGTTAAGCCATGAGTTGGTGCATGGCTTGTGTTGACAAGGTTCCATGAGTCCTCCTTAGCCCTTAGCTTGCATTCCAATGAGTCCGGAAGTGTGTCATCTCGAGGAATGATCCTCGGATGTATCGATTAGGCTCTTAAATCTCCCAAAATACCTACAAAGCAAGCAAAAGTCCGAGTAGATGTCTATCTCGACAAAATACGTGATTTGAGTGCAAACGCCGTGAACTAATGCTAAACCATGCATGAATGAGCGGAAAATCTATCTAAATGAGTGTCTAAATCTAAGTCATAAATCGTGTTATCAAAATACCCCATACTTAAGGTTTGCTCGTCCCCGAGCAAATTCCCAACTATAGACTAAGAGATGACATGATTTATGTATGCAGAAAAATGGCAAAATCTTTTTGGAGTTGTGCTTCTAATATTGGATCACCTTCATAGTCATGTTTCATGGCAATGGACAAGCAATTATGTATCAAATAAATGAAAGCATGGAAAGACAATTACACTTAACTTGATAGCATGCAATGAAATGTAAAGATTAAGAAGTCAAGATGATCATGAGTATATCCAATCTAAATCACTTAGTCTTACACACATGCAAGTAGGTCAAAAGGACTTGTAAAATAGAAGGCCAAGAAACGTTGTGATTAGGTGGGAATTTTCTAGGCTATGTGATGCTAATCCGGGAAAGGAACTAAACAACCACAACTTCACATTTCTTATCAACTTCCCTCAAGTGTATATTTTTCTTCATTTTCTTTTCTTTCTTTTCTTTTATTTTTGAGACAATGGCATTGGTGTACAAAAGCCGAAAAATTGGTGATTAGCCATCCTCGGGCTTTTTCTATTTTTCGAGGTGCATCCACACCGGGCACACATACCAAAGCTCGTTAGGACTATCATGTGAAGTGTGCCGAGTTACTTGTCATTTAAACCGATGTCCCCAAACCTATATTTTTGGCTACACTTTCACAACAATTTCAGCACTTCATTCATGACATTCCTTTCATCAACAACTTCACCCCACACTTGCTTTTCACACACATCAACACACTAACATGCTCCTATTCCCGGATGGGTCAAAAGAGGTCAAATTTATCTCAATTGAGGTGCTCAAGCAACATGATCAAGATGAGAAGTAGAGGAAGATGAATTGCCTTAATCACTCCTAATTGATGTGCAAGAACTAGCATGCAATTTCGACTTTCAATCCTCAATTAAATCAAGGCAAGCATCATAATCACAAGTCATTCATGGAATTCAAGATAAGTATTTTAAGTCCACATATGCATCATCAATTAAACACACAAGGCCATCCATAGCCAATCCACTAGATAAGGTTCATCATTAGGGTCATATCCAAGCCTAGAAAGCACAAAAATTTTTAAATTTTCTGATTTTTTTGGAATTTTCGAAATATGTATGTACAATGCAAGATATGTGCAAATATTAAACTACCCTAGATGCTCATCATGCAAAGGATCATGCAAACCCCACCCCATACTTAGAAACACATTGTCCCCAATGTGTAAATGAAGTAAAGAAGAGTGAAAGAAGGTTCTCACAATGTAAAAATGGTTTGCTATGGTATTTGGGATTGCTCAAGTGAATTGATGGTGGATGATCCTATCAACAATGGTAGAGAGCTCTAAGTGTTCATCAAAGCGTCGGGACCCGCGCTAGGCACCACTAGCCGTCCAAGTTCCGCGTCCGCTCCACCCATAATTGATGAGGGGTTCATCATCATCATTCACGTGCCAAGTAAGGCTTCCAATGCTACTAAGGCTCTAGCACACACACAAAGCACACAAAATAGAAAAATCTAAAACAAAAACAAAACAAGAAAGGGAAAACGTTACCAATGGGTTGCCTCCCACCAAGCGCTTCTTTAAGGTCATTAGCTTGACCAAACTCGGGGGCGTCTCATTCGAGGTGAAGTGGGGCAATCATATCCACCGGAGCTCCCGGGATATACTTCTTCAACTGATGCCCATTCACCTTAAAGTTTCCACAATGCTCCCCTCCTATCTCAATAGCTCCATGGGGAAGGATCTTCTTCACCACATATGGCCCGGTCCATCTTGATTTTAGCTTTCCGGGGAAGAGCCGCACCCTTGAGTTGAAGAGAAGGACAAGGTCGCCTTCTCTCAACTCCTTCGGGATGAGGTGCTTGTCATGCCACCGTTTGGTCCTCTCCTTGTAGATCCGGGCATTCTCATAAGCATCCAACCGGATCTCTTCAAGGGCGTTCATATCAAGTAACCTCTTCTCTCCCGCCTCCTTGAGGTCAAAATTTAGCCACTTAATGGCCCAATAAGCTCTATGCTCTATCTCTACCGGAAGATGGCAAGACTTGCCATAGACCAACTTGTAAGGAGTGGTGCCAATTGGTGTCTTGAAGGCGGTCCTATATGCCCACAAGGCATCATTGAGCTTCATAGCCCAATCCTTTCTTGTCCTAGAGACCGTCTTCTCAAGAATCCCCTTTATCTCCCGGTTGGAGATCTCCACTTGGCCACTAGTTTGGGGATGGTAAGGGGTTGTCACCTTATGAGTCACCCCATACTTAGCCAAAAGTGCCCAAAGTTCCTATTGGTGAAGTGCTTCCCTCCATCGCTTATGATCACCCTTGGTGTTCCAAACCTAGGAAAGATCACTCGGTTGAAGAACCGCACCACAACCTTGGCGTCATTTGTAGGAGAGGCGATTGCCTCCACCCATCTCGAAACATAATCCACCGCCAATAGGATGTAGAGGTTGCCACATGAAGAAGGGAATGGTCCCATGAAGTCCACACCCCACACATCAAATATTTCCACTTCTTGTATGTTGTTCAAGGGTATCTCGTTCCTCCTTGAGATGTTGCCCGTCCTTTGGCAAGCATCACAAGCCGCCACAAAGCTTTGCACATCCTTGAACAAACTTGGCCAAAAGAAACCCGATTGCAACACTTTAGCACATGTCTTGTGTGAGCTAGCATGCCCTCCACATGGCAAGGAATGACAATGGCGGATCACACTCTCCACCTCATCCTCCGGTATGCATCTTCTAAACATTCCATCCGGTCCTCTCTTGAACAAAAGTGGTTCACTCCAATAGTAGTGCCTCACATCCTTGAAGAACTTCTTCCTTTGGGCATATGTCAAACCGGGAGGGACCTCCTCACACACTAAGTAGTTTACAATGTCGGCAAACCATGGCTCGCTTCCTCTAGACACTTGGAACAAGCATTCCTCTACCATTTGCAATTGCTCATCCCGTAATGAATCATCAATCGGGATGTCATCTCTTTCAAGCTCAAATGGTGGGAGTCTACTAAGGTGATCCGCCACGGAGTTCTCGGACCCCTTCTTGTCCCGGATTTCCAAATCAAACTCTTGAAGAAGAAGGATCCACCGAATCAACCTAGGCTTGGCATCCTTCTTGGTGAGTAGATAACGGATCGCATCATGATCCGTATAGACTATGACCTTCGCTCCAACAAGATATGAGCGGAACTTCTCAAATGCATACACAACCGCTAGCAACTCCTTCTCGGTGGTAGCATAATTGAGTTGGGCATCATCTAGCTTCTTGCTAGCATAATAAATGGCATGGGTGCGCCCATCTTTCCTTTGCCCCAAAACAGCCCCAACGGCTACATCGCTTGCATCACACATGATCTCAAACGGTAAACTCCAATCCGGAGGTTGCATGATAGGTGCGGAGATCAAGGCGTTCTTCAACCTACAAAAAGCCTCAAGGCAATCTTTGGAGAAAACAAATTCAACATCCTTCATTAGTAGGTTAGTAAGAGGCTTAGAAATTTTAGAGAAGTCTTGAATAAACCTCCGGTAAAAACCGGCATGCCCTAAGAAACTCCTTACCCCTTTCACCGAGGTAGGTGGTGGCAACTTCTCTATCGTTTCAATCTTGGCCCTATCAACCTCAATGCCATGGTTAGACACCAAATGTCCTAACACAATGCCTTCACTTACCATGAAGTGGCATTTTTCCCAATTCAAGACAAGATTTGTCTCTTCACATCTTTGCAATACTAATGACAAGTTAGCCAAGCAATTATCAAAGGAAGAACCATAAACAGAGAAATCATCCATGAACACTTCCATGATATTTTCAATGTATTCCGAAAAGATAGCCATCATACACCTTTGGAAGGTGGCGGGTGCATTACACAACCCAAATGGCATTCTCCTATATGCAAAAGTACCCCATGGACATGTAAATGTTGTTTTCTCTTGGTCAGTAGGGTGGATAGGGATTTGGAAGAATCCACTATAGCCATCTAAATAGCAAAAATGAGAGTGTTGAGCTAACCTTTCTAGCATTTGGTCAATGAAGGGGAGAGGGAAGTGATCTTTCCTAGAGGCCATGTTCAACTTCCTATAGTCAATGCACATTCTCCACCCCGTAACCGTCCTAGTTGGAATTAGTTCATTGTTCTCATTAGTCACTACGGTGGAACTACATGAACGGGACTAACCCACTTACTATCCGAAATAGGGTAGATAATTCCCGCATCTAGTAACTTAATGATATCCTTTTTGACTACCTCTTTCATTATGGGATTCAATCTCCTTTGATGTTCAATAGAGGGTTTATGGTTGTCTTCCATCAATATCTTATGCATGCACAAAGAAGGTTTTATGCCAACCAAATCATCAATAGTATAGCCAATGGCTTTCCTATGCAATCTTAGTTCATGCAACAACTTAGCAAGTTCATCATCACTCAAGCATGCATTCACAATCACCGGATATGTTGAATTATCACCAAGGAAAGCATACTTTAAATGAGAGGGAAGGGGTTTGAGTTCAAGTTTAGGAGGACCTTTATCGAGTGGAGACGATCCAAATAACGTTGGATGGGATGAATCCAAAGCAAATGAAGACCCTACAAGGCTCCTTGAAGCTTGATCATCAATAAAGTCTGATTCAGGGGAAACCACGGTTGGAACCACGGTTGGCTCCACTTCCACGGCCGTGGACCTTGCCTGGCTCGTTTGTTGAGGCTTTACAGAGAGTTTGACGGCCGTGGAACTCATTCCACGCCCGTGGAACTTGCAGCTGTTCAACACCTCTTCGTTCTCTTCAATTTGAGCCCTTGTCTCCTCTTCTAATGCTTCTAAGGCCTTGATCTCTTCATTGCAAGCCTCCTCAACACCTTCCTCCATCATACTTAAGGTAACAACCTTCTCCAAGGGATCCTTGATCAAGATCGAGCTCACAACTTCTCTAGATTCCTCTTGCTCGACTATGTCGAAGACATCCTCATCAAGGGTTGGCCCTTTCATCATTGTGGATAACTTAAACTTGATGTTCTCTTCTCCAATGTTGAAGGAGAGAGTCCCATTCTTGCAATCCACTAGGCATCCGGAGGTGGCTAGGAAAGGTCTTCCTAAGATGATGGGAACCGGATAATCTGCCGGAATATCCAAGACAACAAAATCAATTGGCACATAGAATCCTCCTAGTTGCACCGGGATGTCTTCTAAGATCCCAACCGGATGAGTGATAGATCGATCCGCCATACAGAGGGTCATCTTGACCGGTTTTGGCTCTCCTAGCCCAACCTTGTTGCAAAGTGCAAGCGGTATGATGCTTACACTTGCTCCAAGATCACAAAGGGCCTCATACTTCACATCTCCCACTCCAATTGGGACACAAAAGGAACCCGGATCTCTTAGCTTGGGAGGCATCTCCTCCTTCATTGTTTGAATCAATTCCGAGGATCTCTTGGTCATTCTTATCTCCCCATATTCTTCCAACTTCCTTTTGTTGGAGAGTATCTCTTTCAAGAACTTGCCATATGCCGGCATTCCTAAAATAGCATCCATGAACGGAATGTTAATATGCAATTTAGACATTAGTTCAAGGAATTTACCAAAGTGATTGTCCAAGCGAGCTCTTGCTCGTGATTAAGGGAATGGTAGTGGTGGCTTGTATGGAGGCGGTGCCACATATGTTGGCTCAACATCCTTGCTCTTGCCTCCATCTCTTTGTAAAGTCTCTTCCTCTATCACCACTTGTTTCCCTTTTGCATTCTCCTTGGGCAAAGGATCTTTCATGCTCAACCCACTCCTTGTAGTGATAACCAACACTTGGCCTCTTGGGTTGTCTTCGGTCCTTCCGGGAAGCTTTCCCGGATCTCTATGGGCTTCACCCGCCTTTTGGAACACTTGTGCTTCCAACACCTTTTGAGCCTTAGAAATTGAAGTCACGGTGCTCTCAAGACCACTCAACCTTCCAAGCAATTGTTCAAACATCATTTCGGTCCTATCCTTTGGAGGTTGAGTAAATCCGGGTGGAGGTTCTTGTGAAGCTTTTGGTGGTGGAGTTGTGCTTGTGGAAACGGGAGGGTTCAAGGCTCCATCCGGGTTAGAGTAGGAAAAACCGGGATGGTTGTGGTTAGGCCGGTAATTGTTGAATTGCCGGTTGTTGTTGAAGTTCCTTGGGCCTTGATAATTGTTGTAATTGCCCCTTCCCATGTAATTCACATCTTCCTCCTTGGAAGATAGATTAGCTTGCACTCGCACTTGAGGAGTTGCTTGATTCTTCAAAGTTGTAGCACACAACTCCCTCAAGGACTTCAATTCATTGTTGATGGCGTCAAGCTTGAAATTGCTCATGGTGACTTCACTCACGTCATATGCTCCCGCCTTTCTCCCTTCACTCTTCCTATGGGAGTACTTCTCAATCACTAGAGCTTGCTTCTCCACAAACTCCCAAGCTTCATCTACATGCTTCTCCATGAAAGTCCCACCGGAAAGAGATTGGAGCTTGAATTGGCTATCTTCATCAAGTCCTTTGAAGTAGATCTCCAATAGCTCAATTTTCGGTATGCCATGGTGTGGACAATCTAGGAGAAGATCTTTGAACCTCTCCCAAGACTTGAATAAACTCTCTCTATCCTTCATCACGAAGGCATTGATCTTCCCTCTTAACTCGGTAGTCTTGGAAGGTGGGAAGAACTTAGTCAAAAACTCGGTTGTCATCTCCTCCCAAGTACCAACTCGCCCTTGTGGAATAGATTGATACCAAGCCAAGGTTTTATCCTTAAGAGAGAAGGAGAAAGCCCTAAGCTTATGGTTGTTGCTCTCCAATCTAGGCGGTCTAAGAGTCTCCATCAAAATCTCATAATTCATTAAGTGTTGATGAGGAGATTCTCCTTCCATCCCTCCAAACTGATTATGCCGGATCATTTGTAGAACTTGAGGGCGGAGTTCGTAATCATGGGCTGCGGGATCTCCTAAGTTCACACCCGGACGGTGTGCTCTTTGTGCCGGATCCATACGTTGCCCCAATGTTTGTGGCTCTTCCATAGCAATGGGCACAACCCTAATATTCACCGCCGCCGGCTGCGGTTGTGGTGGAGGTGGAGGAGGTTGTTGACGGTTAAGCTCTCTTTGCACAAGAGCTTGCCTAATCTCCTCAATCTCCCTCCTAGTTGCCTCTTGCCTCTCATTGGCAAGTCTCCTTTCATTCTCCAAAGCTTCATCCCTTATCCTAATTTGCTCTAAAGCCTCATCCAACTCAGCTTGGAGATCTCTTCCGGCCATCTCTTTTCCCTTTTTAATGCTCTTGGATCTAGATCTAAGGGTTTTCTCCGGTTCGGGATCGAATGGAGCTAAATCCTTGCCATGAGATCTTCGCATACACCTAAAGAGTAAGAGATGTCCTGAAAAGAAAAGACACAAACCAAGAAGAGATCAAAAGCAACAAGAAAGATCTACACTACAAACAATCACAAAATAGGCTCAATCTAGACCTAGTCCCCAGCAACGGCGCCAAAAACTTGTTACGCTAGGATTAGTAGCACAAAAAGCTTTAAATTTATAACTCGAACTAAATCCTAAACTACCTAGCGAAACCCGCAGTGTACGGGTCGTTTTGTAGAGAGGAAAGTATTCCGAGGTCGAACACAAGGACTGAGGTGAAACTAAGTCATTCAATGATCAAAGATAGTGTGAATCTAGACTAAGATAAGATGAGGAATAAAGAAAATGGAAAACACAATGTTTTTGGTTGGTTTTTAGGTGATCAATCAAGGATCACAAGTATGTGAACAAAATCAAGCAACACAAACACAAAAGATAGTAGAGTGGAAGTAACAAGCGGATTCTAGAGATTGGAAGTCCGGTTATGGCATAGACTCAAGCTATCTATTCATTCCTCTGGTTAACTATGATATGTTGGGATTAAGCGTTTCTGGATTGGGATCAATTACCGGGTAGGTCTCATGGTCCACTAGTCCATTCCTAAGGTCTCATCACCGGGTAAGTCTCTAAGAACCTAAGGATAGGAATTCTACACAAACCGGATTGTTACCTAGGGATCTAACCTATCCTTACCGGGTAAGTCTCGGAAAGGGAAGTTCTAAGCAACTATCCTAGCACACTTAGTCCAATGGCGGCTTGTGAGGCTCACCACTACCTAGGGTTTGTCATCTTTGGAATCTAAGAGTAAGAATCACCGGGTAGGTCTCTTCTAACACTTAGTTGCTAACACTAGGTCACCCTAGGATAGATTTAGCTCAACAAACACTAGGATTTCAACATTCTAACAATCTAGAACTTAGATCCATCGAACCATGTAACCACGGGCTGTTCTACCACTTCCACGGCCGTGGAATGGCAAGAACAAGCCGTGGACTTCAACAGAGGCTTCGTTCAAGTAATCAAGTCATCCAAGGGAAAAACTAAGTCCATTCTATCATAGTCCTAGCCATAACCCTTCTTTCCTTACCCTAGAATCGCAATCTATCTAGCCAACAACATACATTTCAAGATCAATCTTCACAAATAAAGCATGCTTGCAAGTCATGGTTAAATAATGAAGAACAATTTCAAGAAAAGACATTAAAGGCATAGAGTAGAAGTTACCAAATTCTTACAAGGCTCCAAGAGCTAATCCAAGTTGTCAACAATGGACTCCTCTCACAAAACAACTCTAATCTCACTCTAAAACGAAAATCTACAGTAATCTCTTCCAAGAACACCCACAATGGGTGCTTGGAAGAGAGGCAACAATGGATAAGTGTTTTGGGGAAGAAGATAGGTCAAAAAGGAGGAAGAGAGATCCCCAATTACAGCCTGCAAAATCCTTTAAATACCCACTAAGATGCAAGAGCAATGGAAGAGATCGTGGCCAGCTGTCAACGTGGTCCTGGCAGGTTCCACGGGTAGAATCACGGCCGTGGTCTGGGCCCAGACCGTGGTTTGCTCCAAAGTCCTCCTAGGCTCGTTAAGCCATGATTTGGTGCATGGCTTGTGTTGGCAAGGTTCCATGAGTCATCCTTAGCCCTTAGCTTGCATTCCAATGAGTCCGGAAGTGTGTCATCTTGAGGAATGATCCTCGGATGTATCGATTAGGCTCTTAAATCTCCCAAAATACCTACAAAGCAAGCAAAAGTCCGAGTAGACGTCTATCTCGACAAAATACGTGATTTGAGTGCAAACGCCGTGAACTAATGCTAAACCATGCATGAATGAGCGGAAAATCTATCTAAATGAGTGTCTAAATCTAAGTCATAAATCGTGTTATCAAACTCTAACAGGAAAACCATTAAAATGAATGGTACTTGTGGTCGTTGGTGCTGTCGGCACTACAACACTCCTCAGCTCATAAACTCTGGCTGATGCATCTCTGGTGTCTATAGAACCACCAACTCGTCGTCTACCTCTCCCTTGTCCCGGAGTGGACTCTTGAGGAGTGGTAAAACCAAGAACTCTCTGCTACTGTTGTTCGTATTGAAGTCTTTGTCCTCCTTCTGCAACACTGGCAGGTGAAGAACCCTATTGTGATAGCGTCTTGTCTTGACAGCAAAACGCAGCTCTGTGTCCTGGCTTGCTAGAGGAGAAGCAAGTCACTGCGAGCTTCTTGCAATCAACTCGAATGTGTCCTGTACCTCCGCAGTTATGACTCTGGTGGAAACTAGAACATCCCAGCATCTGACTATGCCCAAACCCAGCTGCTCCAGCTCCAACACTGGCTGATCTAGTGTTTTGTCTCTTCTCATGACCTCCTATTTGAGAAGCTCTCCATTGACCCGGTCGGCCTTTCCATAAGCAGAAGCTCTATCCTGATAATTCGTTAGAGAATCACAACGGAAACCAGCAAGATAAGAGTGTGTAGACTCCCTCAACCTCCGGGAGAAGAGATAAACATGTTGATCCTTAGGTGGTGCAGACGGACCCAACAAAGACAACTCATCCTGAAACTTGCTAATGATCTCACAATAGGCAAATCCTCAAATCCACCCTCAAGAAAATCCTGAAGACGATCTCTCCTCATAACTGTAGGGAAGTAGCGATCTCTGATCACCGTCTTGATATGCTCATAACCAGTGACCTTACTGCGAGTTGTCCTCCACCAGGAATGAGCCTGATCCTTCAGCAGTGTTTGTGCTATGTTGACTCGACGTCCCTTAGGGCAACCGATCGCCTCCATAGCAGAATCCAGCTGTCCTAGCCACAACTCCACCTCCAATCTTGTCTTTCCCATGAAAGTGGGAACCTTTAGCTGATCGAAAGCCTTCAACCAACTGTCAAGCTTTGGCTCCTTCGCCTCAGCCGGCGCTCTAGCAAGCTCAACAACTCTAGCAGGTGCGGCCACAATTTGTGTAATTTTGTGCAAAACCTCAGCTGATCTCGCAGGAACTAGTGGCACTGGTGTAGATCCTCCAGTCCTGATAGCCTCCTTGACTCTCTACACGTAGTCGCGATATGTAGAAGCTCCTAAAGACACTCGATCAAACTCCGTCGATGATGCTCTCTATTCACCAGACCTAGCAGCGGTCCCGTTCCCAGCCTCAGGAACAACATTCTCAACAACTTCCTCAATGAACACCTCAGCGATAGGCGAATCAACAACTAGTGCCTGACCCTGACCTCCAACTAGTGGAGGTGTTCTTGCACGTCCTCGTCCACGGACGACAGGTGGAAGAGGTGGTTAACCTCTTGCTTTCCCCATGGCAGATGTAGCTCTAGTACGTGTCATCTACTATAAGGATAAATATATAAGAATCAATATATAGATATAAGGTCATACTACAACTAAAGCAGAAATCCTGAAAAAGGCATATAAAGACCAACACATAAGAAACTATACTGGTGAGATCCGCAGAGGTAGTGGTGTTCACCCG
The DNA here is from genome assembly GCA_033239045.1 of Fagopyrum esculentum. Classification (NCBI taxonomy): domain Eukaryota; kingdom Viridiplantae; phylum Streptophyta; class Magnoliopsida; order Caryophyllales; family Polygonaceae; genus Fagopyrum; species Fagopyrum esculentum. The sequence continues at coordinate 106,644,026 of BSUD01000002.1, forward strand.
TACATCTATTCTAGACCGACAAGTTTAAAAACAAAACCCCCTTTTGAAAATGTTAGACCCCTTGCGGGTTCTATTTATATATCCATCCGACCTGTAGAAGATTTCGAGTGCCACTATTGCCAAACTAGATCTCTGATACCGTATTGTAACACCCCCAAGTTGTGGGAGCTCGAAGCGTTACGGGCTAGGACCTCACAATGGGTCCAGACCCTCAGAGTAGCAACAACACAACGGATCTTACAACAAGGCACAGACGAATGAAAACCAAAACTCAATATAAAACCAAATGTTTAAACCAAGGAAAGAGTAAAAGACTCGCAGCCGAGTTCAAAACAAAAGGGAAAGCAACAACATAAACATAAACCCGATCCCGTCCTATAATGCACGGGAACCTCGGCTGACCACACCATCCGGATCACTCAGCAACATCCTGAACCTGAGGAACATCTACAACATTGGTATAAACCGTTAGCTAACATTCTAGATATCGAAAAGAACATAAAGGCACAAACACACATAAGTTAAAGTAAAAATATAGCATGCTCGCACTCAACTGGTTATTATCTTTCATTAAGTTAGTTGTTACTGATTCAACTTCTTTTGTCACACGAGAATCTCCCGAAACTCGCCTCCGCTTCCGTCTACCAATAGGAACATGTTCGCTCCAAACGGTGTGTGCAAGCTTTAAATTTATAACCCTAGATGTAAGCTTAAAACAAGGATGCGAACCCGCAGTGTACGGGTCAATCGTAGTAAAAAGCAAGAAATTCCAGGGGTCGATCACAGGGACTTAGTGAAACAAAGTCGGAATAGGTAAGCTTTAGCAATTACTAACCACAAAGCAATTAAAACAATCAAAGATGATAAAAGTCAAATAAGGAAATATGCAATTCTAGGGATTAAAGCATCTAGTTGTGGTTCCAACTCAAGATCTAAAGATAAGCGGACAAAGCTGAGATTTTTGCATAGGGAAGGTGTTACTAAAGTGGAATAGATCACCGGGTAAGTCTCACTACTCACTAATCCCAAACCGTAACTCCTATTACCGGGTAAGTCTCAAGGAATTAAGATAAAGAACTATAACCTCAAACTAACACTCCAACTAAGGGAATAGAATCAACCTTTACCGGGTAAGTCTCAGGCTAACTCACAAAGATGGAATGGAAGCACACTCAAACCCCAATAAAGGATAAACCTTTATTACCTACACTTATGATCTTAGGTAAACAAACTAAGGAATTACCGGGTAAGTCTCATCCTAGGCTTGCATTGAACCAGGAAAGGTGTAATAAGAATAGGATTTGGCAAACTCTAACACTTAACTCTCAATTTCGGATCAGGAAAAGTCACCTCGGTTAGAAGAATTCCACCCCGTCCGAGATGTTCATCGACTGAGCGAGATGCTTAGGGTTAAGGTAAAGATTCGAACTTTCAGGGTCCTACTATGATTAAGATTATTCTATCATTGTTTTTCCCACAACCTTCAGCCAATTACCCTAGAATCACACAAAGAGATTAGCCACTCATCATCATGAAAGTATTAATCAAATATATGGGAAGAAAGAGAATAATTGAACAAGAAAACCTTAAGAGAAAGGCTTCAATAACTGAATCAATTATAAAACCAACAAGCGTTCCTTGGATAGAAATCCAACAACAACAAATAAGGGAATCTAAGATGATCTTACAAAAACCCTTCGAAAAGCTATAAAAGCTATAGACTTTCTTCCTTCAACCTTCAAAAAGGTTCTTCAAATCTCCCAACTGGAGTATGGCTGCAACGGTGTATAAAACACAATCAGTGGTATAGCATGCTCCGGATTTGTGGAAAATTCAACCCTTTTTATAGAAAAATTACTCTCCAAAGATAAGATATCTTAGAAAGATCTCTTCCCATAAAAATAGGTAAAATATATGGTCTCAGTTATCTTCTTCCTTCCAGGAACCCAGCCCAAAAATATAAGATCCTCTTTCCAAAGATAAAGATCTCAGCCAAGAATAAAATATTCTCGCCGCGTCCCAGGTGTTCGCCTCGGTCGAGTCGACTCCTCTGGATCACCTCGGTCGAGGTGACTCTATAGTCAACCGAGGTGAATCACAACTGAATGTGAAATCTCTCAAATCTGGTCCAAAGTAAATCTCTAATCCATGGCTATGCTTCCTGGATGTTTTCTTAAGTTCCTGAATGTAGCTCCAATGACTCCATAGCTCCTTTTGCTCCTTTTTGATGCAAAACGTGCCATTTTACCTACGATTACAACAAAACTAGGTGTAGACCTCGATTCCCGTAAAGGTAGATGAAACGGTAATATAACCACATAATATACATACAAACATGCAGATTATTGAAGATAAAACGTCTAAAGAAACCCCAAAATATAGACAATAATTCATGCTATCAAAATACCACATACTTAGCCCTTGCTTGTCCCTAAGCAAGTTCCGCATATAAAATACAACATAGAATGGATTTTAAGTCATAAAGATCAATGAAAAAGTCTTTCAAAAACATTTTTATGGTGTGCTACAATCATAGATAACTCTAAGAGAATACTTCATGGAATTTAAAATCAAAACATGTTTAAAACATTTTATAAATATGAGAAAGTTGTTCATCTTTGCATAAAATCATATAATGCATAATAAATCGTAATCATCGAAATTAATCATGTATAATCCAGTTTAAACCACAAGTCAATCAACAAGCTCGAGGTCTCAAGGGCTTCCCAAAAGAAAGGTCAAGAAACGTGTAGGGTAGGGATGTATATAAGGTAATGTGGTGCTAGAATCCGGGAAAAGGATATCACTTCACTTTCACTTTGACTTTCAACATCTTTCACCAATAAGCTTTGCTTATTTCACACTTTTTCTTTTTTTACTTTACTTTTTGGGATGCATGGACAGAGGTGCACAATAACCGAAGCCTAGGAAATCAGCAATCATCAATTTCTTGAGATGCATCAAACCCTTGATGCACATACCATGACCCGTTAGGAATATCGCTCAATCCGACTTTGGCAAGACACAAACACCCGGCTATGTGAATGGTGCCGAGTTACTCATCATCATGATTGACTTCCCCAAACCTATTTATTGCTTTCTAACACTTTGACTTCCAGCCAACTTCTCAACTTTTACTTCACTTGCTTTCACCACTTTGCTTGCTTCCAAATTCCCGGATAGGTAAAGGGAGGCAAAAATGTATATGAGGGGCTAAGCATGATCAAGAAGAAGAAGAGAGAAGAATGAATTGCCTTGGTCTTTCCAGGAAGAAAGTGAGAGAACTCATAATGTGGTGTCAACCTTCAAATTCAACATAATTTGGATAAAAACAAAGTATTAAACATGCCAAAAATTTCAAACAAAGCATTTAGCAACTTAAACATATCATAAAACCTTTCAAACACATAAAGATTTCAAAACCAGTCAGCAAACAAGATCTTCACTGAGATCATATCCAGATAAGAAGCACAAAAATCGTTTCGAAAACTCCCAGTTAAAACACCTCGGTCGAGGTGTTCTAAGTCAACCGAGGTGAAGTACCTCGTTTGGCCAGAACTGCCCCGGTCGAGGTCGAAATTGTTTTTTTTCTTGTCTAGTTTTTGATGTTTTTCTCAATCAAATAACTTGTATGCATGCATGTAATCTCAGATAAAATCATAGAAGCAAAATGAAGCATAAATATCCGATAATGTCGAGTCATACATCACATAAGTCGTAAAATACATAAACACCCCATACTTGGGACACACTGTCCCAGTGGGTCAAAATAAGTCTAAAGGAAATAAAGTACTCACCGGACATATAGCTGAGCTGAATAATAAATAAAGAAAGAAAATCCTGCAAGCTCTCAATGGCCGCGATCCGGTGGTGGTGGTGGTGGCATGTACGGATACTGGGATGGGTCAAATGGATAACCCATAGTCTGCTGAAATTGGATCTCCATCATCCGGCGCTGATAGTGCTGGCTCTCTAGCATCTGATGAGTCCAGCGGTCGATCTCTCGGTGTTGGGCGGCAAATCTCTCATCGATGTCCACAGTAAGGGCAGCATAGGAGTCTATCATCTGATCCGTCAGATCATCGATCCGACGGTGAGCCTCTAGATCTCTCTGTCGGCGTACCCTACGCCTAGCAGGTCGGACTGGTGATGCAGCCGGCGCGGTCTCAGTATCGTCATCGTCTAAGTCAATGACCGGCGCACTCGTCCTAGCAGTATCAGTCCTTGTATCCATAGGAACTCCACCATCCCTATCATCATCATGTGCAGTCTCCTCCTCCACCTCATCCTCCTCAACTGGTGCAGCTGCTGCCTCTCTAGCATCCTCCATCAATGGGATCCAAGTAGTCTGCCAGTAGTGAGGATCATAAACTGAGAACTGGGGTGACCATCTGATCCCCTGTAGTGTAGTCGGCTCCCATGGCATAGCTACATACGGCGTAGTGAGTCCTTGGGGAACCAGAATCCTCCGAGTAATCATCTCCTGAAGTCCTAGCGGCTTGACAGCCGCCACCATGGTACATGCGCTGAGATCCATATCGTGGTAACTCGTAATGTGAGTCACGATGCCTCTGCAACAGATATCCCCCTTCGTCTTGGCTTTGATCCTGTGCAGATCCTTTGCCAGCATCAAGCCAAATTTTGGGATCCCTCCAGTCACCATGCAGTAAAGGCTGAAAAGCTCCCCCTGTCTGACCTTCTGGGGCGTCTCAATACGCGCCAGAAGCGTCTCACTAATAATCCGGTGAGCTAACCTAAATGCTAGGTGAAAAATAATACGCTCCCTGGAGTCTCCAGGGCACCATCTGTCTGCGTGCTCAACTACATGAGCAATTTGATCCCAGAACTCCCTAGCTACAACTCGGGAGGGAAAATCAACAGCAGTCGGAGCCGGGAAACCAAAGATGTCCCGCCAGTACTCTAAATGAACTATGAAGTTCCGGTTCATCAACCGGTACTTCACAGAACGCTCTGTGGGAAGGTAGGTGAAGGAGCTAACAAACTCCATAGTAGGCTCTAAGTAGGCAGGTGCGCGGATCTCAGTAAACTGATCTAGCCCTACCATCGAAATCATCCGTCTCAAATCTCCATCCACATGGAGACAATCAAAAGCTGATACGTCCAAGAAGCGAGGTGCAATCACTGGACGGGTTGCGATGCGGTCATAGTCGACCCGGTGTCTCTCGTGGATCACCGGTCTAATAGGTCTAGAGGAAGAAGAAGAAGGGGAAGGAGAGGATATGTCCCTCAGGACCAGCTGTCTATCTGAACTCATCTCTCAAACAACCTGTCAGATCACCTCGGTCGGCCTGACAAATCTCAAGAACACCTCGGCCGAGGCACAGACCGATTGAACCGAGGCACAGACCGATTGAACCGAGGCGAATAACTGCGCGACGAATTTCCTCAAAAATCCAGTTCTTTTCCCCCAAAATCACTAGAACTGGTTCCTATGGGGTACTTACTCTGTTTCTCAGCAAATGCAGGGGCAACCAAAGCCCAAATCGAAAGAAATCAGTGGAGAAAGCGAGATTAGGGTTTTTTTCGATATTTACCCCGATTCGGTCGATTCGGTTCGTTTTTCTTGCAGATTGGCACTTGCACTGGGATCCTTTACCCTTTCTTTGCAATTTGGAAGCAATAATCGTCGAAAACGAGCGAAGAATGGCGAAGCGAGACGAAGAGGCTGCCGCGGTCGAGGAGAAGGTAAAGGAGGAGAGAGAAATTCAGCCCCTTTTATACCCTTTTCTGGAACTTCTGTCACCTCGGTCGAGGTGGTCTTGACTGGACCGAGGTGGTACGGATCGAGGTGGTTCTTCAGAAATCCTAGTCGCCTCGGTTGCTCAAGAATCATCTCGGTCGAGGTGCTTGACAGCAACCGAGATGTGCCTCAGTCAAACTCCGTCTTCTCAAATTCTCGAACTTCTGTCCTTCCAGTTGTGCTCCTGGTTTGTATTCCTTCCTTAGATGTCACCTGTTGTCTGTCTAGGATGCCAAAAACAAAACAAAGCAAAGCAAAAGCAAACTATCTAAGCTAGACTAGAAAAAGGGAAAAAGAAAGCATTACCTTGGGTTGCCTCCCAAGAAGCGCTTGATTTAAGGTCGCTAGCTGGACCATGTTGCGTCTCTCATACGAGGTATAGTGGTGCAACCTCCTCAACCGGAACTTCCGGTTTGTATTTCTTAAGTCTATGACCATTGACCTTGAAGCTTCCGCTCGTTTCGCCCCATATCTCAACTGCACCATGAGGAAAAACATGTTTCACAACATAAGGTCCGGTCCATCTAGATTTTAACTTACCTGGAAAGAGGCGGAGGCCGGAGTTGAAGAGTAGAACTAAGTCTCCTTCTTTAAGCTCCTTAGGGATGATACGCTTGTCATGTCATCTCTTCGTCCTTTCTTTATAGATTTTGGCATTCTCATAAGCGTTCAAACGCAGCTCCTCCAGCTCATTGATATCCAGTAGCCGCTTCTTGCCGGCTTCCTTAATGTCGAAGTTCAACCATTTGATCGCCCAATATGCTTTGTGTTCTAACTCAACAGGCAAATGACAAGACTTCCCATATACCAAATTATAAGGGGTGGTACCTATGGGAGTCTTAAATGCGGTCCTGTAGGCCCAAAGAGCGTCGTCCAATTTCATGGACCAATCCTTCCTCGTCCTAGAGACGGTCTTCTCCAAAATTGCTTTAATTTCTCTATTCGAGATTTCGACATGTCCACTAGTTTGAGGGTGATAAGGGGTTGCTACCTTGTGGGTAACCCCATACTTCGATAGAAGTGCCTTAAACTTCCGGTTGATGAAATGCGTTCCTCCATCGCTGATGATGATGCATGGAGTTCCAAAACGTGGAAAGATAGTCCTGTTAAAGAACTTCACAACCACCTTGGCGTCATTAGTGGGAGAAGCAATACCTTCAACCCATCTAGAGACGTAATTGACTGCTAGAAGAATATAGAGGTTTCCTCCGGAGGATGGGAAAGGTCCCATGAAGTCTATCCCCCATACAATAAAGATTTCCACCTCTTGAATGTGATTAAGTGGCATTTCGTTCCTCCTAGATAGATTTCCTGTTCTTTGGCATGCATCACAAGAGACAACAAACGATTGCACATCTTTAAATAATCTAGGCCAAAAGAAACCGGAAGGTAATACCTTAGCGCATGTCTTATCGGTGCTAGCATGTCCTCCACAAGGAAGTGAATGACCGTGCCGTATGACGCTATTAACTTCATCTTCCGGAATGCATCTTCGAAGCATCCCATCCGGCCCGCGCTTGAATAGCAGCGGTTCATCCCAGTAGTAATGGCTTACGTCCTTGAAGAATTTCTTCTTTTGAGAGTACGTTAATCCGGGCAGTATTTCTTGGCAAACAAGATAATTCACAATATTAGCATACCAAGGTCCTTTATTATCAGAAAGTTGGTGGATAGAATGTTCCACCAACTGAGAATCAATGTCAGAGAAAGGAGTAAGAAGTTTGTTATTCTCAGTAGTCTCAGTTGACATCATCTCGCTATCGACCTCGGTCGAGGCGCAGAGGCGTTGACCGAGATGTTCTTCAGTTGCCTCGCTTGATCCAGAAAGTGCCTCGGTCGAGGTACTGTAACTGGAACCGAAACTGGAGATCTTCGTCTCTTGGATTAATTTCTCAGTTTTAGCTCCTGGATCTTCTTCCAGTGCCTTTAAGCTCCGTATATCTGCATCACAAGAAGCATCTATACCTTCCTCCATTAAACTAAAACTAATAACTCTTTCAAGTGGATCGTTAATAAGGATAGAGCTCACCAATTCTCTTGATTCTTCTTCATCATAGATGTTGAAGATATCATCTCCTAGCTGCTCTCCCTTCATGGCCGCAAGTAATGCGAACTCCACTTCATCTCCACCAATGTTGAATTTCAACTTGGCGTTCTTACAATCCACGTTGCAACCCGAAGTTGCTAGAAATGGCCTCCCGAGAATGATAGGAACAGGATAATCTGCGGGAATGTCAAGTACAACAAAGTCTATAGGTAAATAGAAGTTACCTAACTTAACCGGGACGTCTTCCAAAATTCCCACGGGATGGGTAATGGAGCAGTCCGCCTTGTATAACCGAATCTTAACCGGCTTGGGCTCTCCAAGTCCGATCTTCACACATAGCTCCAGCGGAATGATGCTCACGCTGGCTCCTAGATCGCATAAGGCTTCACAAGTGACATCCCCAACTTGAATGGGAATGCAAAATGAGCCGGGATCTCTCAACTTAGGTGGCATCTTCTCCTTCATGGTTTGTATGAGCTCCGAGGATTTAGATGTCATCCTTACTTCACCAAAGTCTTCCAGTTTCCTCTTCCTTGATAGGATCTCTTTCAAGAACTTCCCATAGGCGGGCATCCCTAGAATAGCATCAAGGAAAGGAATGTTAATGTGTAGTTTATTCATCAAGTCAAGGAACTTACCAAAATGCTTGTCTAGATGTGCTCTGGCCCTTGACTGGGGAAATTAAAGTGGTGGTTATATGCAGGAGGTGGAACATAAACTTCGGTTTTCCCCTCCGCTTTCTGTGGCTCCACCTCGGTTGGCATCTCGGCCAAAGTGTTCTTCGACTGCACCTGGACCGAGGTGGTCTTCGTCGGTACTGGCACCGACCGAGGCACTGGATATGCAGTCTTCAGTCCACTCCTCGTTGTTATGGCCATAATCTGGCCCTTAGGGTTGCTTTCCATCCTTGCTGGAAGCTTCCCTGGATCTCTTGGCGCTTCATTCGCCCTACTAGCAAGTTGTTGTTCAAAGGCCTTTTGGGCCTTCGAAAATGAGTCATGGATGTCTCCATAGCACTAAGCTTGATCAAGATAGCCTCCAACACCGCATCTTTCTTTTCCGGCTGGGACAAACTTGATCCTTTCCCTTGGCTCTTTAATGGAGTGGAAGAAGAAGAAGGGGAAGAGAGGAAAGGATTAGAGGAATCGTTAGAATTGGAGTTAGAATGATTGTTACCAGAATTTTGGTTGTTCGCCCTCCAATTATTGTTGTTGGATCCTCTGTTGTTGTTGTAGTTGTTGTTCCGGGAACCGTTGTTGTTGTTACGGTATCCATTGTTGTTATTCCTTGATCCTTGATCTTCCTTCTTGGTTTGAGCAACCAAGAGTTCCTTCAATTGCTTCACGTCATTCTTCAAAGACGTGAGTTGATTGTTGTTTGGCGGAGCTTCTTAGAAGTTAACTCTTTTAACTCCACCATCAGCTCCTTGGTGGGTATATTTCTCCATATGCAAAGCTTGCTTCTCTATAACGTCCCAAGCTTCGTCATTCGCCATGTCCATAAATGTACCGGCGGAAAGTAGTTGGAGGTTGAATTGGGTGCTTCCGTCCAGTTCCTTGAAGTATATCTCCAACAACTCTATCTTTGGAATTCCATGATGTAGGCAATCCAAAAGAATGTCTTTAAACCTCTCCCATGACTTGGACAAGCTCTCCTTGTCCTTCATAATGAATGCATTAATCTTCCCTCTCATTTCAGCGGTCTTAGAGGGGGGAAAGAATTTAGTCAAGAATTCCGTATTCATCTCCTCCTAAGTGCTGATTTTTCCTGGAGGAAGAGATTGATACCAAGTAAGAGCTCTATCTTTTAAAGAAAAGTAAAAAGGTCTTAGCTTGTAGTTGTTGTTTTCTATTCTTGAGGGTCTCAAGGTCTCCATCAAGATCTCATAGTTTTGAAGATGTTGATGCGGAGATTCCTTCTCTAGCCCTCCAAACTGGCATTGGCGAATCATGGAAAGATTTTGCGGTCGAAGTTCGTAGTCATGGTCCACCGGATCTCCTAGGTTAACTCCTGGACACCTCAATTGTTGATTGGGGTCCATCCTTTGACCTAGGGTTTGCGGGATTCCTGCAAAAAGAGCGCCTCGGACTGGCATCCGAGGTGGAAGTACCTCGGCCGGGGCGTCAGGTACTGGGACCTGCCTCGGTCGAGGGTCTGGAACTGGGACCTGCATCGGTCGAGGATCGGGAACTAGGTCTTCCCTCGGTCGAAGTAGATACTGGTCTCGTAAGGCTGCCATATCTACTTCGATCGCTTCAGTTCTGGTGCGAGTTTCTTCTTTCTCTTGCCTCAGTTCTTCCCTGCTGAGGCGTAGCTATTCTAACGCCTCTTTCAATTCGGCCTCAAGATCGCGATTGTCTTGGTTGGCCATCTTCGCTTCTCTTAAGCGTCGTTTGTATGTCTTTTCGGGTTCGGGATCGTAAGGAACGATTTCCTTCCCAGTGTGGGTTCTTCGCATAAACCTAAGAAAGAACCTGCGAAAGTCACTCAAGTAGAGTGGATAGTAGACACGGGGGCAAGTGCCCCAAAAGCGTACCGTAACCGGCTCGGTCTAGACCAAGTCCCCGGCAACGGTGCCAAAAACTTGTTCGCTCCAAACGGTGTGTGCAAGCTTTAAATTTATAACCCTAGATGTAAGCTTAAAACAAGGATGCGAACCCGCCATGTACGGGTCAATCGTAGTAAAAAGCAAGACATTCCAGGGGTCGATCAGAGGGACTTAGTGAAACAAAGTCGGAATAGGTAAGCTTTAGCAATTACTAACCACAAAGCAATTAAAACAATCAAAGATGATAAAAGTCAAATAAGGAAATATGCAATTCTAGGGATTAAAGCATCTAGTTGTGGTTCCAACTCAAGATCTAAAGATAAGCGGACAAAGCTGAGATTTTTGCATAGGGAAGGTGTACCTAAAGTGGAATAGATCACCGGGTAAGTCTCACTACTCACTAATCCCAAACCGTAACTCCTATTACCGGGTAAGTCTCAAGGAATTAAGATAAAGAACTATAACCTCAAACTAACACTCCAACTAAGGGAATAGAATCAAACTTTACCGGGTAAGTCTCAGGCTAACTCACAAAGATGGAATGGAAGCACACTCAAACCCCAATAAAGGATAAACCTTTATTACCTACACTTATGATCTTAGGTAAACAAACTAAGGAATTACCGGGTAAGTCTCATCCTAGGCTTGCATTGAACCAGGAAAGGTGTAATAAGAATAGGATTTGGCAAACTCTAACACTTAACTCTCAATTTCGGATCAGGAAAAGTCACCTCGGTCAGAAGAATTCCACCCCGGCCTAGATGTTCATCGATTGAGCGAGATGCTTAGGGTTAAGGTAAAGACTCGAACTTTCAGGGTCCTACTGTGATTAAGATTATTCTATCATTGTTTTTCCCACAACCTTCAGCCAATCACCCTAGAATCACACAAAGAGATTAGCCACTCATCATCATGAAAGTATTAATCAAATATATGGGAAGAAAGAGAATAATTGAACAAGAAAACCTTAAGAGAAAGGCTTTAATATCTGAATCAATTATAAAACCAACAAGCGTTCCTTGGATAGAAATCCAACAACAACAAAGAAGGGAATCTAAGATGATCTTACAAAAACCCTTCGAAAAGCTATAAAAGCTATAGACTTTCTTCCTTCAACCTTCAAAAAGGTTCTTCAAATCTCCCAACTGGAGTATGGCTGCAGCGGTGTATAAAACACAATCGGTGGTATAGCATGCTCCGGATTTGTGGAAAATCCAACCCTTTTTATAGAAATATTACTCTCCAAAGATAAGATATCTTAGAAAGATCTCTTCCCATAAAAATAGGTAAAATATATGGTCTAACTTATCTTCTTCCTTCCAGGAACCCAGCCCAAAAATATAAGATCCTCTTTCCAAAGATAAAAGATCTCAGCCAAGAATAAAATATTCTCGCCGCGTCCCAGGTGTTCGTCTCGGTCGAGTCGACTCCTCTGGATCACCTCGGTCGAGGTGACTCTGTAGTCAACCGAGGTGAATCACAACTGAATGTGAAATCTCTCAAATCTGGTCCAAAGTAAATCTCTAATCCATGGCTATGCTTCCTGGATGTTTCCTTAAGTTCCTGAATGTAGCTCCAATGACTCCATAGCTCCTTTTGCTCCTTTTTGATTCAAAACGTGCCATTTTACCTACGATTAAAACAAAACTAGGTGTAGACCTCGATTTCCGCAAAGGTAGATGAAACGGTAATATAATCACATAATATACATACAAACATGCAGATTATTGAAGATAAAACGTCTAAACAAACCCCAAAATATAGACAATAATTCATGCTATCAGAATAGATCAGTACCATTCATTACCTACAAGCCTGGGTTGCAAGAGCACATTCTAGTCTCCTGTAGAACTAGACAAGCGGTCACCGCCCGGTTATCATGCACTTGGATGAGTTAAGGTTATAAAGGGTGAATCCTAGTCCGGTTATCCGTTATAAAAATAATAAACAACGCAAACAAACCAAAACACTCAAACCAATATATGGAATTAAGCTAAGTAAGTCCAAGGGACTTACCTCACTCGAAGGTAACTCAGAGCTCAACAAACAAACCAGAGAAAAACTAAGTTTCCCTCGGGAAAGGAGCAAAGAAAGCCTGTTCAGACAAGCATCACGAATCAGGAACGAAACGGTTGCTAGAAATCTATAACTTCTAGTCTCAATGATCTCTAGGAGATTTCCACAAGCTAAGGGATCAACCTTAGTCTTACAGCATACTCAGGGGACAAGGAACATCCATAAGAATCAAGGAAAGGAACGAGGAAAGAAAGAAAGGAAGCAATGTTCGCCCGAAAACGTGCGTGCAAATAAGCTTTATATTTATAAAACTAGAATAAAAGCAAGCGAACCCGCAGTGTACGGATCGGCATAGATCAGCAAGTATTCCAGAGTATCGAACACGGGGATTTGGTGAAACAAAATCCAATTTCGGATTGTCAAGCAAATAAGATGTAAAGCTTTGCAAATATTGGGAAAACAGCAACCCTAAAGATCCGGATATCAAATTGTGGCAATCGATTCAGGATATGCTAAAGAATTTAGGACAAAGTCAAGAATCGCAAAGGTATACTAAGGTAAAGTAATGTACGGTGAAGTTCCAAAACCTTATATGACTTACCCAAAGACACTCTCTATAAAGGTTGTTGAGGCTGCAATATAGAAAGGATCTAAGGACAAGAATTAATCTCAAATACCCAAACTTATAACCCAAGGATAAAGATAAACTCAAACGGTTAAGGTTGTGACACTCGAAATCAAAATAGAGGATGTTAAGTCTCACTACTACCTAGGAAAGGCAAGCCAAGACTAGGTTAAAGCAAATCTTTACCTTTGGATTAAAGTAAAAGCAAAGTTCGTAAACTGAGGTAAATAACGGGTAGATCTTGAGAACCACGGCCGTGGAAACCTAAGAACAGGCCGTGATTTAGGGTGTCGACGATATTTCTCTAACTCTCAGGGTCCAATCAAATTATGATCGATCTATCATCATCTAAGCCATAACTATCAACCCTTCACCTTAGAATTGCTAAAGGGTTTTAGCCAATAACCATTGTCATGATATCAATATTCAATTTAAGAAGAATGAAAGATGAAAACCCTCGAATACTCAATATAACTTCAAAACCAATTCTCAAATCCGAAACACAAGAGGCAATGTTAATGGATTCAGAATATATAACACAAAACCTCACAATGATCTAAGGCAAGTACGAAGAACGGGAAGTCAATCCGTCTTCAATATCAAAACCTAAGAAAAAGGCTAAACCTTCGCTGTAAGCAATCTCCAATCTCCAACAATCCGGCGTTTCCGCAACTCTCAGCGACTTCCAATCAACCCTAAGCAAGAGTGCTGAAAATAAGGGTAAGCGGCCGTCCTCGAAACTCTCTTTTCCAGCCTTTTTATAAGACGAGAAAGAATTGCCGTCAAAGCCCAATATGTAAATGACGTGGCAAATAATGACACGTCAAAAGATCGCCTAAATCACGGTCTCACAGCTTTCCACAACTGTGGTTTAGAGCATGGAAACAGATTACGGTGCCTTGTGACTTCGACGACCGTAATTTAGGCCGTGTAACTTACAAGAGTGCTCGAAACTCTCTTCCATGTTCATGATGCCAAGTCCATGGCTGTGGTTTAGAGCGTGGATTTCAAATCATCTTCTCCAAGGCCGTAATTCAGGGCGTGGAAGTGTATATTGCTTGTTGTTGCCTTTGTTTCGTGACATTCTTCATCCTATCTCCTTCCTTAGCTTCTTTGATGTATCTCCTAATCCTCGAACATGATCGATTACTCCCTTTTCTCTCTCAAATGCTCCGATTCCAGCTCCTATTCACCTAAAATCAACACAAAGCTAGTGTAGACTTCCATATCGACAAAATAGATGAACAAGTTAACATTTGCTTCAAAACCTTATCTATGTACACAATAATAAGGGAAAAACAACCAAAATAAGTACCTAGAATATCGCCATATTTCATGCTAACAAGCAACTCACAAGAACGGGAGTTACTGCAAAAGAAACAGTGGGGGCGGCTGAGTAAAGGCGTAGAGGCGGCAGGAAGGAAATCTCCAAGGGCGGCTCTGTGCAGGCACGGGGGCGGATTCTCAGCAGAAGACGCTGTCGGGGCTTCTTCTCGACAGAACTCTCAGGAAGGTATCCAAAGCTCAAACCTTTGATCCAACCACGTCAAGACTAAACCAAAAGAGCCTGAGAATAATAACACTTCAACAACGGGGATGCAAACAAGAATCAAGATTCAAACTTGATTCTTGTAGAAGAAGAAAAGGAAGAACGAAGGAGGAAACAAAATAGAAGGAAAATGCATGCAGCAACTACATGAACGTGATGAACAACTCAGAGGAGAAGACTTACACGTTCAGTAAGATCACTAGAAGCAAAGGAGACGGCTGCAGCTTCAGGGTTGGGAGAAAGGCGTAAGCAAGAAACGGGAAAAAGAAGAAAAGACGGGAATATATAGAAGAGGCGGGAAAGATAGATGGAAAGGACGTTCTAGGGTTAGAAGAAGATAAGAAAGTCGGCCCATAAGATAGAAGATAAGATCTTCTATATATGAAAAGAAGATAAAACGAATGAAAGAGAGATCGGGCGCGATCTGTAGTCAGTCACAGGGGCGGATGACCCTGTCGCGGGTGCGGCTTGCCGCATGGGTGGCAAACTTCACCGCGGGGGCGGTGAAAGCAAAAGACTGGGGTCTTACAATCAATATCAAAGAGGGCATCTTTGATATCTTTAGTAGAGAAAGGCACTGAAAGATTTGCGTTCTCGATAGCAGATATTTCTTAGTTGAATAACTTCTAGTTGATTTTGAAGTTTATGTATGTCTATTATTGATGTTGTAAAACGGATCTTATAGTCTTTTATGAATTCTTCATTAATATCATTCTCTTTAGACAACACCAAACTGTCATTTTTAGTAATTATTGTAACGATTTTTTTATTTCTTCTCCCCGTAGCTTTCCTATGGTGGAATTTTGTATTCTTATCTCCTAGTTGTAGGTTTCTCGTTTTAGCTCTTTGCATCCAATACGTATGTTGGTAGTCCACTAGACCTCCCTTTTCCTAATTAGTTTGTTAATTTTGTCATTTTTTTGATTGGTCAAATAGCGCAAAGCATTGTTTTTGGAGGGCTTCTAGTTCATCATCGACATTTTGCAGTTGTTTGTGAATATTATCGAATTTATCCCGATTCCACTGTTTTAGTTTTTGTTTGAGTAGTTGTGTCTTCCTTGCGAGATTGAGCATGTGTGTGCTTGGAAATTGTGTTCTTCAGACTTGTTTAATAAGATTCTCACAATCTTGCCTTTGTATCCACATTGTTTCAAACCTAAATGGTTTATCTTAGTTTCTGAGTGTGTGTTTTGAACAAAGATGGAGATTATACAATGATCCGAGTTCGTAAAAGCATATGGTTACTTGTGTGAAGCCCAAGATATTCTTGAATGATATCCAGATAAGTCATTACCATATCAAGTTTTTCATATGTATTATCATCACCATCTTTCTTCTTTTTCCACGTAAAAGTATTTTCTTTAGTTGGAGGTCGAACCCAAGAGAGTGAAGTTGAGGTTTGAATTAAGTTCAATTATCGAGATTGTAACTAATAAGGGGGGGGGGGTGGTTTGGATTGAATTGTAACAAGACAAAAGCACAAGAAAACAAGTAAAGATGTGATAACACGATGGAGAAAAGAGCTACACTAGGTTGATTCTTAGCATGCAAACTACTTTGGTTGGTTCTTTTTATAAGTATTTCATCAATGTTCTCGTCTTGATCATATATATGTGTTGAGCCAATCGGCGTCAACACAACCTAACAAGTTAATGATCTGTAAACCTACAAGAACAAGGTACAAGTTAGCTTTCAAATAAAGACAAAGAGATATAAAGAAAAGAATAAAACCGTTAGACTTTTCTTTATATTTATATTCTTTTTCCTTTAAGCAATTACAACCAGCTTTTACCTAAAGGTTTTCTCCTAGATTAAGGACCTGAACCCGGAATTGATTAACCCTAGCTTTTTGCATGCAATTGGACACTTAAGGTGATCAAGCTAAGTGGTAAGAAATGTAACACCCCGAATTCGTGGGATATCGGAATGCTACGGGCGAGACATCACAATGGGTCCAGACCCTTAGCCTGACAACAATCTCACCGGACCTTTCCAACATGGCACAAATAAAGGCGTAAAACACGAAAACGTTTATAATGTATGCAAGACGGAAAAGTAAAGGGTATAACGTGGAAATTCAGCCGAGTCCTCAAAACGACACAAAAACTCCACAATACATAAACCCGAAAGCATACAATAAACCATAATCCAGCATAAGCATAATAACGATAGTAAACCTAAAAATGCACCCCGTCCGATGATGTACGGCGACCCTCGGTTGTCCACTCCTCCACCTCACTCGGCGGCGTCCCTAACCTGCGGGGCATCTACACAAGCGGTTTAAAACCGTTAGCTATATTCAAAGCATTAAAGACATGGTGAAGGCACATACACACTCATACATCATACATCACATAATCATGCTCCACATACAAGTCCGGTTATTATCTTTATTTATTAGGTCGTATCCCATTCTAGTTCAACTTAGTTTTGTGACACGAGACCACCGTGGTCCCGCCTTGGTCCCTACTTACCGGCATGGAATGGTACAGATGCCTCCGCCGTCTAACCATCACGGGCTAGTCGCCGAGAACCTCCTAACTCTCGCAAGAGTTAGGCAGATGATGTCACCTCCCGTTATCATACACTTGGGCCAAAACATATATAAGTGTCGGTGGTCCTATTACCGGTTTAGTTGATATAACGAAAGCGATAAATCACACACCACCAAACTAGGAAGCATCCTAGGATCCTAGGGTCCAAGGTACTCATGACACTCTCAACAAGAAAGGGAGACTCACAACAGCCTATACAATATATGGACATGATCAACATCTTAGGAGTGTCAATCTAGCCTAGAAGGATTCAACATGCTCAAACACTCAAGATCATCACTCTCATCAAGCCATAAGGGCTCCAAGGATAGCAACCATTATATGGCATTCTCATAAGGCCTAGGTCCTTCCTAAGCATGCTTCTAACTAGATATCAACATAAGGTCTAAGGAAGGAACGAAGAGGAAGGAAAGGAGGAACCTACTGGTGAAGAAAACGCACCCGTGGAAGCAAACTAGCGCCCCAGCGGAAACTGTCACCGCCCTCAGTGACACCCTGGAGCCGCCCCCGCTCCTGGTGGCCGCCCCTGCGGTGGCTCTGTCTGCCCCTGTGGTGATCTTGATCTGCCCCTGCGCCTATTGTGATCTGCCCCCGCGGTCGAACAACAGAAACTCCGTCTTCTTCGTTTATTCGACTGGTTCTTTGCTCCAAGTGCCTCATTCTCTCGCTGGGCCTTCACCAAACTCCCACCACATGTACTAGCTTCCTCACCACGACCTAAATGAGCTATAGGAAGGGACATGCAAAGGTTTACAAGATCTCCCTTCAAAATCTTCCTCCATAGCCATGGAAGTGAAGAGGAGAGGAAGAAGGGATGAACTAGCAGCAAGATGAAGAGGGGAAGAGATAACTTACCACAATAGATCCGGATCTCCAAGGCTGCAGTTTCCCATACCACTCTTCCAAAGAGAAAGAAGAAGAGACCAACAAGGAAGAAGAGAAGTGGAAGAGGGAAAATAACGTGAAATGGGAATGGGGAAATGGGGAGAGGGAATAATGAGGCTGACAAAGTGGTGGGGATACCCAAGGGTCAGTAGCCCCCTTTGTCCCCTCACTCATCTTCCCAAGATCGGAATGTAAAAGGGACCCCTATCCCGCGTTAAAACTCGTACTCAGCTAACGTGCCTGCGGGAAATAAGCCGTTGACGCGGAAAAGGTCGGAAACACCTCCACTTCCGGAAATAAAATTTCCGGATGTTACAAGAAATATGCAATTGTTAGTTAAAGAACAAGGAATATTAGTTAAAGCACATGGAATATAAAACATATGACTGAATAATACTTATATTACTAAAGACTTACAACCAAAGTAGTAATGCAACTTCAAAACAACCCAATGTAGCAAGGAGGCTCTAGAAGCTCATTAAAAAAAACAATATAATATAGAGAGAAAATGGCGGATGATTCTAGCAATCAGCCATGGACCTATTTATACTAGAAATGACACTAAATGGGAGTAAATGGACGTCCTAAACAGCCACCTATAATGTCATAAAGGTGGTGTAAACAGCCGAAGTAAAGTCCTTTGGCGCTAAACCGCGGGGGAGGCCTTGCAGTGCCGTAGGGGCGGTTTGGGCCAAAACGCTTGGTGTTCTTCTTGGCCGCAGGGGCGGCCTGACAATCCCGCGGGGGCGGGTCTTTAATGTTCTTCAAACGTCTGACTTTTCATCTTTTTGTCGCTTCTGATGTCGAGTCGTAGGGGCGGCCCAATGTCACTGCAGGGGCGGTGACACTGGCTCTTCGGCTTCACAACTCCGCAGGTTGGTCCGCCGGAAGAGGCGCAGGGGAGCCGCCTTCGCTTCTTCAAGGTGAGTCACCACAAGGGCGTCTAGAGGTGTCCGCAGGGGCGGTGACTTGCTTCGTTCCGGTGGACCAACCTGTGGAGTTGTGAAGCCGAAGAGTCGGTGTCACCACCATGCGGTGACATTGGGTCGCCCCTCCGGCTCGACATCTGAAGCAAATCGTGAAACAAACACGCAAATGCGCCCTTTCAGGTGCCGCCGTTTTGCCAAGGCGCCCTTTTGGGTTTTCACCTTGCCACTCTTCATCTTTCCTTAATGATCTCACAAATTTCTCGCATCCCTTAAGTCCATTTTTGCACAAACCTAATGTTGGTCGGACTACCTTCTATATGCCCAAACCGCCCTATCGGGTTTTCGGTTTATCCAATGATTTTTCATGCCTTTTTTCAATTTGTTTGGCTTTTTCTCTCTTTTTTTTACTGAATTTCAACATGGATTACAAAGAGAATCATGAAACAAACACGCAAATGAACTATACATGCAAGATAGTGTTCCTTCCTCCATACTTGAAGAACACTTTGCCGTCAAAGTGGAAAATGAAAGCAAAGACTAAAGGTGGAGAAGGGAAACAGATGGTATCCACTAATGGGATGGTCCGGCTGGACCATCCGGACCCTGCTCCGGAGGATACGGGAAGTGGCTGAAGAAGTGCTCTTGTTGCTGGTAAATCTCATCAAGGCGGGTCTATTGGGCATCTAACCGTCCGCCAATGGTGGTCTCAAAGTTGGCTTGCCAAGCCAACTGCTGAGCCTCTAGTTGTTGCTTCTGGGTTGCCTACCAAGCATCATGGCACCGGTCAAAGTGGGCGGTCATGCTCGTGGCAAAGCTGGACTGCCAGGACAGTTGCTGCTCCAGCATGGTGTGTTGGTACTTAGTCTGCCAAGTATGGTGCTAAGTGGTCAAGGCCTCCATCTAAGCCTGGAGGCTCTCAAGGGCGGGACCAAC
Source organism: Fagopyrum esculentum (assembly GCA_033239045.1). NCBI lineage: Eukaryota > Viridiplantae > Streptophyta > Magnoliopsida > Caryophyllales > Polygonaceae > Fagopyrum > Fagopyrum esculentum. Next base: position 106,663,874 of record BSUD01000002.1, read on the forward strand.
ATCTCCCGCTACCGTAAGCATCTCCTCATCGTCCGGATCAGCCGGTATGTAAAGATCGGAGAGCTCATCTCAGAAAGGTAGAGGGCGTGGAAGGTAGGTGATGTGGCTCTCATCTGCAAAAGAAAGCCAAAACAAATTCTCCCCATCCCGCTTGAGGAGCTTGCACCTCCGGAGGAGACCTTCCGTGTAGAATAGGATCGTCATTCCATCGTCATGCTCGGAAAGATCCATTACCTTCTCAGCTATCAAGCATATCACCCCACCTCCAAAGATATCACGGGGCTCATTCTTCCTAATCCACTTCAAAGCGGTAAGGAAAAGATAAGGGCAATCCGGCACGGCCTCACTGATCGGGAGGCAAGAGTACAACAGCGGAAGGTCCTTAAGAGTGACCTTATTCTCCTCCTTGTGTCCACAGAAGACACACATGATGATTTCGGAGAGAAACCTCAAGTAGGGGTGAGTGATTTTGTTTCTATACTCACCCCGACATGAAACTCAAAGTCAGTGGCTGCTTGCCACGACTCGCAAAGGTCCGGTGTGGGGACGGGCTCCCACCATTTGTTAGAGGGGTTAAGAGTCACCCTAAAAGCCTCCTGCAGCTGCATGTAGTCGAATGTGTACTTCTTCTTGTTGAACTTGAAGGAAAGGCCGACACACACATGATCCTCCTTCTCCATGGTGAAGATGGCAATGAATTGTCTACTAAGCTCGGGGTATGTGGGAGCACTCTTCTTCAGAAAGTCCCCGAGCCCAGTATTGTTAAGGATAGAGTGCATGCTCTATAACATGCCAAGCTTCTCCAACGTCGGAATGTGCAAAAACCAAGTTGCATACACAACCCGATCTTGTACAATCCCGTAACAAGTCTTCTCCACCTCAGACATCTTGTATTTTCTCTGTGGTTTCATTCTTGCAAATATTTGAAGCAAAGAATCAGAAATCTCAAAAAAAGAAAGAAGGCGAACCCTCTTATGTGTTTTCCGTAGGGGCGGCTGGCAGATCCGCAGGGGCGGTGAGGTGCAGGAGCAGGTGCTTGCAGGCGCGGGGGAGGGAGAAGATACAGAGGGCGATCTGTGACAGCTATGACAGGTGGAGGAGGAGTGGTGCTTTACTGGTGTTTCCGGCTGGTGGAGGATGCCACCGGTGGTGGTGAAGGGTGGTGGATGGTGGCTGCGTGTGGTGGAAAGTGTGGAGAGGTAGGTTGGAGAGATTGAGGGGTGGTGGGTGAGAGATCGATGAAGGCATCGCTGGGGCGCAGTGGAGGGCGGCGGAGTGGTGACGCAGGGGCGTTGTAGAGGTGGCTAGAGGGAGAGAGGCAGTTGGGGCCCAGGGGCGTGAGAGCTGTGGTGAGAGAGTGAGTGGGAGATGAGTGGTGGGTAACGAGGGGAGAGGTGGGTGGGGTAGGTGTAGGGTCTTTTTGGTTTTCTTATTTTTTCTTTACTAGGGAAAACCGTAAGGGCGGGGGCATGTCACCGCGGGGGCGGTGACAAGGAAGATGGAGACACAGACCCAGCACCGGGGGCGGCACTGGGGCTGCTTGTCAAGGATGACCGCCGCTGGGGTGTGGGTCTGTCACCGCGGGGGGGGGGGGGGGGGGGGGGGGGGGGGG
>BSUD01000002.1:106665759-106777274 GCA_033239045.1 Fagopyrum esculentum
GGGGGGGGGTGTGTGACAGAGTTTGTGTTGGCGCAGACCCAGCTTCGGGGCGGCACCGGGCAAGGGTGTCACCGCAGGGGCAGTGACATGGAGCGCAGGGGCGGTTTTCTTGACATTGGCTCCTCTTCTTTTTCTCTCAGGTTGTCTCCCGAGCAACGCCTTTGTTTTACGTCGTTGGCTCGACTTAGGGACCCTACTTCTCTGCTTGGGCCTCTTCTAACACCATCTCGTCTTTGGGGTCATTCTTCACTCCTTTAAGGTAGGGTTTGAGCCTTTGGCCATTGACCTTGAATATCTTGTGCGTTTGTGGATCGTAAAGATCCACAACACCATGTGGATGGACTTCGGCTATCACGTACAGACCTGTCCACCTTGAGTGTAGCTTGCCTGCAAAAAGCTTTAAACGGGATTGAAAAGGAGAACTTTGTTACCCTCTTTGAAATCTTATCGGAGAATGTTCCGGTCATGCCACGCTTTTGTCTTCTCTTTGTATGTTGTGGCATGGTCATACGCATCGAGCCTTAACTCCTCCAGCTCTTGCAATTGAAGCTTCCGGAACTCTCCTACCTCACCCACCTTCATGTTGCACTTTTTCACCGCCCATCATGCCTTGTGTTCTAGCTCCACCGAAAGGTGGTAAGCTTTTCCGAACACAAGTTGGAATGGAGACATACCTATAGGAGTCTTGTACGTTGTCCGGTATGGCCATAGAGCGTCATTGAGCCTCAAGCTCCAATCATTCCTTCGGGGGAAGCCGTCTTTTCAAGGATGGTTTTGATCTCCCGGTTTGACACCTCCGCTTGACCGTTTGTTTGCGGGTGGTAGGTCGTTGACACTCGTTATGGACGTGGTATTTCTTAAGGAGCGCGGCGATTGTCTTGTTGCAAAAGTGAGTTCCCCTATCACTTATCAAATCCTTGGGGATGCCAAACCTTGCAAAAATATTGTCCTTAACAAATGCTGCAACAACTTTAGAGTCATCAGTTCTGGTGGCCTTTGCTTCCACCCACTTGGAAACATAGTCCACCGCAAGTAATATATTAGTATGCCCAAAAGAGGTAAGAAAAGGACCCATAAAATCTATCCCCCAAATATCAAAAATTTTGCAAAATATGAGTGAAGATTGAGGCATCTTATTTCTCCTAGAGACATTACCCACTCTTTGGAACCTACCACACACCTTACAAAATGCAAAAGCGTCTCTAAAGATGTGTGGCCAAAAGAATCCCGCATCTAAGACTTTCCTAGCTGTTTTATTGGCCCCAAAATGTCCCCCACATGATTCAGAATGACAGAATGTAAGGACAGATTGTACCTCATTGTCCGGGATGCAACGGCGTATTACTTGATCACTACAATGTTTCCAAAGGTATGGATCATCCCAAACGTAGTGTCTTGCTTCGCCCTTCACCTTCTCCCGTTGTGCCTTGGTGAAGTTTGGAGGGTACTCACCTCTAACAAGAAAGTTTACAATGTCAGCAAACCAAGATTTAAAAGAGTGAAGTTTAAACAGAACCTCTGTCGTGTAATCCGCAGGGGCGGCCAAAGCTTTAAGTAGGGGCGCAAGAGGCGCAGGGGCGCCTGGCTCGAGCCGTAGGGGCGGCTATGCACAGGGGCGGGGCTCTAGTTGTGCAGGGGCAGTTACACAACAGAGAGTTGTGTAGAAGGTGTCGTCTGGAAAGCTTCTAAGTATGGCTCTTCCGTTGGCTGGATCTTCCTCCTCCTTCACCAGCCTGCTCAAGTAGTCGGCCACAAGGTTATCAGCCCCCTTCTTGTCCCGTATTTCCAAGTTAAACTCACTTAGAAGGAGCACCCACCGAATCAACCTTGGTTGTGTTCCTTCTTCGCCATGAGGTACCTAAGGGTTGCATGGATAGTGAATACTATTACCTTTATGCCAAGGAGATATTGTCTAAACTTCTCTAGTGCAAACACCACAGCTAGCATCTCCTTCTCGGTGGTGGAGTAGTTTCTTTGAGTTCCATTAAGCATCTTGGATGCATAATGGATGACATGTGATGCTCTTCCGTCCTTTTGTCCTAGAACAGCTCCTACATCACAATCGTTGGCGTCACACATGATAAATGGCTTCTCCCAATCCGGAGATCGGATGATAGGTACACTAGTGAGCCACGCTTTCAAGGTGTCAAACGCCTTCTTGCACTCTTCATCAACCATGAAAGTGGCGTCCTTCTTGAGTATCTCACACAACGGTGCAGAAATCTTTGAAAAGTCCTTGATGAACCGCCGATAGAAACCTGCATGACCTAGGAAAGAACGGATTTCACGCACATTAGTAGGGTAAGGTAAACTTTGAATAACATCAACTTTTGCCTTATCTACTTCTATCCCTTTTGAAGATATCACATGTCCTAACGCAATTCCTTGTTCAACCATGAAATGACATTTTTCAAAATAAAGAACTATATTTGGTTTCTACGCATTTTTTAAGAACAAGTGTTAATGTCCTAAGCATGCATCAAAACTATTTCCATGTACGGTGAAATCATCCAAGAAAACTTCAATTAAATTCTCTACATATTCTGAAAAAATACTTATCATGCACCGTTGGAAGGTGGCGGGAGCATTGTAAAGTCCAAATGGCATTCTGTGGTATGCAAATGTGTCAAATGGACACGTAAAAGTCATACTTCAGGTGTGGTGGAAGGTCCTTCTATTCTATCTCTGGTGTCTGCACTATAGACGGAACAAGCTTCTCGCTTGGAGTTAGTAATGTGGGCCCAATGGCCAAAGTGGAGATAGAGAGCCTTTTGTGCCCATCCAATTGAGCTAGGACTTCCTGCATGCTAGATGTTAAGGCATAATCCGAAGTATGAATGTCAATGTCATGTTCAATTATGTTTTTCAATTCATCTATGTCGGATATATCAAAAACATCTTGAATGATAGGATCAATAACATCAATGGCACAAAGGGAATGATCATCAATAGGGTGTTTCATTCAATCATAGATGTTAAACTCAACTACCTCCCCATCAAATTCCATAATTAATTTGCCACTAACATAATCAATTTTTGTCTTGGCGGTTTTTAGAAAAGGTCTTCCCAACAATATAGGTGCAGCATGTGAGTCATTTTCCATATCCATCACAAAGAAATCAGCAGGAAAAATCAGATTATCTACCATTACTAATACATCTTCAATAATCCCTTTTGGATAAACATTAGATATATCAACAAGTTGGACTACAATCCGAGTTTCAATTAGCGGCCCAAGGCCAAGAGATTTATAGATAGAGTAAGGAAGAACATTGATAGAAGCACCAAGATCAAGCATAACCTTATCAAAACGGGTTTCCCCTATAACGCAAGGAATGCATACCACGCCACAGGGGTGGCGTCATCTAGCCGCAGGGGTGGCGTCTGCACAGGAGTTGGCGCAGTTGCATCCGTAGGGGCGGCTGTGGGGGCGGCAGACTCGTCAGAGGGTTTTTTCTTCACTTCTGTTGCTGGACTTTGCTGGATTTGCTTCCCACTTCTTAATGTTAGAGCACTAACATTCTCTTTAGGGTTGACAACCGTCTAGGAAGGCAAATTTTTGGAGGATCGAGCTTCGATCCTTGTAATGGCCTCCGTCATTTGTCCAACTTGCTTTTCAAGGTTCTTGATGCTAGACTCTATAGTTTGGACATGGATAGCAAAATGTTTAGTTAAAACCTGCAGCATATCCTCAGTATATTGAGACTTACCTTGGCGGGGCTGCTGCTGGTTTTGTTGATCCCTCCATCGAAAATTTTGTTGATCATGCCAATTTAACATGTAATTTTGTGCATATGGATCGTTCCTTGGCCTTTGTTATTGTTGTTGTTTCCCGTAACCCAATGCTTTCACCTCAGCATCATCATCTTGGACTTGAGGGCACATGTCCGTTGGATGGTACGGATCGGCACAAACTCCACATGCCTTGAGTTGTTGTGGAGTTCCCATTAAAGTCAACCTTTTCACCATCTCCTTCGGTTCGGCAATTTCCGTTGAAATCTCATTACGGCTAGGATTGATAGCATGAACTCCTCTTTCGGTAGAAGGTCCTTCCAAAATTTCGAGTTCCTTCCGCTAATTCTTGCATTTTCTCTAAAGCAAGGTCAGGAGTGGTATTTAGAATATTACCTCCACAAGAAGCATCGAGGATCCTCCTCTCATTGTCAAGCAAGCCATTGTACAAGTACAAGACTAGATGTGGGGTAGAGTACCCATGGAAAGGACAGCTGGATCAGAGTCTTGCAAAATGCTCGAAATACTCAAAAAGAGTTTCGTCCGCCTCTTGCTCTATGTTGCTTATAGCTTTCTTCAAGCTATTTGCCTTCTTAGCTGGAAATACTTCTCCAAAAATGCCTTATGGAAGTTCTCCCATGTGTCGATGCTACCGGACGGAAGATGGTAGTACCAATCATCCGCCTCATCCTTGAGCGTGAAACCGAACGCCCTCATCTTGATTTGTTCTTCGGTAATGTTGGCCGGCTTCATACTCATACAAACGGTATGAAATTTCCCAAGATACTTGATGGGGTCTTCACCAATCGACGCATGGAAGTATGGGAGCAAGTGGATCAGCCCTGGCTTGAGCTCAAAGTTGACTCCTTCCCCTATTTCCGGTATGGTAACCGCAATACGGTGTTGAGTCAAGTCCGGCTGCGTGAGTTGGCGAAGAGTTCGGTCGGCCTTCTCTTCACGGATTCGTTGTTGTCTACGTTATCGGATGTACTTTATCTCAATTTCTGGATCAAAAGGAACAAATCCGGAGTTAGTTGCACGGGCTTGAACTATAAAAATGGTCCAAACCAATAATCAATAATCAAAAGAAATCAAAACACAACTAAACTCCCAAGCAACAACGCAAAATTTGAAGAGGCTAAAATCCTAGGTCGTTGTCTTTTAGCTTAGGTCAAAGTAGAATTCTTAATGTTACACTAACAAGTTTGTGTATAGTGTAAGTAACGATCGAACCCCAGAGAGTTAAGTTGAGGTTTTAATTGAGTTCAAATATCGAGATTGTAACCAATAAGGGGGGGTGGATTGAATTGTAACAAGACAAAAGCACAAGAAAACAAGTAAAGATGTGATAACACGATGGAGAAAAGAGCTACAATAGGTTGATTCTTAGCATGCAAACTACTTTGGTTGGTTCTTTTTATAAGTATTTCATCAATGTTCTCGTTTTGATCATATATATGTGTTGAGCCAACCGGCGTCAACACAACTTAACAAGTTAATGATCCGTAAACCTACAAGAACAAGGAACAAGTTATCTTTCAAATAAAGACAAAGAGATATAAAGAAAAGAATAAAACCGTTAGACTTTTCTTTATATTTATATTCCTTTTCCTTTAAGCAATTACAACCAGCTTTTACCTAATGGTTTTCTACTAGATTAAGGACCCGAACCCGGAATCGATTAACCCTAGTTCTTTGCATGCAATTAGACACTTAAGGTGATCAAGCTAAGTGGTAAGAAACATGCAATTGTTAGTTAAAACACAAGGAATATAAAATATATGACTGAATAATACTTATATTACTAAAGACTTACAACCAAACCAGTAATGCAGCTTCAAAACAACCCAATGTAGCAAGGAGGCTCTATAAGCTCATTACAAAACACAAGATAATATAGAGAGAAAATGGGAAAATGGTGGATGATTCTAGCAATCAGCCATGGACCTATTTATACTAGAAATGACACTAAATTGGAGTAAATGGCCGTCTTAAACAACCACCTTTAATGTCATAAAGGTGGTGTAAACAGCCGGAGTAAAGTCCTCTGGCGCTAAACCGCAGGGGCGGCCTTGTAGTGCCGCAGGGGCGCTTTAGGCCAAAACGCTTGGTTTTCTTCTCGGCCGCAGGAGCGGCCTGGCAATCCCGCGGGGGCGGGTCTTTAATGTTCTTCAAACGTCTGACTCTTCATCTTTTTGTCGCTTCTGATGTCGAGCCGCAAGACGGACCAATGTCACCACAGGGGCGGTGACACTGGCTCTTCGGCTTCACAGCTCCGTAGGTTGGTCCGCCGGCTAAGGCGTAGGGGCGTCGGCTTCACTTCTTCAAGGTGAGTAACCGCAGGGGCGTCCAGAGGTTGCCGCAGGGGCGGTGACTTGCTTCGTTCCGGGATCTGGCGAAGGCGCACGCTGCGTTCCGGAGTGCAGTGCCACCCGCAGTGGCGGTGACACTGCTCCGCGGGGGCGGTGTAGCAACAGAGGCTTGTCTTCGTGAATGATCTTCAACTCCCAAGTGCTTCTAACATCTCTTTTGCTTCTTTTAGACTTCTTCTTCTGGATTAAGATGTTAGCAACACAAACCAACTCTAATACAATAAAAAGACGCTAAAAACTATCCTAATTGATAGTGATTCCATCACCTATCATTACCCCTACAATTCCAAAATGCAATCTTCATTTAAACCTTTCAATTTGCAACGGGTGTTTGATTCTCTTTGCTCCAAACCTGATCTCAATATTCTCCATTATTCCAAAACTCTATTTTATTTTAATGAAGAAAATAAAACTCATCCTAAAGACCTTAGGGGAAGCTAGGCCTCAATGGCACCTATCTTTCTCAGTAAATCCTTGTATTCGAGATAGTCCGTAATTAGTAGCTCGTGTGAGGCTACGCCTTCCTAGCTCATTTGGTTGCAATGTACATGTAATAGCCTTTTGCGCCCCCATTCATCAAATTACTTATGTTGGGAAGTAGGGTTGTTTTGTTCTTCTTCGAATCGGAACTTTCCGTCAATGATTGTACAAAGGATTCAAAGTAAGTGATTCTCAATATATAAATCGGGAGATTGGACATAGCTTGCCAAAATACATCTGAGTCCTTGTTTTTGTCTCGAGATATGCCGAAGCAAAACAATTTAAAATCTAGAACAAGTAAACCATAAATAACAAAACTCACATATTATTCCAATGAACTCTTTATTAATTACAATAAGCTTTCTACTTGTTCTAATGATAAGAAGCATGTTGGTAATTGTCCTCAACGGGAGGTAAAGGGTCAACACAATTATTCTGATATATTGGTTGTTCGATAACTTTTGTATCCAACTTTCATTGCTTGTAAAAAACATCCAGTCCTACATCATTGGTACCCAACAAGGGTGTATAAACTGCATCCGGAGCATAATCAGAACATGAGCTGGTGAACTAAAAATAAACCCTACAATTTTGAAGCATTTATTCATATAGAGAGCAGATTCACATCCATTCAGCTTAGCTTTACACTTATAGTCCCTAGTTTCTGATTTTCTCACGTGGTATCTCCCTTTGTTAGCCTTATCTTCAATGTAGTTTGTGTAGTATTCAGTTGGTCGGATTAGAACTTTGCTTAAGTTAGGCAGTGTATATAATAACTAAATTAAGGGATAAAGTTAATTTATTTTCAAATGACATTGTTCATCATCATCTTCATCAAACATCATCTTTTACTATGCTTCGTCTCTAATGGAGTTCAAGGTCAACCACTGCCTCCAGTGCTCCCGCAACGCACAAAATACCGTCGTGAGCTGCCGACCCCAAGAAGCACATATGCTCAAACCAAAATCACAACCAACATTTTGATTTGGAACCCTAAGTTTTAAGAACCCTAATGTCCTACCTATGAATATTGTTCCAAAATTCAAAATCAAATGTAAAAGCAAAAATACAAGTATAAAAGACACGATTCGTATCAATAGACAATATAATTAGCTTTAATCTTATTCGAGTTAAATTGTTCAAACATAAACAAGTTATCGAGAATAAGGAAAAAAAATAACGGCAAATTTTGTTTGAATTGGGGCTAATGAATTGAGTGATGGCTTCTAGTGAGGTTGTGGTGGTAGACGATGTGTGAGGCAACGAACAAATGCTTCATTAGGTTTTGCCCAAAAATTCTAACAAAAGGGAACAAATTTTTTTCCTAGTTAAAGATTTAGGTTGTGTTTGGTTGAGGATTAAAAGAGGTTAATTTAGATTAAAAATTTAGTAGATTAATTTATGTAAGTGTTTGGATGAAGATGAAAATTATGAAGAAAATTATATGAGGGGTTAGTTAAGATTGAACCAAAAAATAACCCATATTATCAAGGTTATAGGAGATTAATTTTCAACCATCAATAGAATTTCACTCAAATTTATAAATTTTTATCTATTAAACCCATTAAAAAATCTTCAATCAAACAACTTGATGTAGATTATTACATTAAATAATCCTTAATAAATCCCACATAAAATTTAACCCTTCTAAATTTCATCTAAACTAATCTTCAAAATAACCTCCATCTCCTACCAAACGCACCCTTAATGTGTTTACTTGATGATGAACAGTATAGGACATCTAGTTTCATCCATTTTACATTTGCTTCCTAAATACACTATAAAATGTATATATATTGAACATATCTCTCAATCAACTACATAAAACTCATCAATTAGTAGGTTCAATATGTGAATCCACTAGCCATTGAAGTGGGACGAAGAAGAACGCGGTGGGAATAGAAAAGGCTAATTGACAAATGTAACCTCAATTTTACTAAAATTACATTATGATCTAAATTTATCGTTAATTACATTTTTAGTCCAAATGTTTTTGAAACAATTTGGTTTACTAGGCTTTTTCTAGTTTTGTGTTTGGTAAATGTATCCCTTGAGAGAAGAGTGTGTAGAGTTTGACAATAAATACAAAAGGTTGGGGTATATTTACTTAATTGAAACATTAAAAAACCTACTTACTACTATAGTTTTTCAAAAAGGCCTAGTTACCAAAATTGCCCAATGTGTTTTGGGTAGCCAAATTAACAATTGTGACCGGAATTTTGTCCGGAGAGATGTTTGTTTCGAAATTGGTTTAATAAGTAATAGTATGTATGTAACGCCCCGTTTATTGGGAGCGTTTTCGTTATTTTTATTTTTATTTATTTATTTTATTTAAATTATTTTTACGGCGTAAAATATTTATTTCCGAGAATATTCATCTTTTTGATACGTACATATTTCCGTTTTGTTTTATTTCGAGAAAGTTAAAAAATTTTCCGATCCGGAAGTCCCGTTCGGTTTGTTCGAACGAGTTTATTTTATGTATTATTATTTTGCCTATTTCTTTTTATTCTTTTATTTTCTCTTTCTTTCTTTCTTTCCCTACCTTGTCTCACTCAAAGACTTGCCTTGACCTCATGTGATGCATTGCCCAGCATATGCCTTGCTGCTCCTACCTCTGTACATTCCCCTCTCTCACGCAACCTTACATGATGCCCAGTCTTGCTTCTCCTTCTCCCATCTTTTCTGATCTGTGGCTCCCCATCCCTCTTCAATCTTCACCCTCTTCACAGCTCTCTCCCTCACTCTCATTTTGGCCATGCTGCACCCATCAATCCCCTCTGTCCATAGCAGCCTTGCCCCAGGCTCTCTTGCATCTCGACAACCACCGGAACCATCTCGCTGCTACACTACGCCGGCGAAGCCAAGACCGCCGCCTCCTCTCTTGGTCTCTCTGTGCCCCCTAGACCAGCCCCTGCGAGCCTAGCAACCTCAGCCTCTTCATCGCAGCCAGCCATCGAGGACGTCGAAAGGGCTTCACCGCTGCCTTCAATAGCCACACCGGGCTAAGTCGACCGCCAAAGAAGATAGCCTCGCCGATGTTGCCCTAGCTTTGTCGATGAGCTCCATCGGGAAGCCCTGCCACCGTTTCGCCATTGGAGCCGCCCTAGTGTTGCCTCGCACCCGTCTGCAAGCCACCGGAACCGCCGCTACTGGAGCCTTGTCGGGCCTTGGCCGCCGCCAGTGCATCCTCTCCTTTGCCCTGCCGCCGCGCTGCTGCTACTTCCAGCGTTCTTTCTTCATCAATTGAAGAAGCCTTTTTTAGGGCATTTCCAATCGGGACCCCCTCTTTTGGATTAATTGCAAATGTGGTCCATATTTCTAATTTGTAGATTTAACCCAAGTTTTAAAAATCTGAATATATACCCCTGCAGATTTATTTATGGAATATGGCCCAAGGAATTAATTACTGAATATGACCCATATCCGAAAATTCTATTATTTGGCGGAAAATGTATTTATGGGTTTTAAACTTGGATTTTACTTCGAGTTTTATTCTTTTATTTATACATACTAAATATTATACCCTTTGTTGGATTAAAATTGGTTTATGGCTCAAAGTTTTAATCACGGTTTTATGATCAAGTTTCTTGTAATGTACTTTTTGCCCCGGAAGGATAATTACGGGATTTTTAACGTTGACTTTTGAAAACGAGTTTTTCCTTAGAGTTATATATGTTATATATTCCGTTCAAATTTAGCATACGATCTAAATTTGCTTAATTTTTGTATTAGGTTCGGAAGCGTCCCGATAAAGGACTTAACGATTCCAAAGTCGACATCCATTGATCGACTTCCGTCTTTCGACGTCATGTGAGTATCCTTTCCCGCGATCTAGTAATGTTAGTATTAGTATCATGCTAGGTTGGATAATCTAGCATAACTTAGAGTGAATGCCAAGTAGTGGCTTTGGACCTTAGGTGAGTGTTTGAGGATTTTGAAATGTTCTAAAGATTGAGGTGTGTTTCATTTGGAGAGGTTATAAGACTTTGAATGTATGTTTGATCTTGTGAGCGTTCTGAGGCTCGAGGTTGGGGTTGTATGATCTTGTGGGATTTTGGAGGTTATGATTGACTTATCCTAGCATGAGGTTGTTACCGTTGAGTTTGTTTGGACTAGGCATGTTTATCCTAGTATGTGTTAGGTTATGATCTTGCGGGATCATAGGATCTAGAAGTCTAAGGACTTCTAGCTTGTGTTGAGTGTGATGTGAGCATGAGAAATTCTATGATGCGGTCCTAGAATGAGAGTCAAATGATCTTGCGTAGATCATTTGTGTAGAAGTCTAAGACTTCTTGAGTTGAGCGAGTTGTTGATATAGATATCTTGTTGTGAGTAGGTGTAGACTTCTTCCCGAGGGAAGCGAGAGTGTTGTGTGAGTTAGCGTTTGGGACAAGGTAAGTCTCCAGACTTACTTAGCTCGTATTCCTTGTATTAGCATTGATGTGTGCTTGGTGGTGTGTGTTTATTGTTTATAACAACTAAGCCGGAATTAGGATTACCGACCTTTATATTATTTGGCCCAAGTGTATGATAACGGACGGTGACATCACTGCCTAGCTCTTGCGTAGAGCTAGGAGGTTCGTGGCGACTAGCCGTGCTGGTTAGACGGTCGGAGACATCCGTACCGTTCCATTCCGGAAATGGGGACCGAGGCGAGTTTCGGGAGATTCTCGTGTCACAAAAGAAGTTGAATTAGAACGGGATATGACTTAATAATAAAAAGATAATAAGCCGGATTTGTGTGATTTGGTGTATATTGTGTTATGTTGATTGACTTGTGTTTGTGCCTTTCACCTTGATTCTAGTGCTTCGAATATGAGCTAACGGTTTTATACCGATTGTTGTAGATTATCTTGCAGGTTAGGAATGCGACCGAGAGATCCGGAAGAGTGGGAAGCTGGGGTTCCGTACATTAGGATTGGGTTTTGGGTGGAGTCTAGTTTGAGTATTGTATTTATTGTATATTGTATGTTGCGTGTTGGCGTTTAGTTTTGGAATTGTATTTTCGGCTGAAGTCTTTTGTTGTGTTCTTTTTCGGGTTTTTCTTTTCATTGCATAAAAATGTATTTTATTTTGGCCTTTATTTGTGCCTTGTTGAAAGATCCGGTGAAATTGTTGTCAGACTAAGGGTCGGGACCCATTGTGAGGTCCCAACCCGTAGCATCCCGAGTCCTGCGGATTTGGGGTGTTACAATGTATATGAGTTGGTAATTTTTAAGGGTTTGATTATTTTTGGTTCACGAGTGATAGTTCATATTATTTTTATTTATTTTTTCTTTAAAAAAATAAATAATTTAACCTAAAGGTACTCTCACGCAATCGTTTGTCTCTTGTACAATAACGGTGGAGCGTGGCTTTGGAATCCTTGCATCTGTAAGGTATCAAGTCGTCTTCTTCTTCATGCATTTAGTTTTTACACATGCTCATGAAAGAGTATTTTTTATTAATGGTACATATTTTCAATAAGCTATTATCACCTAATGTGTTTAATATATTTGTAAGTTGGGTAATCAAAATTGGATAATTGATGTTGAGTATGTGAAATTGTGCAATCGAATCAGAAAACTGAAGTTTGGGTACTAAGTATGTGAAATTGCGCAATCGAATGGAGTAATCGTAGTTGGGTAAGTGAGTGAAATTGGATATATGAAGTTGAATATGTGAGTTTTTTTCCTTCTTAGTATATTAAAAAATATAACTTAATACAACTATTTTTATTTAATTAATTATTAGAACAAGGTATACCTTGTGTCCTACCTATAAAATTCACCCTTCAAACATCCCTACAATTTTTAGTAAAGTAACCTTTAATATTGCTACTTCATTACTTTGTTGAGAATTTAGAGTTACTACAAAAGAAAATGAGGAAAATCTATATACTCTACTATAGTACACTACACTAATGATGTGGCGTCTCCACAATTTGTTTCAGATTAATTCTTGTACTAAATCACAAATTAAGTCAATAAACCTTTTTTTACAAAAAAAAAATCTTAAAAAATATTTTTTTAAATAATTTAATAAAAAAATTTCAAAATAAGTTAAGTATATCACGTTTTAGACTTCCCATGTACATTTTATCAAATAATAAATATCAAAATCTAATAAATCTAATAATATCTACTGATTCCACAATTTACGTTGGCTGACCATAAAACCTAAACTTCTCTTGTACATTCTACTTCTCCTCCACGTTTTATCTCTCACACTATATATGTAGATAATATTCCATCTTGTTCCATTCAGTTCTTGTCTTCTAGTATTGATCACATTTCTTCATCTTTTTCAGGGTTGTGATAATTTGAAGATCGGATATTTTAAAGTTGCTTCGTCTGAATTTTCAGGTTATTACCTACCTTGCTATCCCCTTCCAATCATTCCTTTTTTCTTATCCGTTTTTATCTCTTCAGATCTTTCATTACATTTCAAAATCTTCAAAACTTTGGTTTGTGTGGCTGGTAGCCACTATCCAACGAGAATGATTTTATTGAATTAGTTTCCTATTATGATATTTACTTATGAAAAATTAAGATACGTTAGAATTGAATTAATTTCTCCTTGCCCCTCTCATGGCTATTATTAGCACACCCACCATCTAACAAATTTTTGAGATTTTTGGTTAACAATTATCTCTTCTAATCTATAGTTATGTCAAAGATTGACACGAGGATATGTTTATGAAGTTTGGTTCTAAATAGCCTACTCTCCGTCCAAGGGTATAACCTTAGGATCTAACTATCTATTATCAGCTTCAAAGAGTCCTAGATAAAAACTAGAAGAAATCCCTTTCTTCTCTCATTGTAGTCATTGCTACGATCTAGCTCCAACTCTCAACCTAGCTATAATAGCCTAGTTACTATGCAGAGTAACACACACTCTAGTATAACACTATTTAGATCTTCCAATGGAGCTCTTGTGTTTTCTCTCTCTAAGGGGATAAAGCTTTTGCGTAAATGAGAGAAAGAAAAACAACGAATCAAATGAAGATGTTTGAGTTGCTTGAAGACGTAAGAATATTTCCGTGTAAGCTTATGTATCTTTCCTTCTTCGATTACCACCTTCATTTATACTCTTTTATGGGGATGTCTTCTAGCCGTTGGAGGGATGACTGTTTGAAGATGAATCTTCTTCTCCATGAAGATCGCTTCTTGTTTCGAGATAAGGTAGACGTTGCCGATCTTCAACTCCTAAGAACATGTCGAATCCTTAGCTCCTTAATCTTCTCGTTTTTTGTTGAACCGGAAGAGAAGATATCTTGACGCTTTTTGGTTATAGAAAATCTTCTATAAAGATTCTCTAATCTTCGGTTAAAATCTTCGGTTGAAATCTTTGGTTGAAAAGATCTTCCCTGATATCTTTCTGTTGAGCAAATCATTCCTGGAAAATCTTCTTTGCATTTGTATCCTTGCTTCGTGCAACTATATAACTTCAAGGCCATTGAGATCGTTCCTTTATAGCACTATCTTCCTTGTGTCCTTGAGTTATACTTCAAGGCCCTTGAAGTCCATATCAAGGCCCTTGACATTCGATAAGACCTGCACTAAATTCAAACCAACCAAGCATCCAGAGAATATTATCAATACATTGTTAGTGTATCGAACTACTACATTTGTGTTAAATCTTCCATCATCAACACCTGTAAAACATTATAAAGAAGGTGGAGTTTTCAATATCCCCCTTGATGGAAGACAACACAAATCTTTTATCGTACATGCATTTGTTAGTTTAGCAATGTATATGAAAATCAAAACTAAAATGCAGAATGCAGTATATCGAATGTCGGATCGTTCATTTCTCCACCTTTGTCTTTCAACAAGGGAGAAAAATAGTCAAAGCACGGGAGTTTTAAACACGATTATAGACCCAAAAGAGTATTTTCACAAACCCTATAAAAATTTTCAAAATCAGTCATGACAGTTAGAGAACTTAAATTTTCCTTGTACCATCTGGATGAACTTCATTTCCCGTAATGATTCTTTAAACACATATCCCTCCATCGTTTCTGAGCATTGATGAGGTCAAGTTCTTTGCGAGAAAGATCTGTTCTTCTCTGATCAGAATTCTTATCATACTTTTTGACCACACCAAACTCTTCAATAGTTAGAATATCTGGATCTTCTCACGACGGTTGGCGAATGGGTTTATCTTTGATAATCTTATGACACTGAGTCATAACCTTTTCAGCATCTTTTGTGGTCGCTTGTCCATCATCTTTTGAGAGGGGCTTAATACTGCTAGCAGCTGTAAGAGACAGAGCATTAACATGAAACATCTGATTAATTTTCTGGTTAAGAATACCCAGTAAATCTTGTGTTTCATCCATCTTTTCGGTCACTGAAGCTCTGAAAAGACAAGATCGGATCTTAGTGAGTCCACTGCCCTCTCTACAGCCTCCAGACGTTGCTCTGTGGTGAAATTCCATTCTGGCTGCTCCTTCAAAACCCATACATTACTGAAATCCACCTGAGTCTTTTGAATTCCTATGGTTTCAAAGAAAGCTTCACCAATCCTCCATTTATGATATCCAACTCCTCACCAGAAAAATCAACAGAAAAATGCCTAAAGATTATGGGAAGCTGATTCCAATATGGCAAGTGACTAGTGCTTGGAGAATTTATGACATTTACCATATGAGATAGGATAATTTCAGGCAGATTTACTTTCAACCCATTCATCACATGATAGACTAAAGCCAGCAAAGTATTGGTTACAATATCCTTGATAGTAAACCTTGGTACTACACATCTATCTAAAATAGCATAAATGATTCTGGCTTCCAGGGTTAAGTAAGTGATAATGGGTTGTGGTAAAGCATTGGGAAGGAGAAACTGTTCTCTGGCTAATCTGATAGTTCTAGCAGGGTTAGAATGTTCTGATACGTCATATCGAGGAAAACCAAAAATATCAACAATAACCTCAGTGGTAATGGTGATTTCTTACCTTTGATAACTGAGTCTAGAATCCATTCTCCTCTTTCTCGTCTTGCCATTAAGTTCGTGTAGAACAGCCTGGTCAATCGTGGGTAAGAAGTTTCACTTGGGTTTAGAATGATCCATATTGAGCTTGCCTGAAGCACTTCTAGCCCCAGTAATGAGAAGCAGGTAAACAGTTCACTATGAACCGGCTCACACATGCATTGCTAGCGATCATCAAACTCTGTTAGCCATTTCTTGACGACTGTTGGACTTGCAAACCAACTCGACAGAATCCAGTCTTGGCAAAAATCTCGGCATCACTTAGATAATCTGAAGAACTCGAGCTTGAATCAGATCCTGAACTTGAATCTGGGTTGGAGTCAAATGATATTTGAACTATTCTCGGTCGTTTGGGGACAGATGGTGTTGCTTCGTCCATTGAAGGTCTCTTGGATGCCATGAGAAAATTTCGCGAAGAAGATGAAGAGGGTTTGTAAAATCGAAAGAGTAAATCACTGTTCTTTCAAAGGGAAAAGGAGACGGAAGAAATAAAGAGGGAAGATAAGAGGTTTTTAAGGGAAGAAGTCATATCAACGTAAGATCAAAAGATTTTTAAGATCTTGGGAAAATCATTGATGATAAAAATTCTTTCCATAAATTTTGGTAACCACTTTTCAAAATCCTTTGAATCTGATAACAAAACCTTTTGAAAACCCTTTTAAAGAATAAAAATTATATAATACCATATCTAAAGGATATGAATTTCTAATTGATCCGTTTTATTAATATACCCTTTGAAACATGTTTCAAGGCCCTGGAAAACATCAATTGGGCTGCATGCGTAGGAACAATTAAACTCGTTTACTCCCCCTACGTTAATGCTTCCTTGTTCAACATATCAAGCTCCAATCTAATAAAATTAAATTGTTCTTCAGGAAGAGGTTTGGTAAAGATATCTGCAAGCTGCAAGTTAGTTGATATAAAAGAAATCGAAACATCACCTTTTTCAGCATGATCACGTATGAAGTGATGTCTTACATCAATATGCTTTGTCCTTGAATGTTGCACAAGATTTTTGGTTATAGAAATAGCACTAGTATTATCATATTTTATAGGAATACCTTATAAGTCAAAGCCAAGATCACGAAGTTGTTGAGCAATCCAAAGAATTTGTGCATAACAGGCTCCTACAGTTATATATTCAGCTTCAGCTGTGGATAGGGCAACAAAGTTTTGCTTCTTGGAGTGCCAACTAATTAGGGATGACCCTAAGAATTGGCAACATCCAGAAGTACTTTTTCTATCGACCTTATAACTTGCAAAGTCTGCATCTAAATAGTCAACAAGATGAAACGAGCTTTGACGTGGGTACCATAACCCTAGATCCTTATTGCCATTTAGATACCGAAAGATTCTTTTCACAGCTATCAGCTTGAAATCTTGCACACATGCACACACTAAACATAATGTCAGGACGACTACCAGTTAGATACAACAATGAACCGATCATACCTCGATACTCCTTTTGTACTACAATTTTGCCATTCTTGTCATGATCTAGCGAAAGTGTTGAACTCATAAGAGTCTTTTTGCAACCTTAGATTGATCCATTTTGTACTTCTTAAGCAAATATTTACTATACTTGCTTTGATTGAGAAAAATACCTTTCTTTGCTTGTGTAACTTGAAGTCCAAGAAAGAAATTTAGCTCTCCCATTAAGCTTATTTCAAATTCCCTACACATAATATCTGAAAATTCCTTGCAAAGGAAATCATTAGTAGCACCGAATAATATATCATCAACATAGATTTGTACTACTAGAATGTCGTGTCCTCTAGTTTTGATAAACAATGTTTTATCAATCAAACTTCTTTTAAATTTGTTTTCAAGAAGATATTTAGATAATCATTCATACCAAGCTCGATGAGCTTGCTTAAGACCATAGAAGGCTTTGTCTAGTTTAAAAACATGATCTGGAAATTCATCATTTTCAAAACCAGGAGGTTGAGCAACGTAGACTTCTTCTTCTAAGAAGCCGTTTAGAAAAGCACATTTTACATCCTTTTGAAAAAGTTTTATGCTCATAAAAGATGCAAATACAAGTAGCATATGTATGGCTTCTAACCTGACAACTGGAGCAAAAGTCTCCTCATAATCAATACCTTCTTCTTGGTTATAGTCTTGTGCTACAAGTCGTGCTTTATTTCGTATGACATTGCCACTTTCATCCAATTTGTTTCGGAAGACCCATTTCGTGCCAATAATTGATTGATGTTTTGGTCTTGAAGTAAGAGTTCATACCTTGTTCCTCTCAAATTCATTCAATTCATTTTGCATGGAAATGATCCAATCAGGTTCTTGAAGAGCTTGAACGTAGTTCTTTGGCTCGACAAGCGATACAAAAGCGGAGAAGGCACATAGATTGTTCACTTTAGATCTAGTTTTAACTCCAGCATTTGGTTTTGAGATCACATTCTCTTGTGGATGATATGAGGAGTGTTGAACTTTTCTTCTTTTGACAGATGGAGCAGATCCAGAAGGTTGAGCTTCATATGTTTGTCTAGATTCAGGTACCGTTGGTATATTACCTGTTGATCCAACCTCAAGGCCTTGAAGTTGGGTTTCAAGCCCTTGAAGCTGAGTTTTATTATCACAGTTTTCTGTATCAAGGTCTTGAAGGTGTGTTTCAAGGTCTTAAGGATTTTCTTCGGTATCTTGAATCTTTTCCTGCATATTCTTTTCTCGATCTTTAGGATCTTCCTCTTCATCCGAATTATGATCTTCTCGTTGATTCAGATTTAGATCTGCAAAACTTTCACTCAAAGTACCATCATTGCTTTCATCAAAAATAATATGAATGCTTTCTTCAACAATTTTGGTACGTTTGTTATATACTCTTTAAGCTTTGCTATTTGAAGCATATCCAATGTATATTGCTTCACCACTACGTGCATCAAATTTCCCAAGATTATCTTTCCCATTGTTATGAACAAAACAAGTACATCCAAAGGGTTTGAAACATGAAATGTTTGGTTTCCTTCCTTTAAAAAGTTCATAAGGAGTCTTTTTCAAGATAGGACGAATTTAACATCTATTCAAAATATAATTTGCAGTGTTTACTGCTTCAGCCCAAAAAGTTTTTGGCAAATTGTTTTCTAAAAGCATTGTCCAAGACATATCCTCAAGAGTGCGGTTCTTACGTTCCACAACTCCGTTTTATTGAGGAGTTCTAGGAGCTGAAAAATTATGTGAAATGCCATATTTTGCACAAAACAAATCAAACTTTAGTTGATCAAATTCTCTACCGTGATCACTTCTTATAGAAACAATTGGTAGGTTTTTCAAAGTTTGTAACTCCTTACACAATTTTGAAAACTCAAATAAAGCTTCAGATTTTTCTCGTAGAAAAGAAATCCATGTGAAATGAGAGAAATCATCCACTATAACAAGGATGTATTGCTTGCCTCTGGGAGATTTGACATGCATAGGTCCACAAAGATCCATGTGTAAAAGTTCAATGGGTCGAGAAGAACTTACAACTTTCTTAGGTTTGAATGAACCTCTTGTTTTTTTACCTTGTGTACACGCCTTACATAGATCATTAATCTTGAAATTTAGGTTTGACAAACCACGTACCAAATCTTTTGTAAGTAGCTTCTGCATGGTGTGCATGCTTACGTGACCAAGTCTTCTATGCCAAAGCCTTGGATCATCAGTCAAGGCGTTTAAACATTTTAGCTTAGTTCCTGAAACTTGGTTAGTACTCATTGAATAAACATTATTACATCTAGGAGCAACACTTCTCTGGTCTTTTTGTCTTGAACCTCACATTTATCTGAATCAAACATGACTTTATTGCCTTTATCACAAATTTGAGAAATACTTAGCAGATTATATTTTAAACCATCAACCAGATAAACATCATTAATAAAGTTAGATGAACTATAGCAAATTTTACCAATGTCAATAATGTCACACTTTCCTTTATCACCAAGAGTAATGGTTCCAGATGATTGCTTCTTTAAATCAGAGAATAAAGAACTTTTACCACTCATGTGTCTTGAGCAACCACTATCTAATATCCATTTGTGCTCCTTTACCTTGGTGATATCCTGCAAAACAACAAACATCAACCTTTCTGGGTTGACCAAATGGCATATTTTGGTTCATATTCAGGTTCGATCATGTTTGGTGGTCTAGTACCTTTAGGAACCCATATTTGTTTGATTTGTTTCCTTAAACATAAAGGATAGGTGTTTCTGATGATATAAGGATCATTTCTTCTATTAGGACATGTAGATTTAACATGACCCTTTTTACAACAGTAGAAGCAAGTAGGCATATGAATGCTTCATTTGGCCTTAACAAAAGTGGTGGTAGGTTTTCTAGGAAAGCTCCTATAATAACCTATACCATTTTTGTTAAGGGAGGACTATTGTTCACCCATCATTCTCTCAAGATTAGCTTTTGAACGAGTAAACTTAACAAGTGCAGCCTTATGGTCTTGATACGTCAAAGTTAGATCAACTTTCTCTTTCTCTAGATCGATATAGTTTCGATGAAGAGAGGAGAGGTTGTCCTTAAGAATCACATTTTCCGATTCCAAGGCCTTGATATTGTCATCAAGGTCTATCTTTTCCGTGTTAAGATTTTCAATCTCCAAAGACATTTCACTTAGTTGTTTTTCTTGTTCAAGAAGCTTTTCTTTTAAAGAATTTATCCTTATTCTATGTTCCTTGTCACATATAATAATGTCTCTAAGGAATTGTATTAGGTCAGATTCAGGTTGAGACATGATAGTACTTACTACATTATCAACGTAGAGATTTGAATCTTCTTCATGATCGGCCATGAGACATAGGTTTGCTTGTTCTTTTTCGTCTTCTGATTTGTTTGAGGATTCTGAATCACTCCATGAAGCTACCATAGCTTTCTTCTTTCAATCATTTTTCTTGAAGTTGCTCGTATTCTTTTGTGGACAGTCCTTAACAAGATGATATGTTTCACCACATTCAAAAAAAGTCAGTACTCTCGTTTTTTAATTAGAGTTAGAAAACTTACCTCGGAGTTTTGATGCTCGTGGATATTCTCTATTAGCAGATTGTTTCTTAATCTTGAGAATTTTTGCGCGACCCTTAGAGATCATGGAGATTGCATCTTCATCATCATCATCATCATCACTATCCTCTTCGTCAGATGGTAATTCATCTCTTCTTGATTTTAATGCCAAATTCTTGGAGTTGGATGGGAGCTCTCCATCTTCTTCACCAAGTAGGCATATGAATGCTTCATTTGGCCTTAACAAAAGTGGTGGTAGGTTTTCTAGGAAAGCTCCTATGATAACCTATACCATTTTTGTTAAGGGAGGACTGTTGTTCACCCATCATTCTCTCAAGATCAGCTTTTGAACGAGTAAACTTAACAAGTGCAGCCTTATGGTCTTGATACGTCAAAGTTAGATCAACTTTCCCTTTCTCTAGATCGATATAGTTTCGATGAAGGGAGAAGAGGTTGTCCATGAGAATCAGGTTCTTTGATTCTAAGGCCTAGATATTATCATCAAGGTCTACTTTTTCTGTGTTAAGATTTTCAATCTCCAAAGACATTTCACTTAGTTGTTTTTCTTGTTCAAGTAGCTTTTCTTTTAAAGAACTTATCCTTATTCTATGTTCCTTATCACATATGATAATATCTGTAAGGAATTGTTTCAGGTCAGTTTCAGGTTGAGACATAATTGTACTTACCACATTGTCAACATACAGATTTGAATCTTCTTCATGATCGGCCATGAGACACAAGTTTGCTTGTTCTTTTTCGTCTTCTGATTCATTTGTTGATTCTAAATCACTCCATGAAGCAACCATAGCTTTCTTCTTTCGATCATTTTTCTTGAAGTTGGTCCTCTTCTTTTCTGGACAATCCTTCACAAGATGATCTATTTCACCACATTCAAAACAAGTCAGTACTCTCGTTTTCTAATTAGAGTTAGAAAACTTACCTCGGAGTTTTTATGCTCGTGGATATTCTCTATTAGCAGATTGTTTCTTAATCTTGAGAATTCTTGCGAGACCCTTAGAGATCATGGAGATTGCATCTTCTTCATCATTTTCATCACTATCCTCTTCGTCAGATGGTAATTCATCTCTTCTTGATTTTAATGCCAAATTCTTGGAGTTGGATGGGGGGAGCTCTCCATCTTCTTCGCCAAGAACCATTTCATGTGTGATGAGTTTTCCAAAGAGGTCATCAAGAGGAAGAGTTGTGAGATTCTGTGCTTCTACAATAGCAGTCATCTTTGGTCCCCACTTGGCTTTAGGTAGACTCCTTAGAACCTTCCTCACTTTCTCTTCATTTGTGAAGATCTTTCCTAGTGAGTCTAGGTTGTTCACGATCTCAGTGAATTTGGTGAACATTTCTTTGACTGTTTCATTTGGATTCATCTTGAATAGCTCGTATTGTCTGAGGAAGATGCTAATCTTTGTTTCTTTGACTTGACTTGTTCCTTCGTAAGTGACAACAAGCTTGTCCCAAATTTCTTTAGCACTCTTGCATGATGAGATGCGGTTGAATTCATTGGCATCTAATCCGTAGTATAGTAGGTTCATTGCTTTGTAATTCTTTGAGACACTGTCCAGGTCAGCTTGTGTGAAGTCAGCTTCCTTCTTTGGGACTTGGACATCTTCAACCGTTGTCATTGGAACTTTAGGTCCATTTTGAATGATGCTCCAAAGCTCCATGTCCTGGTCAATAATGAACATACGGATGAGTGCTTTCCAATGAACAAAGTTGTTGCCATACAAGAGTGGTGGTCGAGATGAGGATCTTCCTTGAGCAAATCCACCATCACCTACAGGATTCATGATTATCTCACTGATGGTTAAATCAATAAACGTGAGTCTAGCTCTGATACCAATTGAAGAACCACTAGGTGAAATAAATAAGTTAAAAGATACTCTAGAAGGGGGGGATTGAATAGAGAATGGGAACTTTTTGCAAACTAAATCTCAAGGCCTTGAAACTCCTTTCAAGGGTCTTGATGTCGATCTGTGCTCTTTGTGTAAATTTGATTTCAAGGGCTTTGAAACAACTTTCAAAGGCCTTGACTTCGTGCTCCTGCAAAACAAAGTTAGTCACAATAGCAAGATATAGTGCGGAATGTAAAAGATTGACACGAGGATATGTTTACGAAGTTCGGCTCTAAATAGCCTACTCTCCGTCCTAGGGTATAGCCTTAGGATTTAACTATCTATTATCAGCTTCAAAGAGTCCTAGTTACAAACTAGAAGAAATCCCCTTCTTCTCTCACTGTAGCCAATGCTACGATCTAGCTTCAACTCTCAACCTAGCTATAATAGCCTAGTTACTACGCAGAGTAACACACACTCTAGTATTACATAATTTAGATCTTCCAATGGAGCTCTTGTGTTTTCTCTCTCTAAGGGGATAAAGCTTTTGCGTAATTGAGAGAAAGAAAAACAACGAATCAAATGAAGATGTTTTAGTTGCTTGAAGACGTAAGAATATTTCCGTGTAAGCTTATGTATCTTTCCTTCTTCGATTACCACCTTCATTTATACTCTTCTAGTGAGAGGTCTTCTAGCCGTTGGAGATATGACCGTTTGAAGATGAATCTTCTTTTCCATGAAGATCGCTTCTTGTTTCGAGATAAGGTAGATGTTGCAGATCTTCAACTCCTAAGAACATGTCGAATCCTTAGCTTCTTAATCTTCTCGTTTTTTGTTGAACCGAAAGAGAAGATATCTTGACGCTTTTCGGTTTTAGAATATCTTCTAAAAAGATTCTCTAATCTTCGGTTGAAATCTTTGGTTGAAAATATCTTCCCTGAAATCTTTATGTTGAGCAAATCATTCGTGAAAAATCTTCTTTGCATTTGAATCCTTGTTTCGTGCAACTATATAACTCCAAGGCCTTTGAGATCGTTCCTTTATAGCATTATCTTTCTTGTGTCTTGAGTTATACTTCAAGGCCCTTGAAGTCCATATCAAGGCCCTTGACATTCGATAAGACTTGCACTGAATTCAAACCAACCAAGCATCTAGAGAATATAATCAATACATTGTTAGTGTATCAAACTACTACATTTGTGTTAAATCTTCCATCGTCAATACCTGTAAAACATTATAAACAAGGTGGAGTTTTCAGTATTTATTATGAATTTTTCTAAAAAAAATTTTATTCCTTTTTATTCAGATCTGACATTACATTCTTTTTTTTAAAGTTCATTGTTTTAATATTACATTTTTATTCAAATTCGTTGTTTTATCACTTTGGTAACATCTGATTTAAAGATATCTTCTAATATCAATACACGAATTTCAAGTTCGTTTTTTATTAAGATTTGTTGAGATTTCTTAAGATTTGTTTTCATTATGAATTTTCTCGGATTATTTTTTTTCTTTTTCATCCAAATCTGTCATTACATTTTTTTATTAAAATTGTTTATTTTAATCTTATGTTTTTTTTAATTAAAATTTGATTTTTTACAATTTTTTTATTTAAATTCATTGTTTTAATATTACGCTTTTTTAATTCAAATTCGTTGTTTTATCACTTTGATAACATTTTGATTTTAAAGATATCTTTTAATATCTATACATGAATTTAAAATTCATTTTTTTATTATTAAGATTTGTTGAGATTTCTTAAGATTTGTATTTATTATAAATTTTCCTAAAAATTCATTATAAATGCTTTTTTATTATGATCTGACGCTATATGTTTTATATTAAAATTTGTAGTTTTAAATTCTAAAAAACTATTTAAATATATTTTTTTTGATACATTGGTAAACAACTTAGGAGGACCAGTTTCTAGAAACCGATCGGCCTAAAGCATCCTTTCGGATGAGGTCTTGAACGTCTTCTGGGATTGCCTCTACTTCCAGCTCTTCAACATGCCCGTGCAAAGCAATCTTGTCCGCGACCGTGTTAATCTCCCTAAAGATATGAAGTGCGGTGGAGCTTTGGAAACTAGCAATAATAATTGAAATTTCATTAATAATCATATCGAGTTCCCACGGCGGATTCCAAATTTGATTGATCGAATTGATAAGTGTTAGGTTATCCCCTTCAATCTCGATAGATGTAATTCCAATCTTCTTAGCCTTTTGAAGGCAAAACTGCAAAGCAATAGCTTCTGCTTCCAACACTGACTCAGCATTACAGTTGCCGCTTCCTAAAGCAATAGGAACCGCATGTTGATTCCGAATGATAAATCCATAAGAACTCTTGTTGGATGAATTTTGTGAGGCATCAAAATTAAGTTTATAGAATCCATCCTTAGGTCGTTGCCACTTGATGTTTTTCTTTTTTCTTCTTGTTGATTTTGATGATATATTATTGTTGTGTTGCTTTGAATCTGCTAGGTCCCAATTTGCAATTTGGTTGATTGCCATTTCTTTGATGTTTTGTGGGAATTTTGTTTTATTAAAAACGAATTGATTTCTCGCAGTCCACATATTCCACCAAATGACCACTATGAGTTTCATGTCCTTAGTCGAAACTAGACCCTTGAGATCACCAAGGGCCTCAGCGATTCCTTGATTATCAATATCAATATGTTGTATGTTGGTTACAACATTAAGATTATTGATAGTTTTGATCATGTTTGGACATTGGAAAAAGAGGTGTTTTGCACTTTCGGTATGGTGATTACAATACTCGCAATTCATAACGACCGGAACCCTTTGTCTATCAAGATTTTGTTTTGTAGGTAAACCATCCATAGCAAGCTTCCATAGGAAATTCTTAATTTTTGGCATTACGTCCATTTTCCAAATCCAAGTTTTATCAATGGTGACTCCAACTCTCCATTTTTAAATCATCTCTATCGATGATTTAGTCGAATACCATCCGTCATCATTTCCCGTCCAATACAGCCGATCACGAATGTCGTTGTTAGGGAGGTTATAATTCATGATTTTCTCGATTATGGTACTCTACAAGTACGCATTTAATTGATTTAATTTATGGTGATCCCACACATTATTGGTGATGAACGAGGAAGTAAGTTTTGTCATATTAACTGGGGATGAGTTTATCATGACTTCCTGAAGCGGTTTGTCCAAAACCCATTTGTCCTTCCAAAATCTTATCGTTTTTCCGTCTCCTACCCTCTAGGCAAGACCTTTATCAAATTTCTTATATATTTTATTTAAGTTCTTCCACTACCAAGACACATTCTTTCCGCATTCATAATTCCAAAGGCATGATCCTTTTAGGTATTTTTCTTGTACAATTTTGACCCATATGTTATCCGGTTCTGCCATAATATTTTCCACAATAATTTCATTTGTAAAGCTTTGTTCATGTCTTCAGCTTTCTTTATCCTTGTTCCTCCTAAGGATCTAGGATTACAAATCTTATCCCAACTAATGAGTTGGTGATGATTAGGTCCCTTATTCCGAAAGAAAAGTCTATTAATTTTGTCTAGTTTGTTATGTATGTTCCCTGGCAACATGAATGCCTGCATTAAATAACTAGGCTTAGCATTCAGATTTGCTTTTATTAATGTTCTTCTTCCTTCTTGAGATAAGTAGGATGCCATCTATTTAGTGAGTTGTTGTTTAGTTTTGATGATTACAGAATTAAAAATTTCTGTTTTGACACGTCCATTGATGATCGGGCATCCTAAGTATTGTTCTAAATTGGTATTAATATTGATTCTTAAGTGACCTTGAATTCTTCTCCTATTACTTTGATCAATATTAACGGTAGTTTGAAACACGGATTTATGGTAGTTAATGATCTGACCAGAAATATCGCAATAATCCTTTAAAACTGAAAGGACCATATCGCTTGCTTGTACTGACGTTTTGGTGAATATTATAATATCGTCTGCAAAGGCTAAGAATGGGATTCTAGTCCCATATTTCGAAATGGGGAAACCAATTGACTTTGGATTATCATTAGATAATTTTATAGGTTTCTGGTTAAAACTTCCGCACACAAGTTGAAAAGTAGGGGGGAGAGTGGGCCACCTTGTTTGAGTCCCCTTTGCGGACAAAATATATTAGTAGGGGAATCAATAATTAGAATCGAATACGAAACTATTGATATACATTCTTGAATCCAATTTTGGAATTTATCTCCAAATCCGAATTTGATCAAAACCTCTTTCAGGAAATCCCACTCTACTTTATCATATGTTTTCTCCATATCTAATTTTATGACCATATATCCTTCTTTTCCTTTTTTGATTTGAATCCATGAAAAATTTTGTGCGCAATGAGCACATTATCATGGATTGCTCTATTTTTGACGAAAGCGCTTTGTAGCGGATGAATTAGCGAAGGAAGGACCAAACTTAATCTTTTTGCTAATATCTTTGAGATAATTTTGTAGACCGTTGATACTAAACTAATAGGTCTATAATGTGAAGTTGTTGTTGGGTTGTCAATCTTTGGGAGGAGTGCTATAAAAGTTTGGTTTAGTTCTCTAAGTATTTTACTAGTTCTGTAGAAACTCTAAACCGCTCTAATAACTATTGGGCCAACGATGTGCCAGTATTTTTGGTAAAAACCAGCCGGCATTCCGTCTGGGCCTGGTGATTTATCTGAACCTATATCAAAAAGTGCTTCCTTGATTTCATTTGTGGAAAACGGCATTTCTAGATTCATATTATCAGAAGTGAGTACTTCTTGGTGAATAATCTGCAATTGGTTTTGTAGTTTAACCATGTCAATTGTTGTCGCTTTGAATCTGGTCTTGAACTCCTTAATAAATTCTTCGTCGATGTCAGTATCCTTTGCCAAAATCACACCATCATTTTTAGTAATCGTCGTAATTAATTTTTTTATTTCTTCGTCCTATTGCTTTCTTATGGTGAAACTTAGTGTTCTTATCTCCAAATTGTAGATTTGTCGTCTTGGCTCGTTGCATCCAATACTTATGTTGGTATTCTACTAAGCAATCTCTTTTCTTGTTTAGTCTATTGATTTTGTTATTGATTGCTTGATCAAATTGTGAAAAGATAATTTTTTTTAAGTCCCTCTAAGTCCTCATCTACTTTTAACAGTTGTTTGTTTATGTTGTCAAACTTTCTCGACTCCATTGCTTTAGATTTTGTTTGAGTAGGCTTGTTTTTTTTACTGTGTCAAACATATTTGTGCCTTGGAACTGACTCCTCCAAACCTGTTTCATAACGTTTTCACAATCTTGCCTTAGCATCCACATTGATTCGAATCTAAATGGTTTATTCTTCCCGCCTATCTGGTTATTTTTTAGAATAAATGATATCATACAGTGGTTAGAGTTTGTGAAAGCATGATTCCTGGTATGCAACCCAGGGTATTCTTGAATGATTTCCAATGATGTCATCACTCTATCCAATTTTTCGTATGTATTGTTATCCCCTTCTTTCATTTTCTTCCATGTAAAGTCATTTCCTTTGGCATGTAAATCTCTTAATGTAAATTGATTAGAAAATTGTATTAATCTATCGAATCTATTAAGCGCGGTTGTAGCACCTCCTTTTTTGTCAGATAGTTCCATCAATTCGTTATAATCTCCAACTATGATCACCGGTATTTTAATGCTCATCATTTCATTTTTTAATTGCATCCAAAATGCATTTTTCATTTGTTCGTTTGGTGGTGCGTAAATGAAAACAATCATTGATTCAAAATTAGAATTAGCGTTAGTATGTTTTATTAAAAGGAATCGTTGTGATGCTTTTATAATTTCTATTTTCTCACCTTTTATTTGTTATTCTTTCCATAGGAGACACAATCCCCCAGCAAATCCTTGAGAGGGGATAAAGAAGATTCTATCAAAATCAGCGTTCTTCCAAGCTCTTTCATCTGGCTCGTCCTTTGTTTTGGTTTCCGCCAACATAATCATTTGAATATGTTCATTTTTACATGTCAGATTCAAGTTAGTCCAAAAGTTTTTTTTCTTCATACCCCGGCAATTCCAGAACGCGATCTTCATTTAATAATATTGAGAAGATAAGGGTGTTCACTTCCCCCTTTTCTGAACAAGAATTCCGTTTTAAATTTGTTAACTTTTTTACTATTAAAAAATCCTGTAACTCGACCAAATTTGGAATTAGGTATCACAATTTTAAAATACCTTAGTGGTGATTTGAAATAGTATTTACCTCCTTTTTCCTTACTACCATTAGTCAACCAAAATGACTCACCTTTTTCCTTAGTACCATTAGTCAACCAAAGTGACTCATTTGTGTTGTATAAGATGAAGTGTCTACTAACCAAGTAGATTAACTCATATGACCAACCAACAGTGTTGTGTTTTAGATACCTGAAATTACTTCCTTCATAGATTGTTGTATTGTTGTATTGGAATAAATGCAATTGCTTTACTTTGGCAACCCTTGGATGTCTCATATGCTTTATACAAAATTTAGTATATTTCCTGATGTTGAGTAGGTTCGCACAAAATACACAAACAAGTGAGTCATAAGCAAAAAGTTTATCTATGGTAGAGGAGATTGGAGTCAACCATAGCACATAACACATTTTAAAGTTGGCACTATACTTCAAAGTGGTCTTTCTGTCAGATTTTTCCAGACCTAGGAGGAAACTTCTCCATATTGTTCTGTTGATGAATTGATCAAGCTTACGATTTGAATTCAACTGCTACGT
This sequence comes from Fagopyrum esculentum, assembly GCA_033239045.1. Lineage (NCBI taxonomy): Eukaryota > Viridiplantae > Streptophyta > Magnoliopsida > Caryophyllales > Polygonaceae > Fagopyrum > Fagopyrum esculentum. Next base: position 106,694,886 of record BSUD01000002.1, read on the forward strand.
ATCTACTTCCTCAACCCTTTTTCTATTACCTACAATCCCTTCAATTCCTCTGCAAACCGTACTAAAAGAGCTCGGAATCATATTTAGTCGAGTATAGCTGAGATCACTGGATTTCGCATCCAAATCATACCAGAGTGTTGTTGTTCTTATTACTGTGTTGGTATTGGCTATCGGTGAACATTCTGTTATTCTTATCCTATATAGAAGCTTAGCATTCAATTCAGGCATTAGGAGTACACTTAACTTTTGATTTTTGTTGGCGCATACCTTTATTAATTCCAGGAAACACATACCTTTGGTCCATGATAACCACACATTACTCAAGTCACAAAAACAGGGGTTATATTGCATCATGTTACAAAATTTTCTCTTATACACCTGTTTGGCATTGGCAAGACTAATCCCTACGAGAAAACAACTTTACCGAATAAGAAAACAGGAGTAGGGATAGTAAAAGTAGAGCTTGAGTAAGTAACTTTGTTTAATACAAGAACTATAAGTGCATTCATACTCACGATAAGTAGTCTCTTGATTTAAGATAGTCCATAAATGCATATCAACAACCCTCCAAACATAATCAGTAAGATGTATAGATTGCCAACGGAGAAGGCTTTTGGTCAAAATAAATTTGTGGGTTATGTAACACCCCAAATTTTTGAGAACTCGGGGAGCTACTGGTTAGGACCTCACAATGGGTCCCGACCTTAGTTTGACAACAATTTCACTAGGATCTTACAACAAGGCACAAAAGTATTTAAAACATTTGAAAACTTTAAACAATATATACATGAAGAATATGTATCAGCCTTACAAAGTAAAGGTACCAAAACGACACATATGAAGAACAAAAGACATCCCCATCCCCAACTAAATGAGTACGTGGACCCGGCTGACCATTCCCTTCGGATCTGTCTACAACTGTATTAACCTGCAAGACATCTACAAGCGGTATAAAACCGTTAGCTAACATTCTATGCATAAGTATAAAGGTAAAAGCACAAACACACAACATACACAATCAACATGCAACACTCAATCCTTTTATTATCTTTAATTAGGTGATAGGTCATTACTAATGATACTTATTTTGTGACACGAGGGATTCCCAAACCTCGCCCCTGTCCCCGTTTACCAATGCGGAATGGTACTAATACATCTGACCGTCTACCGGACTGGGCTGGTCGCAGGGAACCTCCTAGACTCTCGCAAGAGCTAGGCAGATGATGTCACGACCCGTTATCATACACTTGGGTCAATTACGTAAATAATAAAGTCGGCCTAATCCGGTTTCGTTGTTTATCATAACTAACAAACACCACTCATACACATTATACTCATACAAGAAGCCAGCTAAGTAAGTCCGTGGACTTACCTGAATCAGATCTCGACTCTCTTAATCACAACTCAATTTGTAACTGTATAACTCGGTTGCCTGTCAAAGGAGGCAAGTGTGTCAGCATACTTTCTTGGTAATTAGAAGTCTAAGACTTCTAAGGTAGTAGATCCTATTAGAACAGAATTTAATACAATACCAATTTATGGTAAAATGACTATTTTACCCTTGGTCCCGAAACTTCCAAAAGTTCCATAATTCAAGCCTAAACTCTTATTTGAGACTAAAAAGTCATATTCTAACTCCTAAAGATGATTTTGGTTACAAACTGGCAATTTACTCATTTTCCTATTTTCCGAAAAATCGTTAAGGTCCAACTTCGGCATCAAATAAGAAATTCGAATAAACTTATAAAAATTCCGAAATAAATCTCTAGATCATCTATGATATCTCATCTACTCCTAGGAGCAATAATTTCTTAAAACTGTTCACCCTTCACTTCTACAAAAATTTCCAAAATTGGTTACAACACTTGAAGTTTCCTATACTTAGCCAAAATCTTAGTACACTTTGAAAAATCATAACTCCTAAACCACTCGCTGGATTTATCCCAAATTTTGATGTGTTCTACTATTATATGTCAACTATATCATATCCAAAATTCAAGTCCAACAGAGATCAAAAGCCTATTCAAAACTATCTCCCAAAACAGCATCCCATGCTGTATTTCTCAACTCAGCACATTTATAAAAAAAATTGTATGAGGAGTCACTTTGCAACATCATAACTCTCAAACTGTAACTCCGATTCTTCCCAAATTTTAGTATGATCTAATATGTACTACTGACTACAACATATCCAAAATTCAGCAACAAAGAATGAGTTTAGCATACCTAAATTTGGCCCTGAAGTTGGGTACCCGACACAGTTTTGAAACTTCAGAAACAGTAAAACGATTAACTGTTTCTCCTTGCTCGACATGAGTGAGTTAAGGACAGATTTGGTAGCATCTATTAGCTCATATGTATGGAGGGAAAGGTAACCAAAAGAGGTATGGGTCTTACTCGATTCTAAGGTTCGATCATTGGAGGTTGCGGCTACTTGACTCCTCTTGTTGGTTTGGTTATTTCTTGCGTGCAGAGAATGATGCAGCAGGAAGGAGAGGCCTCTAGTTAGACGTGAGGCTAGGTTGGATGCAAGCAGTCCAAAGCTAATCCTTACATGAAGAGATGGGCTGAACCAAGGGGAAAGAACATGGGCTGAAAGTTTGTCAAAACTCGTCATGACTTTGTTAGGCCCATACATGACTTCGTGATGCGTCCTTGGAGGTAACCAAGGATAACTCCGGATCTAGATCAAGCAAAACTCCAACTACTCCTTGATTCTTTGTGCAACGTTGTATCGTTTCGGATCCAAAGGGGCGGAAGCGATGAAGAAACAAGGGTTACTTCGATCTAGAGAGATCGAATAAACCTTTTTGTGTGGATCGAAGGTTGATTCTTAAGAAGAATCCTCGAATATGGATTTCTGGGATCAAAGACGAGATCCAAGGAAGAAATTTGAGAGATAGAAGAGAGGTTTTAATGCCCAAGCTAAGTAGGAGGAAATTCTTCTCAAAACTTAGTAATATTGAACATGGAAAATAAGTGAGGCAAGATATCTCTTATATAGAGAGACTTGCCTACCTATGGGCCAACGGGCCAAACAAAATACATGAAGACAAGCCCAAAAGGGAAAACCTAAAAGGATAAGAGCAAACCCTAAAAGGATAAGGTCAAAAGGGAATATTCTTATACGGAATATCCCTTTATTACATAAAAAGGAAAACATGAAAATATAGTCCGAAAATAAGCAAGCTTCATGCCATGGAGTCGGAAAGACGGGACATGCCGCTAACGGAACCGGTAGCCTATTCCATGGTGGTGTAGAGACATGGCATGCCGGTAATGGGACCAAGTGAAGAAGTAATGCGGGCGATGATGGAGCCGGTGGGCGGGTGATCGGTCCATCTGAACGAACTCTAAGAGCCTCGTCCTCTTCATCTATGGTCAACGTAAAAGGGGCATCCAAGGGCGCATCAGTCCCCCCATCTTGGCTGTGAAACGTCCCCGTTTCACCATCGTCAAAGAGGGGCTCAACATAAGGGGCAAGGTCCTTGACGTTGAACGTTGGGTGTACTCCGTAGGAATCCGGAAGCTCTAACTTGTATGCATTTGGACCATGACGGGCTAAGATGCGGAATGGGCCATCACCACGGTCCGAGAGCTTGCTCATGCGGCGAGTAGGGAAACGCTCCTTCCGTAGGTGGAGCCAAACAAGATCACCGGGCTCAAAAGAGACGTCGCGGCGGCCCTTGTTACGTTGTCCGGCAAGTTGGGCGGCACGACGTTCAAGTTGTGTTCTAGTCCGCTCATGAAGCTCAATGATTTGGGCGGCTCGGTTTCCGGCGATGACGTGTTCTCCATCCTTGAGCGGGCGGGGAGTGAAATCCAATGGTGTGTGTGCATTGAGGCCGTAGACAACTTCAAATGGGGACAATTTAGTTGTTGTGTGCCTAGACCTGTTATACGAAAACTCCACAACAGAAAGTAAGTCCTCCCACCTACGTGGGTTGGTCCTAGTGGTGGCTCTAAGTAGAGCACCAAGAGTCTGATTGGTCACCTCCGTTTGACCATCGGTTTGGGGGTGATAACTACTTGAAAACAACAAGTTGGTTCCAAGTTTTCCCCACAATCTTCTCCAAAAAAGACTTACGAATTTCACGTCCTGATCACTAACGATGGAACGTGGTATCCCATGTAAACGCACCACATTGTCAAAGAACAAGGTGGCAACTTCACTAGCATTTAGGGTGCTTTTACATGCGATGAAATGAGCCATTTTGGAGAAGCGATCGACTACCACGAAAATGGAGTCTTTGCCTCGTTTTGACATAGGCAACCCGACCACAAAGTCCATGGATAGATCCTCCCAAGGTCCCATTGGTATAGGCAAAGGAGAATACATCCCATCCGGACCTTGGCGCGACTTGGCATGATGACATGTGATGCAACCCTTGCAAAACCGTGTCACATGCATACGTATCCGGGGCCAAAAGAAATGCTCTTGGAGAGCGGAAAGGGTCTTGGTAGCACCGAAATGACCACGGCCCTCATGAGCTTCCTTGACCAACAAATGGCGTATAGATGAGCGCGGAATACAAAGTTTTCCCGCTCGAAAAAGATAGCCATCGTTAATAAAGAAAGACTCGTGCTCTCGGAGGTCGAGGCATTGTGCCCATATGTCCTTGAAGTCAAGATACGTGGCATATAACTCTTTGATAAGAGCAAAGCCATGTATCTTGGCATCCATATACACAAGGAGGGCATAGCGGCGAGAAAGGGCATCGGCTACCACATTCTCTTTGCCTTTCTTATGCCGAATGACATAAGGAAAGGTCTCTAAAAACTCTACCCAACTAGCATGGCGCCGACTGAGATTTGTTTGACTCTTGAGATACGAAAGAGCCGCATGATCCGAATGAATCACGAACTCCTTCGGCCACAAGTAATGTTGCCATGTCTTAAGACAACGAACTAGAGCATATAGTTCCTTGTCATATGTAGGGTAGTTGAGCGAAGGACCGGACAGTTTTTCAATGAAGTAGGCAATTGGACGATTCTCTTGTAAGAGAACTCCTCCAATGCCCACATTGGATGCATCACACTCCACCTCAAAAGTTTTCGAAAAGTTTGGGAGTTGGAGTAATGGTGCATTACAAAGGCGGTCTTTGAGCGCATCAAACGCTCGAGCATGGATATCACGCCACTCAAACGTGACACCCTTGGTAGTGAGCTCATGGAGCGATGCCGCTACCGTGCTAAAGTCCTTGACAAAGCGTCGGTAGAAACCCGCTAAGCCGAGAAAGGCTCGGACCATGGTGACCGTAGTAGGAGTAGGCCACTCCCGAATAGCACGAACTTTAGATTCGTCTACTCGTAGTCCGTCCTTAGACACGACATAGCAAAGAAAGATAATGGTGTCCGAGCAAAAGACGCATTTGTCAAAGTTGACATACAATTACTCTTGTCTAAGGCACTCGAGCACTTGGCGAAGGTGCCCGAAGTGATCCTCCAAAGACGTACTAAACACCAAAATATCATCAAAATAAACAACAACAAATGTACCCAAGAATCGGCGCAAGACATGGTTCATGAGGCGCATGAAGGTGGACGGGGTGTTGGAGAGGCCAAATGGAATGACAAGCCATTCATAGAGTCCATACTTCGTTTTGAAAACCGTTTTCCACTCGTCACCCTCGGCCATCCGGATTTGGTGGTAACCGCTCCGAAGATCAATTTTGGAGAAGATAGTGGCGCCATGAAGTTCATCCAACATGTCATCAAGGCGCGGGATAGGGTGGCGGTATTTGACGGTGATTTGGTTGATGGCACGACAATCAACACACATTCGCCATGATCCATCTTTCTTTGGTACTAAAATTACCGGGACGGCACATGGTGATAAAGATTCACGCACATGTCCCCGGTCTAGGAGCTCTTGCACTTGACGTTGTAGCTCCTTCGTCTCTTCCGGACTTGCTCGGTACGCGGCACGGTTTGACAAGGAAGCACCGGGCACAAAGTCAATTTGATGTTCAATCCCTCGGATAGGTGGCAAGCCGGGTGGGAGATCTTTGGGCATAATATCCTGAAATTCGGACAACAACAAAGACACCTCGTGTGGCACATTACTTGGGTCATGAGAAGTAGATAAACAAAACGGAACAAGTAAAAAGCATGGGAACTTGCCTTCCATGACCGGTTGCAAATCATGCCGGCGAGCTAAGAGTATCCGTGGCTCACACCGTCCTTGAAGTACGGGATCCGAAGATGGTAAAGGTGCGCCCGAAGAAACGATGCGACCTTTACTACCTTTGGATTCGGTAGCATGGACAAGAGGGGCGGTGTTTCGGGATTTGGAAGTACTAGCACCTACAACATCGGGACTCCGGGGGTCCGATTTTGCCGGTGCTTTAGCGGACTCATCAATAGTTTGTTGTATCTTCCGTTCTGCATAGTCAACCAAAGTTTCGTGCGGAGTCATAGGCAAAAGTGTGACCCGTTTTCCATTATATTGGAACATGTACCGATTAAGATAACCATCATGATATGTGCGGCGATCGAATTGCCATGGTCGTCCTAATAGGACATGTGTGGCGTCCATCTTGATAACATCACAAAGGACCTTATCAACATAGGCGCCAATAGAAAACGGCACCCAAGCTTGTTGTGTGACGGTGTCACATGCCGTATCGGAAATCCATTGGAGTCCGTAAGGCGTTGGGTGGGGGGTCGTAGGCAACTTGAAGTGTTTTACCACCCGTTCGTTGACAATATTGCAACAAGAACCCCCGTCAACGATGAGAGAAAGACTCGTATTATTAACCAAGCAACGAGAGTGGAAGAGATTCTCGCGTTGATCAATAGGAATATGCTCTTTAACAGCCAAAATACGACGAGAAACAAGAGCGAATTTACCGGGTTGTGCTGGGCCGCAAGCAAGCTCGTCATCACAAGGTTCCATGCCAAAAAGTGGGTCGATGTCATGGTCATCCTCAATAATGATATCGTCGTCATGTTGACCATCGTCGTCCTCGAAATATGTTGGGTCGGCAAACAAGACCCGTTTGGTGTTTGGGCAATCACGTTGTACATGGCCAAAACCGCTACACTTGTAGCACACGGGCTCCCTAGGGCGAGCCGCCGGTGAGGGTCCTTGTTGACCTCGAGAGGGAGGCGCCGGTGCCGGGCCACGGTTTGGTGTCTTCTCGGTACCCGTTTGCCTATTGGAAGGACCCGTCCGTTGGGTCCTTTTTGAAGCGTCGGTATCTGTAGGACTAGGCGCATCTCGAGAACGTGTGTTAGACGGATAAAGATATGGACTCGAGGAAGAGGTATACCTAGAATACCGCGGTGTTTCGAGTTGTTGCTTATATAGCTTCATGGTGGCATGACATAATGCTCCCAAATCCTTGAATGGGACAATCTCGAGCGGCCGCCGGATGGAAGCATTAAGCCCACTCATGAACTTGGTGCGGAGGGCGGAGGGGGAAGCCGAGATGCCGGCCTTAATGTGCATGTCCTCAAGTTTAGCCAAGTAAGCCACCGGAGTGAGGTTGCCTTGCTTGAACTCGGCAATTTGCAATCGCATATCATTCTTAAAGTCCTTGGGCACGTACTTCTTGGTCATGCAATAGAGCAATTGTTCAAATGTCTCAATCGGTGCCCATCCTTGCCTCTCTCGGGTGAACTCATACCGGTTTCACCAAGACTTCGCATCTCCTTCAAAGTATAGAGTTTCCGCCTCGATTTTCTCGTATTCCTCCTCATAATGACAATGTTTTAATGCTCGTTTCATATCCTGCGCCCAATCAAGAAAAACACACGGATCATATTCACCATGAAAGGTAGGGAACTTAACCTTACCTTCCCTACGAGCTCGGTAGGGGTCCGGGCGGGGCGGTGGAATGTAGGCATCATCGGCACGGGCTCGCCGGTGGCCGCCATGAGGCCGTTGGCGCCCATGAACGGGTGGGGCCTGCCTAGGTGGATTTGGGGGAGGCAACCATTCTTCACCCCGGTCTTGGTTCTCATAAGGGTCTATGACGGGTGGGTGCCACGGACGGTTATGTGCTACCCGTTCTAAATCGGATTCATCACCGGAGAACTCGTTGAAGTTGTGTTGCTCATCGTATTCATCAAAGTCAAGGGTCCTCGGTTGCCGGGTTGACCGTTGGTGACGGTGTTCGGAATGATCATGCTCACGACCATGATTGGTGGTTGAGTTGGGACGGTACCGGGGTTCTTCCTGGGTTTGTCGGTCGGTGCGGGGCACACTAGGTGGAGGTGGAGAAGGAACATACCGTTGATGTTGATGCTCATAATATTGGTGCCGATGTTCCGTATCGACTATGGGCAAGTTATCTTGACGCGGGTCGGGGAATTCCTCCTCTTCTTCATGGGACTCATTTCCGTCAAGAGGTAAAGGATGGGTGCGTTCAATGACAGACGCAAGCCGGGTAACGTTTGATGGTCCGGCTCCCAAAAGTCCCTTGCCTTTCCGTTGTGCATCGGAAGTGGAAGCATTGACCACGATCTCATTCGGATAAGTTGGGGTGGGACGGTGAGCAATCTGAAGGGCCTTAAGAGCTTCTAGCTCTTTTTTCAAGGGAATGTTTTCTCGGGTCAAGGCATCAAACTTTTGTTGTGCCTTCAAGGCTTCCAATTCTCGCCTTATGGAGTCATTTTCGAGGGACAACGAAGCAGTTTCTTGAGTCAAGGGTTCACTGAACTCCTGCGGACCAGAATCTTGAGAAGTTTCCATTTCAACGTTAGTCATTGCTCCAAATCAGCACACAATTGCAAGCAATCAAGTGAGCAAGGTGACAAGTTAGGTCAACTTTAACCAAGTTCAAGTGCGTTATCGGGTTCTACTTTGGGAAAGGCCGTTTGGCGGTTAGGCAAGGAAGGCAAATCCAACAAAATTGAACCAATTACACACAAATAAACAAGTGATATTTTGCAAACGTATGTAAGAAAATGGAGAGATAGAATATGGACGGATTGTTCACTCGGCAAGCTTTGCTTGCTTTCGGTCTTTGACCGTTTTGTAAAATCCGATTTTTCGGATGGACCGGTTTGCCGGACGTCTTTTCACTTTGTGTGTTTCGTTTCTTTGAAACGTTTTGAGCAACACTTTCTTTTGTTTTGTTTTTTTTTTGAACACAAATCCGTATTGATGAAGAGTTTTTTTTTGCTTTTCTTTGAATATCAAATGCGAGATATCCGAACTTTTCGTTAACAAAAATATCCCAAGAGATTTGGTGAAATTAATTAACAAAATTGTCGGATTAGGTCGGTTTAAGAAAAAGACGGGTTTGATAAATGGTTTGAAGGCAAACCAAATATCTCCTATTTTTGTGCTTTTTGTTTTGAGTTAAACACGGAAAAGAAAAAAAAAATTCAGGGAAAATGGATGAACATGATGAAGAACATGAAGAACAAATGAAGAAAATCATGAACAAACAAAGAACATCATGAACAAAAAAAGGCTAAATAGGTTTAAGATAATAACGCACAAAAACAGGAGTAAAGAGAACTTAGCTTTGATCCCTTGCTCTGATACCAATTTGATGCGTCCTTGGAGGTAACCAAGGATAACTCCGGATCTAAGATCAAGCAAAACTCCAACTACTCCTTGATTCTTTGTGCAACGTTGTATCGTTTCGGATCCAAAGTGGCGGAAGCGATGAAGAAACAAGGGTTACTTCGATCTAGAGAGATCGAATAAACCTTTTTGTGTGGATCGAAGGTTGATTCTTAAGAAGAATCCTCGAATATGGATTTCTGGGATCAAAGACGAGATCCAAGGAAGAAATTTGAGAGATAGAAGAGAGGTTTTGATGCCCAAGCTAAGTAGGAGGAAATTCTTCTCAAAACTTAGTAATATTGAACATGGAAAATAAGTGAGGCAGGATATCTCTTATATAGAGAGACTTGCCTACCTATGGGCCAACGGGCCAAACAAAATACATGAAGAAAAGCCCAAAAGGGAAAACCTAAAAGGATAAAAGCAAACCCTAAAAGGATAAGGTCAAAAGGGAATGTTCTTATACGGAATATCCATTTATTACATAAAAAAGAAAACATGAAAATATAGTCCGAAAATAAGCTAGCTTCATGCCATGGAGTCGGAAAGACGGGACATGCCGCTAACGGAACCGGTAGCCTATGCCATGGTGGTGTAGAGACATGGCATGCCGGTAATGGGACCAAGTGAAGAAGTAATGCGGGCGATGATGGAGCCGGTGGCTCGAGCAATGGCCTTAGCTCGGGATCGGGTGATCGGTCCATCTGAACGAACTCTAAGAGCCTCGTCCTCTTCGTCTATGGTCAACGTAAAAGGGGCATCCAAGGGCGCATCACTTCGTCACAGAGTTGTCGGGCTTCGTCACAGCTTTGTCAAAGTCTCGTCTCAGCCTTGTCATGATCTCGTCTAAAGTCGTCGTTAATGATTAATTATAAGAATTAGGGTTTGATATAATTCTACCATTTTATGTGATTTAAATTCTACATAAAATGATAAATAATTATAAGAATTAGGATTTGATATAATTCTATCATTTTATGTGAATTAAATTCTACCTAAAATGATAAACTTTGTGAAGAAAGAAATACTAGATAGAATAAGAACCGTCAACGGCTCGATGTCCGAATTGATTCGGAATTAAACGGAATAAAAATTCCGGATATTACATCAGTACCCCCTTAACATAAGTTTCGTCCCGAAACTTAGAACAAGGTACTTAATTAAACGACTTTCTTAAATTAAACTTGTATATCCTAGTCTCACTAAATTTTAATTTCGTTTTCTAACTCCTCTAATCCTATCAAAGCGTAATGAAAAATGCGGTCGTTACATCAGCTCCCCCTCAAAATAAGTTTCGTCCCGAAACTTAGGATAAGACAAATCCTTATCGGCCTTTAAGGCACCAAATGGGTGTGTTTGATCATTACACAAAAGTCTCGTCGTTCCAACATCTTAGTATCCTATACATCAAGGTTACCAAAAGAACACATCACTAACTAAACACTCAATCATGAAATAAACAACCAACCAAACAATATCACACATACAAGGTCAAGCCCTAACTCGTCACTCTCGAGGTTACAACTATCGCTACATAGGTCTTTGAAAGGTTACATCTCTTACTATCCCCCATATCTTATGTAGCCTTATCAGTTTTTCATAAAAACACTAAATCTTAAATCTTTTTAGGTACTTAGATCATAAGCGTCTGCTACCACGTTCTAGAGTGTTTACCGGATATCTCACCAGTATTATCCGGCTCAACTGTGTGCTCCTCTAATCTGATCACCTAACTCGTGTCTGGTAGGTATTTCTCCAACTGAAAATCTCAAACTCAGTTCCCAAACTTACTCTCCGTGGAAAACTGAAGCTGCACTCTCCAATAGGGAGAGGAATACTAGTCCATCAGTCACTTTTAAACCGCTTTAAAACTTTCAATGGTTGCCTTACACAACTCACTTCTAGATCCTTTGATGACCCTACGGAAAAATGATATATTCAACTTTCTTCCCTTTGTTATGACCACTTGCTTTCGGCCTTCTGAAAAGGTTCTAACTACACAATCAGGTCAAAGGTCTTGGACATTCACCAACATTTATCAAGTGCTCAATGCTCTTCGTATCACGACCCACTTGGTCTTGTCTTTTAATATTACTCAGTCATCTTACTCCTCAAGTAAGGAATCTTCACCTTTACCCTTTTCAGGTCTAACACTCAAGACAACTAAAAATCAAATCTAGTGGTCATCCTCTTTGTTCACTTGGCATTATTATATTATTTACAGATCTCTCATATATCGTTTGCTCAAGCTTAGGTTTATCACGCATTTTCTAAGATCTTAAGTGACCTAGAATACGTCCGGAATGACGGTATTAGACACAAAGTGATCTCCTATCACCGTTATTTGATCATGACTACTAAATAATTGTTAACATACCATCAGTAGTGCACTCTTTTCTCCACCATGGTTATCAGATCGATAATATCCCTCTGACTCAAAACGCAACTAGGCTCTGTTCTGATATAATATTACACATAAAATCTGCTCCGAGATTATGCTTTCTTAAGCACAGTTACTAGGTTGCAAGTATGCTCATGTCGCTTCTCTTTCTTATGTATCTTCGACTCAGGATGGTAGTTACTCACTTTGAGCTTTCTAGTGCAGACCATGCATAATACTTTTATTATGTCGTCAATTCTTTTCTCAATCCATCGGGAAGACGACTCTATAGTCCTTTATTCGGTACCCACATTACTTATCTGTCGACATGTGACGAAGTCATCATGTTTCACTTGGATCCATAAAGGGTACCACTCTTTTTCTATAACCTCTCTATGCACATACTTCCACGTCTACCTTATGGTGATACTGTTCTTCCACAATATTTTTAGTCGCTCAGCGTAGCCTAGCTCGTGTTCCTTCCAAACGGAATGCATCTCACAACCTATCATTCTTTGAAACTTGACACGTTATTTCTCTGTACCATTGAGCTTCCTGCTCTGTGGGTTAGGACCCACCACGCTTCCGCTGCGCTACTCTGCTTATCCTATTGTCACTCATTAATCCTAAGGACCTTTTCTGTATGTATAAAATGATTGACCCCAAAACACTTTCTTTCAATTACACCATGAGTCTTATACGGATGAAGTACCAAGGACCTTCTTTACTTGCCTTTAGAAAATAAAACAACGATTGAAAAAACAACTTCTTCCGCTTATTTTCTTAATTCTACTACCCTGGATCCAACTACTAGACTCGACCGGTGTTTGATCTTAACCAACCAAGAAGTAACCTCTAACACGATTTTCTATACCTTTAGTTGTCTAAGAAGATTGTTGTTGCATACTTGAGGAAATCCTTCCAAGCGTCGGTAGAACTACCCCATAAATCCACAGTTGCAATTATCTTTTCTTAGCGGTACATAACTCGTCAATACCAAACAACACTTACACATCCTCAGCTGACGTCGTTCAGTCCATATTTGACTCATCTATGTATCCCGAACTTACTCTTCTCATACCCCGTCTGGTATCAAAATTATTTAGTAAGCATCACCTACTCAATTAATGCTTTTATACTTCTTTAGTTTGTTCTATCTTTCACCCTCCCGCTTCCTTTGGGCTAACTCCATTCCTCTAGTCCGATTGGGTCATCCATCTGACATAAATAGTCGTTTCAAGTTTTCCACGATAGTTTGCTAGCGTCTTTGCGATTCTTATGGCCGTAATGATCATCCACTTGTAGTTCCTCTTGCATGGACCGTCGGTGTGGATGGCTTAGGACCCATGATAATTGGAATTACCCTAGACTCTCGAGTCCAGCAAGGCCGTTCTCCTATACACATTTCTTCACTGGAGTTGGTGGTAATATCGCCTTCATGAAGCTCCGTTGACCCTGCTACAGGCTTCCATTCTTTGGATATTTGCGTTGCGGTTTCTTTCAACTTCTTATATCTCTGAGGAGGTCAAAATCTCCCCACGCTTGTGGGGTCTTCCTTTTCGATTTTACACACAATTGTAGGTCTTCATTCCGTGCTCCTTAGATTCTCACACCTGGATTGACACTCTGCCTCTTCTAGTTTCTCATGCCCATAAGGGTCTATGGGCATCCGCCTTGATTGTAATGTCCTTGATTCCGCAATGTTTGTTGTACTCAATTCTACTTACCCCGTTCCAATATTGTTATCTCCACTCCGCACTCTTGTAGTCTCTTGCATGGTTCTTCTAATTCCGTCTCTCGGCCTCGTATGCCCGAGTTCCTTCTACGACCTTCTATTCCTTCTAACTGAACTGACTTAGGGATTTCTTCCTCATCTGATTGTGCTTGTGGTAAAAATTTATATTCACAACTTTACTTTCTTGATCACTTGTTCTTTGGATGATTTGTAAGGATCACCAAGCAGCCTACCCGAGTACAATACTCAATTCAAGGTCCGATTCTATTGCCTCGTTTTGGAGACTCTTCAAGTCCGCTACTGATTTATCAGGAGGCGATAATCGCTTCGTGATATCACGACTAAAGGATATAAAATATCCTTTAGGATACTAACAAGCTAAGCATACACATGTATATAATATATAATAGTAAACCTCATAAAAAGTCTATATACTCACTCCTATCGATCCAAGTGGCAGAGATCCACGGAAAGCGATGGTGGTCCGACGTACTACTAACCCAACAACCCGACTATGCGTGTGTGTAAAAACAGAAATCCGTTTTGAAAATTTTAGACCCCTTTTGGGTTCTAGTTATTTTATACATTTGGTCTTTCAGAAGATTTCAAGTGTCATTGTTGCCAACCCAGAGCTCTGATACCATATCGTAACACCCCAAATTTTTGCGAACTCGGGGAGCTACTGGTTAGGACCTCACAATGGGTCCCGAACTTAGTTTGACAACAATTTCACTAGGATCTTACAACAAGGCACAAAAGTATTTAAAATATTTGAAAACTTTAAACAATATATACATGAAGAATATGTATCAGCCTTACAAAGTAAAGGTACCAAAATGACACATATGAAGAACAAAAGGCATCCCCGTCCCCAACTAAATGAGTACGTGGACCCGGCTGACCATTCCCTCCAGATCTCTCTACAACTGTATTAACCTGCAAGACATCTACAAGCGGTATAAAACCGTTAGCTAACATTCTATGCATAAGTATAAAGGTAAAAGCACAAACACACAACATACACAATCAACATGCAACACTCAATCCTTTTATTATCTTTAATTAGGTGATAGGTCATTACTAATGATACTTATTTTATGACACGAGGGATTCCCAAACCTCGCCCCTGTCCCCGTTTACCAACAAGGAATGGTACTAATGCATCTGACCGTCTACTAGACTGGGCTGGTCGCAGGGAACCTCCTAGACTATCGCAAGAGCTAGGCAGATGATGTCACGACCCGTTATCATACACTTGGGTCAATTACGTAAATAATAAAGTCGGCCTAATCCGGTTTCATTGTTTATCATAACTAACAAACACCACTCATACACATTACACTCATACAAGAAGCCAGCTAAGTAAGTCCGTGGACTTACTTGAATCAGATCTCGACTCTCTTAATCACAACTCAATCTGTAACTGTATAACTCGGTTGCCTGTCAAAGGAGACAAGTGTGTCAGCACACTTTCTTGGTAATTAGAAGTCTAAGACTTCTAAGGTAGTAGATCCTATTAGAACAGAATTTAATATAGTACCAATTTATGGTAAAATGACTATTTTACCCTTGGTCCCAAAACTTCCAAAAGTTCCATAATTCAAGCCTAAACTCTTATTTGAGACTAAAAAGTCATATTCTAACTCCTAAAGATGATTTTGGTTACAAACTGGCAATTTACCCATTTTCCTATTTTCCGAAAGATCGTTAAGGTCCAACTTCGGCATCAAATAAGAAATTCGAATAAACTTATAAAAATTCCGAAATAATTCTCTAGATCATCTATGATATCTCATCTACTCCTAGGAGCAAGAATTTCTTAATACTGTTCACTCTTCACTTCTACAAAAATTTCCAAAGTTGGATACAACACTTGAAGTTTCCTATACTTAGCCAAAATCTGAGTACACTACGAAAAATCATAACTCCTAAACCACTCGCTGGATTTATCCCAAATTTTGATATGTTCTACTATAATATGTCAACTATATCATATCCAAAATTGAAGTCCAACAGAGATCAAAAGCCTATTCAAAACTATCTCCCAAAACAGCATCCCATGCTGTTTTTCTCAACTCAGCACATTTATAAAAAAATTGTATGAGGAGTCACTTTGCAACATCATAACTCTCAAACCATAACTCCGATTCTTGCGAAATTTTAGTATGATCTAATATGTACTACTGACTACAACATATCCAAAATTCAGCAACAAAGAATGAGTTTAGCATACCTAAATTTGGCCCTGAAGTTGGGTACCCGACACAGTTTTGAAACTTCAGAAACAGTAAAACGATTTAACTGTTTCTCCTTTCTCGACCTGAGTGAGTTAAGGACAGATTTGGTAGCATCTATTAGCTCATTTGTATGGAGGGAAAGGTAACCAAAATAGGTATGGGTCTTACTCGATTCTAAGGTTCGATCATTGGAGGTTGCGGCTACTTGACTCCTCCTATTGGTTTGATGATTTCTTGCGTGCAGAGAATGATGCAGCAGGAAGGAAAGGCCTCTAGTTGTGCAAGAAGGGAGGTTGTACATGCTTATCCTGGGGCTGCTGGTTGTTCGTTCCAGATGAGGATGCATCAAGAGATCCGCCAGTATGCTTGCTTGACGAAGAGGAGAGGGAAGGCTGGACAATTTGTGAGATGAAGACCCATCCTCAGGACACATTCTTTAATCGACAGAAGGGAGGCAAGGACAGAAGGCTTACCTCGTCCTTCTTGTTGGCGGTAGCGATGCAGAAGGGTGTGGGAATAAACAGCAGCGGAGGAGAGACGGAAAGCAACCCTTGGTTATTGCGGCTCGAATGGCAACATGAGAAGAGGGGAGGAGGAGTGTGGCGAGATCTGCAGCGTATAACCCGGGCATGTATCTAGACACGAAGTGAAGGAGTGTGACAGATCCGGTGCTTAATCAACTAAAGACTCTTCGAGATCCAACAGTTACGTTCTGAAGGAGAGAGAGAGAGAGAGAGAGCGTTCCAAAATTCAGCAGCAAACTGACGTGGGCAAGGCAGTGTTGGGCTGGTCTGAGGCAAAGAAGTGTTGGGCTGGATGTGAGCCAAGGAAGTGTCGGGCTGGACGTGAGGCTAGGTTGGATGCAAGCAGTCCAAAGCTAATCCTTACATGAAGAGATGGGCTGAACCAAGGGGAAAGAACATGGGCTGAAAGTTTGTCAAAACTTGTCAAAACTCGTCATGACTTGGTCAGGCCCATGCATGACTTCGTCACAGAGTTGTCGGGCTTCGTCACAACTTTGTCACAGTCTCGTCTCAGCCTTGTCATGATCTCGTCTAAAGTCGTCGTTAAGGATTAATTATAAGAATTAGGGTTTGATATAATTCTATCATTTTATGTGAATTAAATTCTACCTAAAATGATAAAATTTGTGAAAAAAGAAATACTAGATAGAATAAGAACCGTCAACGGCTCGATGTCCGAATTGATTCGGAATTAAACGGAATAAAAATTCTTGATATTACAGGTTATGTGCTTGAGACTAGATTTACTTAGATCTATCCAACAAATGTTATCAAAATGTTGCTCATTTATACCCATTTTGTTCAAAATGTGATGGTGAAACACTACTGATTCCTCCCATCTCTTTTCTCCGGTTATCAAAGTACGGAAAAATTATTCCTTGGGTTTAGATTGTATACAAGGTTGGCATATACATTTTGCATACAACACATATTTCTTTTCAATGTTCCAAACAGACATTTTATAAGGCGCAAGAGAAATATTGAGGGGTAGATACCACCTGATTGCTCAATTGTTGGTTCTTGTTGTTGCATTTCTCCAGATTTCGATTCGGTGGTCTCTTGTGATTTTTGATAACACGATTTATGACTTAGTTTTAGGTAATCATTTAGATAGAATTCTCATTCATTCATGCATGGTTTAGCATTGGTTCGAGACGTTTTGCACTCAATTCATGTATTTTGTCGAGATAGACGTCTACACGGACTTGTGCGTGTTTTATAGGTAAATCGGGAAATTTAGGAGCTAAAACGATGCGTTTGAGGATCGTTCATCTAGATGACACACCCTTGGACTCATTAGGACACAAGCTAAAGGCTAAGGAGGACTCATGGAACCTTGCCAACACTAGCCATGCACCAAATCACAGCTTAATGATCCAAAGCGAAGTTTTTGCACAGAATCACGGTTCTCTGACAAATCACGGCCGTGGAATCAACCGTGGATTTTGCCAGATTCTTGTGACAGCTGTGCCACGACTCTCATGGCCAGCTCATGCAAGTTTGTTATAAAAGTGGTCTTTCATGGGTTGTGAGAGGTAGCTGGGAGCATCTTAGAGCAGCTCATCCATTTTCCATTTCCTCTAACAAAAATATCCTCTCAACAAGAAGATTTTCGAGGAAGGAAAGTGTCAAAAGGGGAAGAAGAAGAGCTCCATTGAAGAGGAGAAGAAGAACACACATCATTGTCACACTTTGATAGCTTGTAGTGAAGAATTCCGGATTCTATTTCTAGAGTTGTATGAAACATTTGAACCTTCTTTTGGAAGGGTTGTGAGTCACTCTCATTCTATTTTCAGCTTGGTTTAATTCTAGTTCTCTTGCTCATCTCTTTTCCTTCATTATCTTGCAAATGAATGCTATGATTTTGTGTTTGTTCGTTACGATTTCGATTATGAATGTTGTAGGCTAAATAGATGTGGTTCTAGGGTAAGGAAAGGATGGTTATGGCTAGGGCTATGATAGGATGAACTTTGATTTACCTTTGGATGACTTGTGTGTTTGAACGTATCCTCTGTTAGGAATCACGGCCAGATCTTGCCAAACCACGGCCGTGGTTTAGGTAGAACAACCCGTGATTTTCCCTGTTTCGGTGGATCTAGTCTTAGATTGTTAAAATGTTGAAATCCTAAGTGTTTGTCAAGTTAAATCTATCCTAGGGTGACCTAGTGTTAGCAACTAAGTGTTAGGAGAGACTTACCCGGTAATCCTTACTCTTAGACTCCAAAGATAACAAACCTTAGGTAGTAGTGAGCCTAATAAGCCGCCATTGGATTAAGTGTGCTGGATGGTAGCTTAAGACTAACCATTCCGAGACTTACCCGGTAAGGATAGGTTGGATCTTTAGTTAGCAATCCGGTTTGAGTAGAATTCCATCTCTTATGTTCTTAGAGACTTACCCGGTAATGAGACCTAGGGAATGGACTAGTGGATCATGAGACCTACCCGGTGATTGATCCAAATCTAGAAACACTTAACCCCAACATAGTTAATCCAAGGAATGAATAGATAGCTTGAGTCCTATGCCATAACCGGAACTTCCAATCCCTAGAATCCGTCTTTTCTTTCTTTGATCTATATCTTGTTTAGTTGTTTATTTGTGTTGATTCATAGTTTAGTTGATTGATTACTTTGCATGTATTGTGATCTTTGATTGATCACCAAAAACCAACCAAAAACATTTGAGATTTTCATTTCTTTATTTCTTCCCCTTTTCTTAACATAGATCTTCACTAAACTTAATCTTAAATTGAATCAATCTCACCTTAGTCTTTGTGTTCGACCTCGGAATACTATCCCTACTACGAACGTCCCGTACACTGCGGGTTCGCTAGGAGTTAGGAGAAATATAACGAGTATAAATTTAAAACCCATTTGCGCATCACACGATCTTAGCGTAACAAGTTTTTGGCGCCGTTGCCGGGGACTAGGTCTAGATTGAGTCTATTTTGTGATTATTTCTAGTGTAGATCTTTCTTGTTGCTTTTGATCTCTTTTTGGTTTGTGTCTTTGCTTTTCAGGACATCTATTACTCTTTAGGTGTATGCGAAGATCTCGTGGCAAGGATTTAGCTCCATTCGATCCCGAACCGGAGAAAACCCTTCGATCTAGATCCAAGAACATCCGAAAAGAGAAAGAGATGGCCGGAAGAAACCTCCAAGCTGAATTGGATGAAGCCTTAGAGCAACTAAGGCTAAGAGATGAGCTCTTGGAGGAAGAAAGGAGACTTGCCAATGAGAGGCAAGAGGAAACTAGGAGGGAGATTGAGGAGATTAGGCAAGCCCTTGTTCAAGGAGAGCTTAATCGCCGACAACCTCCACCTCCACCACCACAACCGCAGCCGGCGGCCAATGTTAGGGTTGCTCCCATTGCTATTGAGGAGCCACAAACCCTAGGGAGACGTATGGATCCGGCACAAAGAGCACACCGACCGGGTGTGAACTTAGGAGATCCCGCGACCCACAACTATGAGCTCCGCCCTCAAGTTCTACAAATGATCCGGCATAATCAATTTGGAGGGATGGAAGGAGAGTCTCCTCATCAACATTTGATGAATTATGAGATCTTGATGGAGACTCTTAGACCGCCAAGATTGGAGAGCAACAACCATAAGCTTAGGGCTTTTTCCTTCTCTCTTAAGGATAAAGCCTTGGCTTGGTATCAATCTATTCCACAAGGGCGAGTTGGTACTTGGGAGGAGATGACAACCGAGTTTTTGACTAAGTTCTTCCCACCTTCCAAGACTACCGAATTAAGAGGGAAGATAAATGCCTTCGTGATGAAGGATAGAGAAAGTTTATTCAAGTCTTGGGAGAGGTTCAAAGATCTTCTCCTTGATTGTCCACACCATGGCATACCGAAAATTGAGCTATTGGAGATCTACTTCAAGGGACTTGATGAAGATAGCCAATTCAAGCTCCAATCTCTTTCCGGTGGGACATTTATGGAGAAGCATGTAGATGAGGCTTGGGAGTTTGTGGAAAAGCAAGCTCTAGTGATTGAAAAATACTCCCATAGGAAGAGTGAAGGGAGAAAGGCGGGAGCATATGAGGTGAGTGAAGTCACCATGAGCAATTTCAAGCTTGACGCCATCAACAATGAGTTGAAGTCCTTGAGGGAGTTGTGTGCTACAACTTTGAAGAACCAAGCAACTCCTCAAGTACTTCCACAAGCCAACTTGTCTTCCAAGGAGGAGGATGTGAATTATATGGGAAGGGGCAACTTCAACAATTACCAAGGCCCAAGGAGTTTCAACAACAACCGACAATTCAACAATTACCGGCCCAACCACAACCATCCCGGATTTTCTTACTCTAACCCGGATGGACCTTGAACCCTCCCACTTCCACAAGCTCAACTCCACCACCAAGAGCTTCACAAGAACCTCCACCCGGATTTACTCAACCTCCCAAGGATAGAACCGAAATAATGTTTGAGCAATTGCTAGGAAGGTTGAGTGGTCTTGAGAGCACCGTGACTTCAATCTCTAAGGCTCAAAAGGTCTTGGAAGCACAAGTGTTCCAAAAGGCGGGTGAAGCCCATAGAGATCCGGGAAAGCTTCCCGGAAGAACCGAAGACAACCCAAGAGGCCAAGTGTTGGCTATCACAACAAGGAGTGGGTTGAGTATGAAGGATCCTTTGCCCAAGGACCATGCTAAGGGAAAGCAAGTAGTGGTAGAAGAGGGAAGATTGCAAGAAGATGGAAGCAAGAGCAAAGATGTAGAGCCAACCTATGTGGCACCACCTCCATACAAGCCACAACTACCGTTTCCACAATCAAGAGCAAGAGCTCGTTTGGACAATCACTTTGGTAAGTTCCTTGAACTAATGTCTAAATTGCATATTAACATTCCGTTCATGGATGCCATTTTAGGAATGCCGGCATATGGCAAGTTTTTGAAGGAAATACTCTCCAACAAAAGAAAGTTGGAAGAGTATGGGGAGATAAGAATGACCAAGAGATCCTCAGAATTGATCCAAACAATGAAGGAGGAGATGCCTCCCAAGCTAAGAGATCCGGGTTCTTTTTGTGTCCCAATTGGAGTGGGAGATGTGAAGTACGAGGCCCTTTGTGATCTTGGAGCGAGTGTAAGCATCATACCGCTTGCACTTTGCAACAAGGTCGGGCTAGGAGAACCAAAGCCGGTCAAGATGACCCTTTATATGGCGGACCGTTCTATCACTCATCCGGTTGGAATTCTAGAGGATATTCCGGTGCAACTAGGAGGATTCTATGTGCCAATTGACTTTGTCGTCTTGGATATTCCGGCGGATTATCCGGTTCCCATCATCTTAGGAAGACCTTTCCTAGCCACCTCCGGATGCCTAGTGGATTGCAAGAATGGGACTCTCTCCTTCAACATTGGAGAAGAGAACATCAAGTTCAAGTTGTCCACACTGATGAAAGGGCCAACCCTTGATGAGGATGTCTTCAACATAGTCGAGCAAGAAGAATCTAGAGAAGTTGTGAGCTCGATCTTGATCAAGGATCCCTTGGAGAAGGTTCTTACCTTAAGTATGATGGAGGAAGGTGTTGAGGATGCTTGCAATGAAGAAATCAAGGCTTTGGAAGCCTTGGAAGAGGAGCCAAGATATGGATTTGAAGGCCACGAAGAGGTGTTGAACAGCTACAAATTCCACGGTTGAGATTTATGTTCCACGGCCGTCAAACTCTCTAGACAACTCCGGGAAGCAAGCTTGGCAAGAACCACGGCCGTGGAAGATGAGCAAACCGTGTTTCCAGCCGTGGTTTTCCCTGAATCAACCCTTGATGGTGATCAAGCTTCTAGGGGCCTTGGAGGATCTTCACTTGCTTTGGATTCGTCTCATCCAACCTTATTTGGATCGTCTTCAACCGATAAAGGTCCTCCTTCACTTGAACTTAAACCCCTCCCCTCTCATTTGAAGTATGCTTTTCTTGGTGAAAATTCTACATATCCTGTGATTGTTAATGCATGCTTGAGTGATGATGAACTTGCTAAGTTGTTGCATGAACTAAGATTGCATAGAAAAGCCATTGGTTATACTATTGATGATTTGGTTGGCATTAAGCCTTCTTTGTGCATGCATAAGATAATGATGGAAGATAACCACAAACCCTCTATTGAACATCAAAGGAGATTGAATCTTATAATGAAAGAGGTAGTCAAAAAGGCAATCATTAAGTTGCTAGATGCGGGAATTATCTACCCTATCTCGGATAGTAAGTGGGTTAGTCCCGTTCATGTAGTTCCTAAGAAGGATGGGATGATCGTAGTGACTCATGAGAACAATGAACTAATCCCGACTAGGACGGTTACGGGGTGGAGGATGTGCATTGATTATAGGAAGTTGAACATGGCCTCTAGGAAAGATCACTTCCCTCTCCCCTTCATTGACCAAATGCTAGAAAGGTTAGCTCAACACTCTCATTTTTGCTATCTAGATGGCTATAGTGGATTCTTCCAAATCCCTATCCACCCCGATGACCAAGAGAAAACAACCTTTACATGTCCATGGGGTACTTTTGCATATAGGAGAATGCCATTTGGGTTGTGTAATGTACCCGCCACCTTCCAAAGGTGTATGATGTCTATCTTTTCGGAATATATAGAAAATATCATGGAAGTGTTTATGGATGATTTCTCTGTTTATGGTTCTTCCTTTGATAATTGCTTGGCTAACTTGTCATTAGTATTGCAAAGATGTGAGGAGACGAATCTTGTCTTGAATTGGGAAAAATGCCACTTCATGGTAAGTGAAGGCATTGTGTTAGGACACTTGGTGTCTAACCGTGGCATTGAGGTTGATAGGGCCAAAATTGAAACGATAGAGAAGTTGCCGCCACCTACCTCGGTGAAGGGGGTAAGGAGTTTCTTAGGGCATGCCGGTTTCTACCGGAGGTTTATTCAAGATTTCTCTAAAATCTCTAAGCCCCTCACTAACCTACTAATGAAAGATGTTGATTTTGTCTTTTCCAAAGATTGTCTTGAAGCCTTTTGTA
This sequence comes from Fagopyrum esculentum, assembly GCA_033239045.1. Taxonomy (NCBI): domain Eukaryota; kingdom Viridiplantae; phylum Streptophyta; class Magnoliopsida; order Caryophyllales; family Polygonaceae; genus Fagopyrum; species Fagopyrum esculentum. The sequence goes on from BSUD01000002.1 coordinate 106,718,264, forward strand.
GGTTGAAGAACGCCTTGATCTCCGCACCTATCATGCAACCTCCGGATTGGAGTCTACCATTTGAGATCATGTGCGATGCAAGCGATGTAGCCGTAGGGGCTGTCTTGGGGCAAAGGAAAGAAGGGCGCACTCATTCTATTTATTATGCTAGCAAGACGCTAGATGATGCCCAACTCAATTATGCTACCACCAAGAAGGAGTTGCTAGCGGTGGTGTATGCATTTGAGAAGTTCCGCTCATACCTTGTTGGAGCGAAGGTCATAGTTTATAAGGATCATGCGGCGATCCGTTATCTACTTACAAAGAAGGATGCCAAACCAAGGTTGATTCGGTGGATCCTTCTTCTTCAAGAGTTTGATTTGGAAATACGAGATAAGAAGGGATCCGAGAACTCCGTGGCGGATCACCTTAGTAGATTGCCTCCATTAGAGCTTGGAAGAGATGACATTCCAATTGATGACTCATTCTGAGATGAGCAATTGCAAATGGTGGAGGAATGCTTGTTCCAAGTGTCTAGAGGAAATGAGCCATGGTATGCCGACATTGTGAACTACTTAGTGTGTGAGGAAGTGCCTCCCGGATTGACATATGCACAAAGAAAGAAGTTCTTCAACGATGTGAGGCATTACTATTGGAGTGAGCCACTCTTGTTCAAGAAAGGCCCGGATGGGATGTTTAGAAGATGCATACCAGAAGATAAAGTGGAGAGTGTGATCCGGCATTGTCACTCCTTACCATGTGGAGGCCATGCTAGCTCACACAAGACGTGTGCAAAGGTATTGCAATCCGGTTTTTATTGGCCTAACTTGTTTAAAGATGTACAAGGTTTTGTAGCGGCATGTGATGCTTGCCAAAGGACGGGCAACATCTCAAGAAGGAACGAGATGCCCTTGAACAACATCCAAGAAGTCGAAATATTTGATGTGTGGGGTGTGGACTTCATGGGACCATTCCCTTCTTCATGTGGCAATCTCTTCATCCTATTGGTGGTGGATTATGTTTCAAGATGGGTGGAGGCAATCGCCTCTCCTACAAATGATGCCAAGGTGGTAGTGCGGTTCTTCAACCGGGTGATCTTCCCTAGGTTTGGAACACCAAGGGTGATCATTAGTGATGGAGGAAAACACTTCACGAATAGGAACTTTGGAGCGCTTTTGGCTAAGTATGGGGTGACTCATAAGGTGGCAACACCTTACCATCCCCAAACTAGTGGCCAAGTGGAGATCTCCAACCGGGAGATCAAGGCCATCCTTGAGAAGACGGTGTCTAGGACTAGAAAGGATTGGGCTATGAAGCTCAATGACGCATTGTGGGCATATAGAACCGCCTTCAAGACACCAATTGGCACCACTCCTTACAAGTAAGTCTATGGCAAGTCTTGCCATCTTCCGGTGGAAATGGAGCATAGAGCTTATTGGGCCATTAAGTGGCTAAATTTTGACCTCAAGGAGGCGGGAGAGAAGAGGTTGCTTGATATAAACGCCCTTGAGGAGATCCGGTTGGACGCTTATGAGAATGCCCGGATTTACAAGGAAAGAACCAAAAGATGGCATGACAAGAAGATCATCCCCAAGGAGTTGAGTGAAGGAGATCTTGTCCTTCTCTTCAACTCAAGGCTAAGGCTCTTTCCCGGAAAGCTCAAATCAAGATGGACCGGGGCATATGTGGTGAAGAAGATCTTTTCCCATGGAGCTATTGAGATAGGAGGGGAACATTATGGGAACTTTAAGGTGAATGGGCACCGATTGAAGAAGTATATTCCGGGAGCTCCGGTGGACATAATTGCCCAACTTCACCTTGAATAAACGCCCCCGAGTCTGGTCAAGCTAATGACCTTAAAGAAGCGCTTGGTGGGAGGCAACCCATTAGTAACATTTTCCCTTTTTCGTTTTGTTTTCGTTTTTAGATTTTTCTATCTTTGTGTGTTTTGTCTACTTTGTGTGTGCGCTAGAACCTTAGTAGCATTGGAAGCCTTTCTTGGCACATGAATGATGATGATGAACCCCTCACCAATTATGGGTGGAGCGGACGCGGGACTTGGACGGCTAGCGGCGCCTAGCGCGGGTTCCGAAGCTTTGATGGATGCTTAGAGCTCTCTACCATGGTTGATAGGATCATCCAACATCAATTCATTTGAGAAATCCCAATTACCATAGCAAACCACTTTTACATTGTGAGAACCTTCTTTCACTCTCTTTGCTTGAATACCACATTGGGGACAATGTGTTTCTAAGTATGGGGTGGGGTTTGCATGATCTTTTGCATGATGAGCATCTAGGATAGTTTAATATTTGCACATGTCTTGCATTGTACATACTTAAATCGAAAATCCCATAAAAATCTATAAATTTTTAAAAAATTTTGTGCTTTCTAGGCTTGGATATGATCCTAATGATGAATCTTGTCTTGTGAATTGGCTATGGATGGCCTTATGTGTTGAATTGATAAATGCATATGTGGACTTGAACTACTTCTCTTGAATTCTATGAATGATTTGTGATCATGATGATTGCCTAGAACGGATTGAGTATTGAAAGTCGAAATTACATGATAGTTCCTGCATATCATCTAGGAATGAATGAGGCATTTCATCTTTCTCTACTTCTCACCTTGATCATGATTGCTTAAGCACCTCAATTGATATAAAATTGACCTCTTTTAACCCATCCAGGAATAGGAGCATGCTAGTATGTTGAAGTGTGTGAAAAGCAAGTGTGGGGTAAAGTTGTTGATGAAAGGAATGTCATGAACGAAATGCTGAAATTATTGTGGAAGTGTAGCCAAAAATATAGGTTTGGGGGCGTTGGTTTAAATGACAAGTAACTCGGTACACTTCACATAATCGGGTGTTGGTGCCTTGCCAAAGTCAAAAGAACCAATAGCCCTAACGAGCTTTGGTATGTGTGCCCGGTGTGGATGCACCTCGAAAAAGAGAAAAAGCCCGAGGATAGCTAATCACCAAGGTTTCGGCTATTGTACACCAATTCCATTGTCTCAAAAATAAGTCAAAGAAAAAAAAAAGAAAGCAAGATAGGGAAAAATATACACTTGGGGGAAGTTGATCGAGGACAAGGATGTGGAGTTAGTTCCATTCCCGGATTAGCATCACATAACCTAGAAAAATTTCCCACCTAATCACAACATTTCTTGGCCTTTTATGTCACAAGACCTTATGACCTACTTGCATGTTTGTAAGACTTAGTAATCTAGATGGGATATACTCTTGATCTTCTTGACCTCTTCATCCTTACATCTCATGCATGCTTTTGAGTTAAGTACAATTGTCTTTCCATGCCTTTATTTGTTTAATACAGAAAGCAAGAAGGGTTGTGAGTCACTCTCATTCTATTTTCAGCTTGGTTTAATTCTAGTTCTCTTGCTCATCTCTTTTCCTTCATTATCTTGCAAATGAATGCTATGATTTTGTGTTTGTTCGTTTCGATTTCGATTATGAATGTTGTAGGCTAAATAGATGTGGTTCTAGGGTAAGGAAAGGATGGTTATGGCTAGGGCTATGATAGGATGAACTTAGATTTACCTTTGGATGACTTGTGTGTTTGAACGTATCCTCTGTTAGGAATCACGGCCAGATCTTGCCAAACCACGGCCGTGGTTTAGGTAGAACAACCCGTGATTTTCCCTGTTTCGGTGGATCTAGTCTTAGATTGTTAAAATGTTGAAATCCTAAGTGTTTGTCAAGTTAAATCTATCCTCGGGTGACCTAGTGTTAGCAACTAAGTGTTAGGAGAGACTTACCCGGTAATCCTTACTCTTAGACTCCAAAGATAACAAACCTTAGGTAGTGGTGAGCCTAATAAGCCGCCATTGGATTAAGTGTGCTGGATGGTAGCTTAAGACTAACCATTCCGAGACTTACCCGGTAAGGATAGGTTGGATCTTTAGTTAGCAATCCGGTTTGAGTAGAATTCCATCTCTTAGGTTCTTAGAGACTTACCCGGTAATGAGACCTAGGGAATGGACTAGTGGATCATGAGACCTACCCGGTGATTGATCCAAATCTAGAAACACTTAACCCCAACATAGTTAATCCAAGGAATGAATAGATAGCTTGAGTCCTATGCCATAACCGGAACTTCCAATCCCTAGAATCCGTCTTTTCTTTCTTTGATCTATATCTTGTTTAGTTGTTTATTTGTGTTGATTCATAGTTTAGTTGATTGATTACTTTGCATGTATTGTGATCTTTGATTGATCACCAAAAACCAACCAAAAACATTTGAGATTTTCATTTCTTTATTTCTTCCCCTTTTCTTAACATAGATCTTCACTAAACTTAATCTTAAATTGAATCAATCTCACCTTAGTCTTTGTGTTCGACCTCGGAATACTATCCCTACTACGAACGTCCCGTACACTGCGGGTTCGCTAGGAGTTAGGAGAAATATAACGAGTATAAATTTAAAACCCATTTGCGCATCACACGATCTTAGCGTAACAATTTTCCATGGACATGAGTCGAAAAAGACCCATTGAAGGGTGATGCGTACGTCCTCCATGGAGAGGACCTCTGTTCACGAGATGGACGGGAGCAAACTCCAGTGAAGAGAGAGGCCAAACAGGTAGATCTTGACTCCAGTGGATCTGAGCCTTGTTGCAACAAGAAAGCAACAGAAACCGATCACTCTGAGCACCATCCTATGCCAGACGAACATAGAGGCGAGTCCCCATCTTCCTTGCCACCAATCGAAGAGCCAAACGCGCTCCATCTTCTTTCTTCTTCTTGTGACTGAGATGAATCGAAATGGATAAATGAAGAAATGACGGAACCATAACCTTCCTTTTACCCCTTCTTCGTGCTTGAGGTATTGTGACTTAGGAACCGATATATTAGGTTGGATTTGTAAACGATTTGATGCTTCAGTTTTTTTGAAGGGCTAAGCTTTGCAACGGCCATGATTGTTTTAGGGTTTTCGGATTTGGGTTTGTGGGCAATTTTTGGCTTTGGAGGAAGGAACTACAGCGCGTAGGAGCGTGTTCTGTGAAGTCTGGAATAGGGTTTTCATATTTCGTTCACAATAGCTCATAACTATTTAAATATATAGTTTAGTTGATCTTCTAATTAAGAAAATAAATAGTTGATTTAACTAGAAGATGAGTTAAATATTATATATGTGAGACTAAATAATGTAACGTGAAACATATTAATGATTTTCTCAAACATTATAATTAATAAATCATTAGTTCACATGTGCATACTATTTAATATCAATTAAAATTAACCCGTTGTGCGGGATATAAACTAGTTGTAAGAGACTATAGGAGACAAATGTATTTAGATAAATCAACGCCGTTATTAGACGTACCGTTCAAAATCTTTATTCTTCAATTCAACTGCGCAATTCGGGTGCGTAGTTCAGCTTTTTACCCTGGATTATAACAACGCGTATATAGTGCGTAGTTGGAGCCGATCTTGAGGCTATAAGAGCTGTTGAACTACGCGAAGTAGTGATCTATTTTTTTTAAAAACAAAAACTACTCCTGTGGTTCTGATTTTGGAACAGAGATTGAAGCCCTCACCTGGATTTTGGAACAAAGAATGAAGCTTCAGTTTATGGCTTTCCTCTTAATTTTCGAACCTAGATTCAATTAGGGTTAAAAATTTTGGGTTTAGAATTGAAGAATTTCTAGGCTTTCCTCTGAATTCTCGCCGGTACATAGATTCAATTTCACTGGAAGACATACCTCACTGGATTGACGTCGAAATCAATCAGTTTCACTGGAAGACAGACCTCAATCGCATTCAGTTTCGAACAGAGGCGAAGAAGACTCACCTGGATTGTGGTTTCGAACGGAGAATGAGAAGAAGACAAAGGCGACGAAAACGGAGGAGAGTTGAAGCCTCCTGGATTGGTTTTGAAGAGAGGAAGACGGCAGAGAGTCAAAGCCTCCTAGATTGGTTTCGAACAGAGACGACGAAGAAACCTAAGCCGGTTTCGACCTCCTGCAAATCTGGTTTTCGAACTAAGAAGATGAAAAGTTGTGCTGTTGGAGATATGTTTTCAGTTAGGTATATACATCGGCTTGTGACGGCTCCAACTATAGGAGCCATACACAGTCTGATACCCTAGAAGAAAATCTTAACTACGCAGTGTTGGTGCTTAATAAAGACTCTCGCTAGTACGTTTAGAAATCTTGGAGCCATACACAGTCTGATACCCTAGAAGAAAATCTTAACTACGCACAGTGTTGGTGCTTAATAAAGACTCTCGCTAGTACGTTTAGAAATCACGTAAACTAAACGTCAACGCTAAGGATAGCCAAGGAGCTAATTTGAACTGATTTCATCAGTAAAAATAAGGCAGGAGTGATTTCTGAAAGGCAAGCCAAAATGGATAGAACAATGGTTACATATTACAAAACAAGGGTCATTGTGACATTATTTATCCATTGCAATCCTGCAGTTAAGAAAACCGGGTTTCAGTCCATAAATCACAGGCCAGCAAAGTATCTGACATGGTCGTCGAATGTCTCTCCATGCCTGATCTTGGCTACCGATCCATCTTCCTCAATCTGAACCAATATGACTTTTCTAGGTTATCTCTCAAGATTACTCTAGTCTTAAAGGTATTTAGCACAGAGTAAAATGAAATGCATTGATCAGTGACCAACATACCCAGTATTCTGGGGGACGCATCTTGAGATTGTAGGTTGATGCCATACTCATGCAATAAGCGCCGGCATCATGAACAACGAGACCCGAACCCTAAGAAGCAAGAGTTTCGAATTAAGAGAAACGTAAATGTGGAGGGTGTAAACAAAAATGCTTGTTCATGTATCGCCAAATATTGGTGAAAGAAAAATACTCTTGTTGGAGTTGGAAGTTCGCGGTCCTTTCCAAGGAAATCTGCTGATTCACAGACAGGGCCTACCACGTCAAAGGTTGAGACCTCTGCATCGGCGAGGGCTGGAGAAATAGTCTCTATATGCTGCAAACATTTGCACAGGACTTATTAGCAAAAGTGCCATAGTTATCAGTTTATTATATTACATTGTTCAGACAGCAGTTATATGAGTTGCTTTTCTTACTTGATAAGCACCGTAGAGACTAGGGCGAATAAGCTCTGACATGCTTCCATCTACCACCACGAAGTTCTTTGTACCGTTAGTTTTCACCCCTATGACGTGGTTGACAAAGCAGCAAGTGTTTGCAATAAGTGACCTCCCGGGTTCAATGATGAGATTGAGATCTCGTGACAAAACCAGCTCCCGGACCTACACAGGTAACCGGAAAAATCAATATCGTTGAGTCATTAACACTTTGAATGTATAAGCCTCACCGAAAGTTACTTTAACATTCTTGCATGATTCAATTTTGGAGATATGAATAATAATACAAACTATTACGTATATAACCGATGATAATCACACCGTTGGTTACAGCCAATATAGTACAATTTTTTAACCAAAATAATACAAGCCATTTTTACAGTTGAATTTCTAGTGAACAAGCTTCTGTAAAAAGTGGAAAAGAACGGGAACTCCAAACTATTGACTAAATATTATTAAGGATGCGCATTTGCTAAAATTTTAGCTTCATTTAAACTGAATTTTTTTTATCGTATTTCGGTTCATAAGCTAATAAGTTATATTATTTGTAGTCATTTTCGCTTCATTTTATGATAAACTCGCTATGAAGGATCTTATAACATTGAGTATTATCAAGCACACCAAAGCATTCACAAGACATGAGATCTTATTGAAGGATCTTACAGTGTTAATGAGATCTCTAGGTGTGGGTAGGACAGCACCAGCATGTTGATAATCTATCCCCAAACCACCTCCAATGTTCAAATAACTAATCTCAAATCCTTGGGCACGGATTTCGTCGATGTAGTTAACCATAAGCACAGCTGCATCCCTGAATATGTCCACCTGGAAATAACAAAATTATCATTGGACTATATGAGTAACCAAATAGCTGAACTTACTCACAAGATGCCAGCACAGCCTAGTATAAGATTTATCAAGTAATAAATTGGCAAGTTGGCATCAAAAGAAGCACAAAACATTTTTTTTTAAGGCCTAACAAATGATATCATAGACAATTTCCCACTGTCAATTTTGACGCTGCCGCTTCCAATCATCTATACAATCAGATGTAAGATAATGACTTCACCGGGATGCAGATAATATAGATATTAGGCAGGTTAGCATAGAGTTCAAAAAGTTACAACATGAACACATAAGTATCAGCATCGAAGTAGACTTTTAGACTACCAATTATCTAGAGCTGCAAGAACAACTAAAATTACCTTGGTGATTGTAGACCCAAGATGGCAATGTGCACCTACAAGCTTCAGCTCATTAGGATGTGCCTTGACAGCATCTAAAAACCATTGCAGTTTCTCGTTTCTAATTCCAAATTTGGAGCTCTTATTCCCAGTGGCAACATAAGGATGGACCTGTTCAATGCATATACATATCAATAATCATGTATTTATCAAAACCCTTTATGATAGAAAAGCATTTAACTTTGATAATCAATAATCATTACTACACTTTGGTCACTAGCATGTAAAAAAGATCAATGCAACTTAGTAACTTCACATTTTGCAAAGGACATGCCAAAAATTAACACCAAGGAAAGGCATTAATGCATATTTGAATTCTAAGACAAAAGTGAAATCCAATACGGCAGGCTAATAATCAATCAAGTACATACTTGAGGGTCGACATCGGGGTTGATACGAAGCAAAACATTCACCCTCTTTCCAGCAATTTTTGCAGCAGATACAATATTGTCCAAGTCAAATTCACTATCAATGTTCACAAAGACACCACTTTCTGCTGCTAATACAAGATCCTCCAACAGCTTCCCATTTCCATTAAAGATACACCTACAGAAATCATATAGTATATTATTATGCAAAACAAGAATTGTGCTAATTTGTCCTTTATCTGAGCATTGTCATGTCTCCTAATCATTCAAGAGGAACTTATTAGTATTATTGATTCTCCGATAAGATCAAAAGAATAACACATACCAGCCTTAGCATAACAATTAGTATCGGAAGTGACAGTAGATTTTTGCTTACAAGAAAAGATTAAGAGAAGGCACTAAATGCCACGGTGAACCCATACACAGACAGAAAGAGCAGCAGCTAAGCTTGAATCTTATCAATTCAAGCAATTGACCACAGCCACAGCAGCTTTAGGCAGGCTACAGACTTTCATCCAATTGTCCGTCAGAGATTGAATACCAATGACTCACTTTAAAAAACACTTCAAAATTTTAGAACTTAAGGATGGCCTTCTTTCCTTTATATCAAAAACCAAAGTTAAAGAGAAGTCTAGCAAATATTTGTACATACTTTCATAGAACTCTTCCACTTGTTCTCACATTTCAACAAACAAACTCGCCATTAACTTGCCGTATAAAATCTCCCTCAAAGTACTCCATAAACTAGCTTCCGCCAAAGTTTCTAACAAAATTACAGTGTGACTAAAAGCTAATGCCTTGTTGAAAGTAGTAGCACTCATTTGTCAGGTCTTATAAACACCAAAAGCACTCCTTAAACAATATACAACAAGAGAGCGATATCCATAAAATTCACCAATTTCCACCCAAAAGCAAATAAAGACACTGCATTTTAAAAAAGAGGAAAACAGACCCAAGCTACAGTATATATAATTACTGCAAGTATAAAGCTACAAACAGTAAAAATGGATAAGTAACAGTCAACAAATTCAAGAACGTACTGAGTTATTTCTCAAAGTCTCACAAGCAAAACAACATTCCTCCAAAAACAGCATGTGGCAAGAGGCCAATAGATAGACATTGCATTTCATGAAAAACAAAAAGTCATAGTACACAGCTCACCTTGAGGGATCAAAACCAGCTTTGAGAGCCAATCTAAGCTCATTACCACTAACCAAAACAGCCCCACAACCCAACGTTCTCAAATGCTCCAAAATCTTGAGATTATTGTTAGCCTTAATAGCATACCCAATAATGGATCTCAACCCTTCCAATGCCTCACTGTAAGCCACCAAATTCCTAGTAATTTGAGGCTTACTGTACAGATAAAACGGACGATTCTCAACACTCTCCACTACCTCCTGCACCTTAACACCCTCACAGTACAAGAACCCATCCTCCGCCTTGCTAAAGCAATGCTTGAATACTCCGGTTTTGGGATCGGCGGTCTGGTTTTTCTGGGACAGTACCGATGCTCTGAGAGTAATGGGTTTTTGTGAGGTTTTGAAGAGGGAGAAAGAGGGTTTTGAGAGGGAGGAGAGTTCAGGAGTTGGACGGAGGTTTAGGGTTTTGGGGAAAGAGGTGGAATGTGAGAGGAGGTGTGAAGCCGCCATTGATGGAGCTTGAGAGGATTAGGTCACACCACCGATCTGCCCAAATACGCTAATATATATGTATATGATCAATGTAAAAAATTCTGCACTCAAAATTAGTTGCGAGTACGTGAATCAGACCCCCAAATGGGTTTGCTGAATAGTGGTGTGGAAAACGTGTGGTGTCAAACCTAAGTTCGTGCTCTCAAATGTATATCACGAGTCGGCCTATATTGTAATACCGTACAACTTAAAGGAAAAACTTTATATAATCTTAAATTTTCTAAAAATATGTAGTTAATAAATAGCTATTGTAAGATGATGAATACTTTGTTGTTAAATAAAATTAATAAGTTTAAGCTGCATCATAAATACCTAACCTTTTAGGTCTTTTTTAAGTTTAAATCGATAATATTTTATTTTTCTATGTCGGTCCTTAATCTTTGAACACATGTAACAGCGTTTAATAATTAAGCAACATATAATTTGTAAAAAAGAAAATTGTCTAAACAATACCCATCTTTTAGGCTGACTAAACTTTAGTACTCCGCCGTTTAAACTATCAGAACGGTACCTCACCTATTAAGTAGTATGACCAAAGATTAGTATATGGATGACTCTTCACATGTTAAGTAAAAGTGATATGGCAGTTGCAATGAGGCCTAAATGACATATATATTCAACAAGAAACAAAGGGTAAAGTTCTAAGAGCAAAGCTATTGTGTTAACTTAACGTCTGAAAAGTAATTCAGATACTAATCTTTGGTCGGGTTCAATAGGTGAGATACCGTTCCAATAGTTTAGACGACGGAGTACTTAAGTTTGGTCAGCTTAGAAGATGGGATATTATTTAAGCAATTTTATCTTTTAAAAAATAATAATTAAGGTTAATTGAGAGATAAAAATAGATTAGAAATCACTTAATGTATTTATATTTATTATATTTGACCACCCCTTGTAAACAAAATCATCATAAACTAACAAGAAATGGTGAGTTGATTAAAATTACTAAATAATATATTTTTTTAAAGTATGATTGGTAATTCAACCGTATTTGTCTTACTATCGAACATGAAAGTCGCAACATAACTTTTATTCTAATTATGAAATAATATTTTAAAAAATTTATTTATAATATTATATAAAAAGCAATAATTCTCTAACAATTTCCGAATTGAATTTAAGGGCTTAAATCTTGGTCAAGTTCAACGTTTAAAGATTCAAAATACATTTAGATCGGATGATCTACATGTTAGAAGTATATCTTAAAGAACCGATCAAAACGCAAGTTAATTGAATGTTTACGAAGACGTTGGCATACGGAATAGCTCAACGTGGATACACAGTTTCAACGTTATAACACTCGTGATACCTTACAATTTATGTTTGAATACAACGTGATAAAATATAGCGTGTATTTGTTCAAATATAACATGTATTGTTATGGTGAAAAGTAACAATTGTTCAAATATAACATGTATTTGTTCAACTAAAAATTATTTTGAATAAAGGGGTGTGACCAATTGTTCAGCTGTATCCAAAATTGTTCAACTATATGGTCAATTGTTTCAACTATATTTGAAACAGTCCAATTGTTCAATTATATAACCATTTGTTCAACTAATCACAAAGTGTTAATTTATATGTTCAACTATTATACTAAACTTGAAATCGCTCAACTTCGACAATTTTGAATATGGTTGAACAATATAGTTGAACAATTGTTCATATAATTAAATAATTTCGAATATAGTTGAATAACTGACATATTTGTTCAATTTCGAATATAGTTGAACAATTTTTAGTTAAACAAATACATGTTATAATTGAACAATTGATATTTTCTACCATAAACGAACTTTATATTATATGACCCCTTTTTACTTGAACTTTGACTATATATAAAAGGTTTTTAGATGCTAACAATTCCGTACATTTTGGCAAGTCCTCCCTCACATATTCACCCTACGACCACCATTGAAAGTTTGCGGTTCGGTTTTGGATTGGTGATATCACTATATTTAGCGTAGTTTATCATCATCATTACATTACATTTCCTTACTCTTTTGGGTTTTATAGTATACCTTATCGGTCTATTTCCCTTCTTATTGGTGTTTTGGAGAACTATCGGTTGATTTATGTAATTACAGGCATTACAAGCATTTACGGTGTACATATGATATATATATATATATATATATATATATATATATATATAAATATATAAATAACGGAACAATCTCATTCACACTAAGGATCTCCCTATTGCCAAAGAAGTCAGGGGTCAAGACGAATTAATTGAGTTCCGAGAGTGAAATGAAGAATATCGGAAAACATATAGAGGTTGGTTGACCGATACCTTGGTGGTCGGTCAACCACTATTCCTATATTTTGTATGTGACCTCCAAATGAACTCTATCAAAATGATAAAGTCTTAGAGCAAATTCCAGATAAGGCCCAACAACTTGGCCCATCTAGTTGGTCAACTAGCCCGCTCGACTTGCCCATTTTGACTTCTATTATTCTTACCTTTTATCCATTTTGCTTGGGTTGGACTTCTAGTCCGTCCGTCCACTTGGACTTTTCATCTTTTTAGATTTTATCTCTTATCTTATTAGAAAATAGATGTAGGGTTTAGTTTAAACCATAACCCTATAAATAGGGATTGCATCCATTAGGTTTAAATATTAAATTTTAGTTCCAATTTCGAGGGTTAGGAAGAGAGGTAGAGATTTTCACCGATGTCGTGGTTGGTTTATTATCCCGGTCGACCTCCTTTCTTTTCCCTTTAATTAATAAAGTATGAGTTTTCAGGTATGTCTCGCGTATCTTGTGTGTTCTAGGGTTTGAAGAGCCTAACTACATTGACTTATGATGTTGTTAATATCCATGAATGTATGAATGTGTATCTATATGAGTTATGGTGGTATTTGTTTCCATGCAAAACACGAGATCCGAGTTTATAATACTCCCTTAATATATGTTCTTCAAGGTGATGATGACTTCAAGTGACAATCTAGCCACTCATACCTCCAAACTGAGTTCGATGTGACAAAAATGTCATCTGAGGTACATGACAATCAATGGGTGATAATATTGATGTATGTTGAGCAAAGTCCTAATCACATGACATACGAATGATGTTGTCCCCCGCATAACATAATTTATGTATTGTTCAAGATATGTCAGTTTATATGCATGTTGTGGTGATTTGGACTTTGTAATTACTTTTTGTGTTGTCTTATGAGTTGGTCGATCGACCGGCACCCTGATGGCCAGTCGACCACACCAAGGAAATTCTTGTCAGTTGCTTTGCTTTCGCTCGTGTTTTGTTATTCGCATATTTTGAGTCAAAGTTTCTTATTTTTTGCCAGTCGACCATTTTGTGGTCAGTCGACCTTATTATGCTTCTCTCCCTAGTTGATCTGTTTCCATGTTTGTTGAGTCTATTGTTTGAGACCGATTGATAGTGAAATTCAATGATAGACTAACACCTTTGTTTTCGATTCTTGTCTTGTTATATGTTGGTTTCATTATTAATGCGTCAAATCATTACATCGTCTTGCATGTGTACAATCCCGACTCTTTGTACTACAGTTGGTCTTTTAATATGTTTGCGTGCTCTAAGGCTCATACTTTAACCCTCATCAAAATGACATTGTTGCCAGAGAAAGCTATCGTTTTTTTTACTTAATAAGTTTGAAACCTAGTGTTCTTTGATTTTTTTTTCTCTTTTACGTGATAAGTTTAGCTAGAAAACCTAAAAAAAAGTGCTAATATTATTGCCTTTGTTTCTTTTGATTCAAAATTCGAAAGAACGTTCAATAGACAAAGGAGAGAACGTCAGAACACAAGAGAAGAAATGGCCAATAGAACGCTCCGACCATTGACGCAACCGGACTTGACCCAACAACTACTTGCGGTAATCATTCCGGCATTCGGTGAAGGTGTCAACTTCGAGCTCAAGCCGGGATTGATCCACATACTTCCATCCTTCCATGGATTGAGTAGAGAAGATCCAATCAAGCACTTGAGAAATTTCCACAAGGTTTGCACTAGCATAAAGCCGGCAAATGTGACGTAGCGGATTATTGGTACTACCATCTATCGCCCGAAAGCATTGCAACATGGGAAAATCTGCACAAAGCATTCCTCAAGAAGTATTTTCCGGCAAAGAAGGACAACAACTTGAAGAAGGCCATTAGCAACATCAAGCAAGAATCCGACGAGAATCTTTATGAGGATTATGAAATATTTGCAAGGTTGAGGTCAAGCTGTCCATTCCATGGGTACTCTACCCAAGATTTGTTAATGTACTTGTAGAACGGATTGTTGGACAACGAACAAAGAATCATTGATGCCGCATGCGGAGGTAACATTCTAAACTCCACTTCTGAACTTTCCATGGAAAAAATCCAAGAAATGACGGAAGATACGCAGAACTTTGGTAGGACTCCTACCAAAAGAGGGGTCCATGCTGTAAACCCCAGCCGCCCGGAAGTATCAAGCTAGATTACAGACTTATAGGAGATGGTGAAAAAACTAACAATGTTGGGAACTCCGCAACAATTGAAGGCATACGGCGTTTGTGCCGTTTAATTCCATTCAACTGATATATGCTATCAAATCCATAAGACTCCACAATTGAGGTGAATGATCTAGGAGGGTATGGAAGACAACAACAAAGAAACGATACCTAAGCACAAAACTAAAACCCGGGATGGCGTGACCACCCGAACATTAGGTGGAGGGATCAACTAAACCCACAATAACAATATATACATGGTAAGTCTGACTAGAACGAGGATATGCTACAAGTTTTAACTAAACACTTTGCTACCTATGTCCAAATCACATAATCGAGCATCAAAAATTTGGGAAAGCAACTTGGACAAATGGCGGAAGCAATTACGAGGTTCGAAGCTCGAACCTCAAGAAATTTTGCCTCCCAAACAATCATAAATCCGAGGGAGAATGTAAGTGATTTGACTCTGAGGAGTGGGAAGCATGATCAAAAATCAAGAAATTGTGTCTAAAAAAAGAAGAAGGTTCAGCCGCCCCGCGGCAAAAAATAGTGAAACGCAACCGCGGTTGCAAGTGGCCTCACCTACGGTTGAGTTGTTAGAAAGTGCTAAAAATAATTTATAGAGGATTCTTATGTCCGTCCTAACTAGAGATGGGTCCGGTTTGGGCCAAACCGCCAAACTGGCGGTTTGGAAACCGGACCAAACCGGCGGTTTAGGTTTGCCGGTTTGGCCAAACCGTAGGTTACCAGCTTAGGTTTAGGTTTGGCTTTTGGCTAAACCTAAACCGGCTGGGGTAAAAAAAATTTTGGACCAAACCGGCCGGTTTGGCACTCAAACCGTGGGTTAGCCAACGGTTTAGTGAACCAAACCGGCAGTTAACCACCGGTTTGGGCCGGTTTGGTCTAGTTTCCAAATTTTTATTTTTATAAACCGCCTACCAAACTGACGGTTTAGGTTAAACCTAAACCGCCAGTTTGGTTTTTCCCGGTTTAGGTTTAGGACCCAAGTTTGGTCCCAACTTCCCACAACTCTACTCGGAGAAACCAACTACCCCCCTTCCAGAAGCACTCAAGGAAAGGAGAATCATCGATGACAAGGACCTGTTTGAAACATTTTTGTAAGTGCAAGGTAAACATTCCTCTCCTTAAATTGGTGAAAAGTATTCCTAAATATGCTCGTTTCTTGAAGAAATTATGCATTATCAAGAGGAACCATAAGATGAAAGGAAAACAGAAGGTGAAGGTGAGCGAGCAAGTTTCCGTGGCTTTCCAAAGATGGATGCCAAAGAAATGGAGCGATCCGGTATGGTAAGCATATCTTGTGTCATAGGAGAAACTCGCTTTGACAAAGTGATGACATGAACTATGACCTTAGTATAGGCATACATTTTAGATAGATTTTCTCTTTTGTTTTGCATGCATGGATATATATTCATATCAATTGTGCTATTACTTGCCTACTTTGTGAGAATGGAGGTCTACACATAGTTTTGTTGCAATTGTAGGAAATATGGTGCATTTTGGGTCAAAAGGAAGCATGGAAGTACAAGGAGTCAAAAGGGTAGCATATTGGAGCATATTGGAGTATAAAAGAAGAGCATGGATCATAAAAAGAAGGATGCAAGAGGAATGCGAGCAAGGAGTTGAAGAAAGTACGTAACAAAAGACAAATCTCGGTTGAATAAGCTATATCTCGGCCGAGATTTCATTCGGGTTTGACCGAGATTTTGAGAAAACCGCCCGCAACCCAAAGTCCAAAACCCTAGTTTCAATTATTTAAGAAAAGCAAGGTTGCAGCTTAAGAGGAATCCAATATGAAAAAATACATACACAACACATAGAAAGACGACACAAGAGTTAGAAGGAAGAATTACAACATCAAGTGATCAAGGATTTACATCATTATTCATAACACATAGAAGGATTAAGAAGATTTGTGAGGAATTATTGAAGGGAGATACTTATTTGCTAGATTTCATTGTTTTGAACACAAGCTCGAACCTTTATTGTTGCTTTGCTCAATTTTGATATTTGAAGGCCATTTTCTAAGTATTTTTTTCCCTTTCTTTGGTTATTTCAGTTTTATGTCTTGCTTGATATTATATATCTTCATTGATTTGAATATGACTGTTGTTGGCTAGAACTCTTGCGATTCTAGGGTGATTATTTAATGGTTGTCGTATAAATGATGATAGAATGAATATTTAAGTTAGATTGGATCTTGAAGGTTGGTTTTAACCTATGTAGCTACCTATCTCGGATTGATCTTGGGAATCTTGACCGAGATTTGAGCAAGAACAATCCGAGATTTACCCCTGTTTATCTGTTCATGTTATATCCTTGAGCTTAGGTTACAGTTGGCCCAAATCCTAGCCTTGTTGAGCCTTTCAAGCTTACATGTAAGCTTGGGAAGAGACTTATCCGGTGATTCCCTTTCTTAGTTGTCTGATAGCATGAATTATTGTCTACATTTCGGATATAGTTTTGTCGTTTTCTTATCATAATTTTGCATGCATGTACATATATTTATAGTGTTTATGTCATTATTCAGTTACTTTGCAAGAATCGAGGTCTACACCACGTTTTATTGTAATTGTAAGGAATATGCCACGTTTTGGGTGGAATTGGAGCATAAAGAGCTATGGAGCTACATTTTGGAGCATTAGGAAGGACAAGAAGAAAGGCAAGAGCTATGCTGGAAGGAAGAAAGGAAGATCCAGATGAAGATACGATGGCATGCACGTAGCTCACTGCTGATCTCGGACCAACATCGTAATGAATATCGACCGAGATGGCCCACTGGGCCTGGATCGAGGTCGACGGCTCACAACCCAAGGATATAAGATATATTTTTGACCTAAAATTATTCTATAAGAATGGAAGGTGAACATTGAGTTAGACACATTGAGATGTCAAGGAATTCTTTAGATGTCTAGAAGGACGGCTATTGAAGGAAGAAGATTTGAAGGAAGGATTGCTTAGGGTTCAAGGAACCTTAAATTATGCGGATTTTCTTGGGGAGTATTTGTGAGTTTGTTATCATTCTCTTTGGGAACACATTATTGATACTATTGATTCATTGTTTGCTTTGATAATTGAGACATCATTGTTGATTGGTTAATTCCCTTTTCTTTATATTCTTGATATATTTGATATTGCATTGATAATGATGATTGTTGGCTAAACACCCTTGTGATTCTAAGGTGATTAGTTGAAGGTTGTGGTATAGCCGATTTACCTTAAACCGAAACCCGTCTCGGGCTGTTCGTTGAGCATCTCGACCGAGATCGATATAGAACATCACGAGATCGTCCACTGCTTTGCAGATCTTGAGTTTATGTTATAGTTTGTCAAATCCTATTTTTGTTGCACCTTTCCTGGTTTATACGCAAGGCTGGGATGAGACTTACCCGGTGATTCCTTTTCTTGTATACCGATAATGATGAGTGTTAGGTAATAAAGGTTTATCCTTTATTAGGGTTTGAGTGTGCCTTCATTCTACCTTTGAAAGTTAACCTGAGACTTACCCGGTGATGGTTAGTTCTATACTCTTAGGTGAATGATGTTGGTTTGAGCGCTTTTACCTTTCCTTAATTCCTTGAAACTTATCCGGTGATAGGAGCTTTGGTTTGGGAAAGTGGATAGTGAGACTTACCCGGTGATCTATCCCATAGTAGCAACACCTGTTAGCATGAAATATTGTGATATTTTAGGCACGTTTTCTAAGTGTATTTGATTCATATTGATAGTCATTGATTGAGCATTGTTGCATTTGTGAGCTAGTTTGCCTATATTGTCGATATGGATGTCTACACAAGTTCTATGTTGATTATAGGTGATTGAGAGCCATTTCCGAACGAAATTTGAGCAAGGATGAGTTGATCGAGTATGTCCATGGATTGAGGGCATTCTTAGGAGCAAAAAGGAGTTCAACTTAAGGAGTGCACGAGGCTAGGGAAGAATCACGTTCTTGCCCTAAACCACGCTCTAAAATACGGCCGTACTACATTCCACGTTCAATTCCACGGCCATGGAACCATGCAGGAGAAGCGTGGTTCATTCCAGAAGCTTTTACGGTCGTGGAATCATGTGTTCAAACCGTGTTGATTTCCACGCTCTAAATTACGGTCGTGGAACCTTCCACGACCGTGATCTTGGCGATCCTTTTCGCCACATTTTAAGCCACGATCTTTCAGAAGATTGGGCCGGGCCGATATTTTATCTTGCCCTATAAAAAGACGGACGAAGAGAGATTCCGTCACCTTCGCTTAGACGCACTTCGCGACCTCGCTTTACACTTTTCGCCTACGCCGCGACTTGGAGATTTTTGGCGATTCTTGCAAAAGACGTATTTTGCGCTCATCCTTGGAGTTGCCCTAATCTCGCACTTTTGGTCTTCGATTGTTGTTGAGATTTCCGGATTGACGGAAGATCAAAGATTCGGAAGATTGTTCGCAACAAGAATCCTCTTCTTGTTTAGGTTTGATTTAGAAGACGGATTGACATTCCGTTCTTCCTTCTTATCTACAATTGTGTTTGTTTGTTCTATTCCGAATCTTGTGACGATATTTGTTCTTGATTGTGACATTGAGATTGGTTTGAAGTTTATTGAAAGTTTTCGGAAGTTTTCATCTTTCAATCTTTAAATTCTTAGACTTAATATCAATATGACTGTTATTGGCTAAAAACCCTTAACAATTCTAAGGTGAAGGGTTGATAGTTGTGGCTTAGATGATGATAGATCGATCGTAAACGGATTAGACCCTGAGTTAGAGAGAATCGTCGACGAACCCTAAATCACGGTTTGTTCTTGAGTTCCACGACCGTGGAATCTCAAGATCTACCCGTAATTTCTCTTAAGTTTACGAACCTGCTTTTACTTCAATCCAAAGTTAAAGATTTGCTTTAATTTAGTTTAGGCTTGCCTTTTCTAGGTGGTAGTGAAGCCTCAACAACCTCTACCTCGATTATGAGTATTACAATCTTAATCGGTTTAGTTAGTCTTGATCCTTGGATTATAAGTTTGGGTATTTGACGTTAATTCTTACCTTTAGAACCTTTCTATATTGAAGCCTCAACAACCTGTATAGAGATTGTCTTGTAGGTGAGTCATATAAGGTTTTTGGAACTTCACCGTACGATTACCTTACATTAGCATACCTTTGCATATCTTAACTCTGTCTTTATATCATTAGTATATCTTGAATCGTTTGCCACAGCTGGATACTTGGATCTTTAGGATTGTTGTTTTCCCAATATTTGCAAAACCTCTCATATTTACTCGCTTGATAATCTGCAGTTGAATTTGTTCCCACCCAAATCCCTGTGTTCGATACTCTGAAATTCTTGCTTAACTATATCGATCCGTACACTGCGGGTTCGCTTGCTTGATTCTAGTTTTATAATTAAAGCTTATTTGCACGCACGTTTAGGGGCAAACAAGTTTTTGGCGCCGTTGCCGGGGATTTGGTTTCGGCCGAATTCGGTTACCGGTTGTCAAGCTTGGGAGCTTGCTCTCGTTATTTGATATTACTTTGAGTGCATGCGCAGGTCTAGGAACACCGAAGACCTCTTACCTCTTGATCAAGAGATTGAGAGGATTCTAAGACAAAAGCGCAAGGAAAAGAAGATGGCTGAAGAACAAGAACGTGATCTTCAAGCGGAGTTGGCGGAGAAAGAAGCTCAACTCCAATGGAATGAGAACATCCTCCGGGATGAAATGGATCGTCATCAATCTCAAGTTAACGATCTAAAGGATATGATATTCCAAATGAGGATAAAACTAAGCAACCTTAAGAATAAGGGAATCAAGAAATCCTCAAGAAGGACATCAAGATCAAGGAGAAGAAGTCATTCATCCGCCGATGATAGCGATTCTTCCATGCCACCGCTAGAGGAAATTGATCCCACGATCAATGTAAATCCTTTCCATCCACGAGGAGCTGCTAATCGCCGCATTCCACCTAGGAATGCGAGGATCGAACGTGTAGATGATGAGCCAAGAACTCTTGGCCAAAGGATGGATCCAACACAACAACCGCGCCGCTTGGGCGTGAATTTTGATGCTGAAGATGTACAAGAGTTTAGCTTCAACCCTCAAGTTATTACTCTTGTCCGCCAAAACCAATTTGGCGGGACAAGCGCTGAATCTCCACACCAACACTTGCAAAACTTTGAGTGTATGATGGAGACAATGAGACCGAAGAATGCTACTACCAACAACTATAAGCTCAAGCCTTTCTTCTTCTCCTTGAAGGGGAAAGCGTTGTCTTGGTACCAAGCTCTTCCTAGTGGGAAACTAGACACGTGGGAAGACCTTTCCGCGGAGTTCCTCACCAAATTCTTTCCGCCATCCAAAACGGCGGAACTTAGAGGTAAGATTAATGCATTTTCCATGAGATCTAACGAAAGTTTGTTTCAATCTTGGGAAAGGTTTCAGGATTTGCTCTTGGATTGCCCTCATCATGGCATATCCAAACTTGCCTTGCTGGAGATTTACTATAAGGGGCTGGATGCGGGAACGCAATTCAACCTCCAATCCCTCTCATGTGGAACATTCATGGACATGAGAGAAGATGACGCTTGGGACTTCATTGAGAAGCAAGCAAGGGTCATAGAGAAGTATTCCCACCGGAAAGTGGAGGGAAATCGTGTGGAGCAAGGAGCAAAGCTCACACATGAAGCTCAAAATCAGATTTTCTCCCTCAACAATGAGATCAAAGAGTTGAAGGAGGCTATCAAGACCAACTTTCCAAAGCAACAAGGGAAGGATGTTGGCTATTTGGGCAACAATAATGGCGGTGATAACACAAACCGCAACAACAACAACAATAACCGGAATAACAACCGGAACAATTGGAATGGAAACAACAACAACCGGAACAACAATTGGAACAACAATAGGGGTTCAAACAACAACAATTGGCGCTCCAATCAACAAAATTCCGGTAACTCTTATCCTTCCAATTCTAATTCACTAACTCCACCCTCCTCTTCCTCTACTCCTTTGAAAAGCCAGGGGCAATCATCTAATGGAGGAAACACTTCGGGAAAGGAGAAGCCCGATCCCATGTTGGAAACGATCTTGGGAAAGCTACAAGGGTTGGAGAACCGCATCATTAAGGTTGATGATCAAATTTCTAAGGTTGATAAAGCCCAAAAGGTTTTAGAAAACCAAATGTTCAACCATGCGGAGGAAGTTCCTAGGAATCAAGGGAAACTTCCAGGAAAGACGGAGGACAACCCTAAGGGAAGGGTTATGGCAATCACAACTAGGAGCGGAGTGACTACCACCGATCCGCAGCCTAAGTTTGTTGAAGTCCCCGTAGATAAAGACAAAGAGAAGGGGAAGGAGAAGGAAGATGTCTACGTTCCTCCTCCGGCTTATAAACCTCCCCTACCATTTCCTCAATCTAGAGCGAGAGCACGCCTAGATAAACAATTTGGTAAGTTTATAGAACTCATGAGCAAGCTGCATATTAATATACCCTTTATTGATGCTATTGTAGGTATGCCGGCTTATGGAAAGTTCTTCAAGGAGCTCCTCTCTAACAAGAGGAAGCTAGAAGATTTCGGTGAGGTTAAGATGAGTTCGGATTCTTCGGATCTCATCAAGACCATGAAGGAGAAAATGCCCCCAAAGTTGAAGGATCCGGGGTCGTTTTGCATTCCCATAGGAGTGGGAGATGTCACATACGATGCGTTATGTGACTTAGGAGCAAGTGTGAGCATCATACCACTTGCATTGTGTAGGAAGATCGGTTTAGGCGACCCTAAACCGGTGAAGATGATGTTGTACATGGCGGATCGATCCATTACTCGCCCCGTCGGTATTGTAGAAGACGTCCCGGTTAAGCTAGGTAAATTCTTTGTTCCCATTGATTTTGTCGTGCTTGACATTCCTGCAGATAGTCCGGTCCCGATCATACTCGGAAGACCGTTTCTTGCAACTACCGGCTGCATAGTCGATTGCAAGAATGGGAGACTCGCTTTTGATATAGGGGAAGAGAAAGTAGAGTTCATTCTTTCCACTCTAGTGAAGAAGCCAATCTTTGATGAGGATATATTCGATATCCAAGATGAAGAAGGTTTGTCTAGGGAAGAGGTAAGTGCGATTCTCTTTAACGATCCTTTACAGAAAGTTATCACTATGAGTCTAACAAATGTAGGGGAAGAAGAAGAGTGCAATAAGGCAATTGAAGCCTTAGAAGCACAAGAAGAGATGCATGAAGTGGAGTTTGAAAAACTTCACGATGAGGCAGAAAACGTGAGAATCCACGGCCACACACTATATTCCATGGCCGTGGATTTCACAAACAAAACCGTGTCCCACTCCAGAGAGTTATACGGTCGTGGAGAAGACATGACAACCGTATTTCCTTTCCACGCCCTAAACCACGGCCGTGGAGGACATGGGGAACCCGTAATTTTGGCCGTGGAAAGGAGTGATCGAGACACTTCTTCGACTTCTTCTGATTCTTCTCCCACACATTCAACACCCTTAGAAACTTCTAAGGAGACATCGGATGCTCCTCAAGGATCATTGGAAGCTCCGAAAGCGATGGAACTAAAACCACTTCCTACTCATCTAAGGTACGCTTTTCTAGGACCTAATTCTACCTTTCCGGTTATTGTTAGTTCCGAACTAAGCACAGATGAACATAATCAGCTCATGATTGTCCTTAGGAAACATAGGAAAGCTTTAGGCTATACTATTGAGGACTTAGTAGGAATTAAACCCTCCCTGTGCATCCATAAGATACTAATGGAGGAAGATTTTAGAACTTCAAGACAACCTCAAAGGCGGTTGAATCCGACCATGAAGGAGGTTGTCAAGAAGGAAATTCTTAAGCTTCTTGATGCAGGTATCATCTACCCTATCTCCGATAGTAAGTGGGTGAGTCCGGTTCAAGTAGTTCCGAAGAAGGGAGGAATGACGGTCATCACCAACAAGAACAACGAACTCATTCCTACCCGAACCGTAACGGGATGGCGGATGTGCATAGACTACCGCAAGCTTAACAATGCAACGAGGAAGGATCACTTCCCATTGCCATTCATCGATCAAATGCT
Organism: Fagopyrum esculentum; assembly: GCA_033239045.1. Lineage (NCBI taxonomy): Eukaryota > Viridiplantae > Streptophyta > Magnoliopsida > Caryophyllales > Polygonaceae > Fagopyrum > Fagopyrum esculentum. Next base: position 106,742,172 of record BSUD01000002.1, read on the forward strand.
TGAAAGGTTAGCACAACATTCACATTTTTGCTATCTTGACGGTTATAGTGGTTTCTTTCAGATCCCGATACACCCGGATGATCAAGAGAAGACCACATTCACGTGCCCATGGGGTACATTTGCTTATAGGAGAATGCCGTTCGGGCTTTGCAACACCCCAACCACCTTTCAACGGTGCATGATGGCCATCTTCTCCGAATACGTAGAGGAAATCATGGAAGTCTTCATGGATGACTTCTCCGTATACGGTTCCTCTTTTAACGATTGCCTTTCTAACCTTTCTCTTGTTTTACAAAGATGTGAAGACACTAACCTAGTTCTAAATTGGGAGAAGTGTCAATTTATGGTTAAGGAAGGAATCGTATTAGGTCACTTGATCTCTAATAGAGGGATAGAAGTAGATAAAGCTAAGATAGAGACCATAGAGAAGCTTCCTCCCCCAACTTCAGTGAAAGGGATAAGAAGTTTCCTAGGACATGCTGGATTTTATAGACGTTTCATTAAAGACTTCTCTAAGATATCAAAACCGCTCACTAATCTATTGATGAAGGATGCAGTTTTTGAGTTTTTGCAGGAATGCTTGGATGCGTTTAACACAATTCGGCAAGCTCTAATTTCAGCACCTATTATCCAACCTCCGGATTGGACTCTTCCCTTTGAGGTTATGTGCGATGCTAGTGACGTAGCAATAGGAGCTGTTCTTGGACAACGAAAGGAAGGGCGAACCCATGCCATATACTATGCTAGCAAGACGCTAGATGAAGCGCAGCTCAACTACGCCACTACCGAGAAAGAGTTTTTAGCCATTGTCTATGCTATTGACAAGTTTCGCTCTTATCTTGTAGGTGCAAAGGTGATTGTCTACACGGATCATGCTGCGATCCGGTACCTCCTTGCGAAGAAAGATGCGAAGCCAAGGCTAATTAGATGGATTCTTCTCCTACAAGAATTTGATCTTGAGATCCGCGACAAGAAAGGTTCAGAAAATTATGTTGCGGATCACTTAAGTCGCCTAACACATCTAGAGGACGACCATTTACCCATCGACGACTCCTTCCCGGACGAACACCTACACCTTATTGAGGAGTGCATCGATGTGATCTCCAAAGGTAACGAACCATGGTTTGCTGATTTTGTTAACTATTTGGTTTGTCAAGAGATACCGCCCGGACTATCCTACGCACAAAGGAAGAAGTTCTTTAAGGATGTCCGGGAATACTTTTGGAACGAGCCTCTCCTCTTTAAGAGAGGTCCGGATGGCATCATTCGGCGATGTGTGCCGGAAGATGAGATGCAAAGTGTCATCCTCCATTGTCATTCACTACCTTGTGGAGGACATGCTAGTTCGAACAAGACTAGCGCAAAGGTATTGCAATCTGGATTCTTTTGGCCTACTTTGTTTAGAGATGTGCAATCCTTTGTTTCTTGCTGCGATGCTTGTCAAAGAACAGGAAATATCTCTAGGAGGAATGAGATGCCCCTCAACAACATCCAAGAGGTGGAGATTTTCGACGTTTGGGGAGTTGATTTCATGGGACCGTTCCCATCCTCTTGTGGAAACCAATACATACTATTGGCGGTAGATTATGTTTCTAGATGGGTGGAAGCAATTGCCTCTCCCACCAATGATGCCATGGTGGTGGTTAACTTCTTTAACAAGACCATCTTCCCGTAATTTGGGACGCCAAGGACTATCATTAGTGATGGAGGTTCTCACTTCATTGCCCGGCGCTTTGAAGCTCTTCTAGCTAAGTATGGAGTTACTCACAAGGTCGCTACCTGTTATCATCCACAAACAAGTGGACAAGTTGAGATCTCAAATAGGGAGATCAAAGGAATCTTAGAGAAGACGGTTTCAAGGACTAGGAAGGATTGGTCCTTGAAGCTTGACGATGCATTGTGGGCGTACCGGACTGCGTACAAGACACCCATAGGAACCACACCATACAACCTTGTGTATGGGAAGTCTTGTCACTTGCCGGTGGAGTTGGAGCACAAAGCGTTTTGGGCTATCAAGTGGTTGAATTTCAGCATGAAGGAAGCGGGAGAGAAGCGTCTCCTAGACCTTAATGAGCTGGACGAACTCCGCTTGAATGCTTATGAAAACGCTAAGATCTATAAGGAGAGAGCAAAGCGTTGGCATGATAAGCATATCATTCCAAAGGACTTCAAAGAAGGAGATCAAGTTCTCCTCTTCAATTCAAGGCTTCGTCTCTTTCCAGGTAAGCTTAAATCCCGTTGGACCGGACCTTTTCTAATTAAGCGTATTTTTCCCCATGGTGTAGTTGAAGTATGGGGTGAAACGGGCGGAAGCTTTAAGGTGAACGGCCAACGACTCAAGAAGTATACGCCGGAACTCCAAACTGAAGAGTTCGCGCCTACCGCACTCGAATAAGTGCGAGATTGGTCTAGCTACGGACCTTAAACAAAGCGCTTCTTGGGAGGCAACCCAAGGTATTGCATTTTTGTTTTCGATTCATAATTTATCTTAGTTTAGACGTTTTTCGCTTTGTTTTTGCCTTCGATTCCTTCCGGTATGTTCGTGTTTTTGGATGTAGGAACGATGGAAAAGGAAAAGTGAAGGATAATGTTGAAGAAAAGTGACGAAACTTGGACTTTGGAGCTTTACAGAGAGTTCCACGGCCTAAACCACGGTCGTGACAGCTACAGTGACCGTAATTTCCAAAAGCCTTTGAAAATCACCAAAACCACGGTTCCGTACAATTCCACGGCCGTGGAACACCCCGACAGACCGTGATTTTCAAAATTTTTCCCGTGACTATATAAACCACGTTCTTCACAAAAATCACTCCACAAAACCTTTCCACGACCCTAAAACGCCGAATCACGACCCTCCTCCCAATTCCTCGTTTCTTAATCGTTTTCAACGATTCTTCTTCCCAAATCGAAGCAAATTCAACCACCGACAAGATCCAAGCGACAAATCGAGCGGAAATTCACCAAGGAACGCACAATTCGGATTTTAAAATCCGAAACCTAGGTTTTTCACTCTTCTTGTTCTTTGTCAATTTGGTTCGTTTTTGTTAGAAATATTAGGAAGAACTGATTGAAATTGGAAGAAATTAGACTAGGGCTGCCTGATTGCTGAGTTTGAGTGTTGATTTCTGAGATTTGCGAAAGAAACAGACAAACCACGGTTTCTGGAAGAACCACGGCCGTGGAAAGGCTAGAACAGACCGTGATTTTTGACAGTAATGGATTTCGTAAGGAGAGTTTTGGGGAGGATTAAGGAGAAAAAGAATGATCAGAACAAGAAGAGGAAGGGTAATCCCTCTTCTTCTTCATCCTCTAGAGCACCACCACCCTCTTCCCCTTCACCTCCATCATCACCTTCATCACCCTCACCTCCTAGCCCTAGAGTACCGACTATACATGAGGATCACCTCGATGCATTCGAGAGGATCCAAGAGAGAGAGCTGTGATTGGATCTAGGTACTTGTTGTTGGAGGATCTAGCTCCTCTTAACATTATAGAGGACCTTACTTGGCTCTTGGATAGAGCCGGACTAGTTGTCTTCTCGGCTATCCGAGAAGACGCTTATGCGGAGATTACGAGGGAGGTTGTGACGTCTTTTCAGCACAGCCATGTAGATAGGACCGTTTCTTTCCGTCTTATGGAAAGAAACTATGATTTTTCCATTCGTGAGTTCGGGACCTTCTTTGGGTTCCATGAGACCTTTAACGGTCGCTTTCCTAGTGGCGTTTACGCCAAGGACTTTTGGGAGGAAGTTGCCATGATTTACGCCAACGAGGACCGTTGGCAACCTGCTGATACCAAGGCTAAGTTGATGTACCACTTAGCCTTGAAGATTGCTCACCGTGTTCTTTTGGAGTGTCTCTTCCCTCGGACGGAGACGCCCCAAAAGATAAAGACGGATGAGCTCTTTTTGCTGTATTCTATGCTGTACGGGCGCCGAGCTGACTGTGCCACCCTCTTAGCTGCTACTATGAGCAAGCTTAAGAATAAGAGGAAGGGCAACATTGGATATGGTGGGATAGTTACCCACCTTGCTAGGAGTTTGGGAGTTGACTTTTCTGCGTGTACCCGTATACCGGCCGTACCTTTAGGACTTCATGCCTTCATGACTAGAGGTCTCATCTTCCCCACACATAGAGGTCCGCCATATGCGGCCATGCCTTGGGAGAGCAGGACAGGTAGGGGTATTGAGTGGCTACAGGAGTAATCCATTATGGCGGGACGCCATAATTGGAAGGAGACGTTCGCTGCCATGCATGCGAACAGGATTGCAGCTCCCCCGTATGTTCCACCACCACCCGTTGTTGAGGAGGAAGAGATGAGGGATCAGTTTGAGGGTGGAGGAGGAGCCGAGCAGGAGTTTGGCACGTTTCCGGATCAGCCGGATACGGCCCCCGATGTGCCTAGACGTTCTCCACGTCCCGCCAGAGCTTCAGGTTCGTCTTCTCGCCGCGCTAGCGTGAGTGAGAGACCTACATGGATGGCCACGCCTCCTGCATGGTATGGAGTTCCACCTCCATGGTCCACAGAGCAGACATCAGCACCAGCACCAGCACCGTCCGACGCTCCAGCATGGTACAGCCAGGCTCCGGGATGGTATGAGCAGATGCCGGATTGGGCTACTGGTCTTTCGGAGAGAGTAGGAGCATTGGAGATTCGAGCCGATGCTAGAGATGGACGCTTGGACGACCTCGATCACATGATGAGGGATGTCTACCGCCAGCAATTTGGGCGGTTTTATGATCCTAGCTTCTCTCCATTCCCGCCTCCACCAGCGCCGCAGTGATGATTAGCATGACCGTTCGTTTTAGCCGCTCCACCGCCACTTTGTGAGTTTCTTTTTCTTTTCTTTCTTTTCTTTCTTTTATTTGAACATTAGGGACAATGTTCGTCCCAAGTATGGGGTGGGGTGTGACTAAAAGTTGTAATAACTCTTACTCACTATGTTTGCTTCTATTCGAGACTATCATTGCATGTTCATTATACTGTTGCACGTTTCATTATTGCATTGCATGAAAAAGAACTTGAAAAACCCATAAAAATTGAAAATTTTTGAAAATTTTGTGCTTCTAAGGAATTGAGATGATTTCCATGATAATCGCTACTTGTGAATTGAGTTTGATGACAATTGCATGCTTAAACAATTAGTGAATTGAAAAGAAATTGAATGTGTCGATTATGCCTCTTTTATAAGTTTCATAATGTGATGAATATTACCTAAATCATGTTGAGAAATTGAAGTTGAAATCACACTATGAGTTCTTATACTTCTTGTTGAGATGATTAAGGCAATTCGATTTTTCTTTCTTCTTTCTTTGATCATTTTAGCTCCTCATTGAAATATTGACCTCCTTTACCTATCCGGGAATTTGGAGAAGTGAATGAAAAAGGCATGTTTGATGTGGGAGGGCCATGAGAGCAATTATTTGCAATCAAAAGAATAGAAAGAAATTGTAGGTTTGGGGAAGTCAATCATGACGATGAGTAACTCGGCACCATTCACATAGCCGGGTGTTTGTGTCTTGCCAAAGTCGAATTGAGCGATATTCCTAGCGGATTATGGTATGTGCGCTAAGGGTTTGAGGCATCTCATGAAAATTGAGAAACGCCAATCTCCTAGGCTTCGGTTTATGTGCACCTCTATCCATAACTCCAAAAGTAAAGTCGAAAAATGAAAGGAAGAGAGCGAAGCTCTAAGTTGAAGGTGTGCGGAAACCGTAAGAAGAAAAGAAAAGAGTAGTTGTCCATTTTCCCGGATTCATGCACCACATTCCTTGAAAGTTTCCTTCCCTTTCCACATTCTAGACCTTTTTCTTTGAAAGTCCTTAAGATCAAAAGAATGTTATATGACTTGGTGATCTAAATTGAAGTTTCTTATGATTGATTTTGATAATGTTTGAAGGTTATGGTGTTTGTATAGAAGTTTAATTGATTCATGAGTTTTCTTTTCTCTTTAATCTTTGATTAAGTGTATGAAAGTCTTATAAACGATTGAAGCAAGATTTGAGAATGATCTATTCTTTAGAAGGCACATTCATCCAAAAGAAGTATTGCTTTGAGAAGGTACACATATTTCATCCTAACTCTTGTTTTAAAAGCTTTTGAAAGACCTTGTTTAGGGACAAGCAAGTTGCAAGTATGGGGTTATTTGTTAGCATGAAATATTGTGATATTTTAGGCACGTTTTCTAAGTGTATTTGATTCATATTGATAGTCATTGATTGAGCATTGTTGCATTTGTGAGCTAGTTTGCCTATATTGTCGATATGGATGTCTACACAAGTTCTATGTTGATTATAGGTGATTGAGAGCCATTTCCGAACGAAATTTGAGCAAGGATGAGTTGATCGAGTATGTCCATGGATTGAGGGCATTCTTAGGAGCAAAAAGGAGTTCAACTTAAGGAGTGCACGAGGCTAGGGAAGAATCACGTTCTTGCCCTAAACCACGCTCTAAAATACGGCCGTACTACATTCCACGTTCAATTCCACGGCCGTGGAACCATGCAGGAGAAGCGTGGTTCATTCCAGAAGCTTTTACGGTCGTGGAATCATGTGTTCAAACCGTGTTGATTTCCACGCTCTAAATTACGGTCGTGGAACCTTCCACGACCGTGATCTTGGCGATCCTTTTCGCCACATTTTAAGCCACGATCTTTCAGAAGATTGGGCCGGGCCGATATTTTATCTTGCCCTATAAAAAGACGGACGAAGAGAGATTCCGTCACCTTCGCTTAGACGCACTTCGCGACCTCGCTTTACACTTTTCGCCTACGCCGCGACTTGGAGATTTTTGGCGATTCTTGCAAAAGACGTATTTTGCGCTCATCCTTGGAGTTGCCCTAATCTCGCACTTTTGGTCTTCGATTGTTATTGAGATTTCCGGATTGACGGAAGATCAAAGATTCGGAAGATTGTTCGCAACAAGAATCCTCTTCTTGTTTAGGTTTGATTTAGAAGACGGATTGACATCCCGTTCTTCCTTCTTATCTACAATTGTGTTTGTTTGTTCTATTCCGAATCTTGTGACGATATTTGTTCTTGATTGTGACATTGAGATTGGTTTGAAGTTTATTGAAAGTTTTCGGAAGTTTTCATCTTTCAATCTTTAAATTCTTGAACTTAATATCAATATGACTGTTATTGGCTAAAAACCCTTAACAATTCTAAGGTGAAGGGTTGATAGTTGTGGCTTAGATGATGATAGATCGATCGTAAACGGATTAGACCCTGAGAGTTAGAGAGAATCGTCGACGAACCCTAAATCACGGTTTGTTCTTGAGTTCCACGACCGTGGAATCTCAAGATCTACCCGTAATTTCTCTTAAGTTTACGAACCTGCTTTTACTTCAATCCAAAGTTAAAGATTTGCTTTAATTTAGTATAGGCTTGCCTTTTCTAGGTGGTAGTGAAGCCTCAACAACCTCTACCTCGATTATGAGTATTACAATCTTAATCGGTTTAGTTAGTCTTGATCCTTGGATTATAAGTTTGGGTATTTGACGTTAATTCTTACCTTTAGAACCTTTCTATATTGAAGCCTCAACAACCTGTATAGAGAGTGTCTTGTAGGTGAGTCATATAAGGTTTTTGGAACTTCACCGTACGATTACCTTACATTAGCATACCTTTGCATATCTTAACTCTGTCTTTATATCATTAGTATATCTTGAATCGATTGCCACAACTGGATACTTGGATCTTTAGGATTGTTGTTTTCACAATATTTGCAAAAGCTCTCATATTTACTCGCTTGATAATCTGCAATTGAATTTGTTCCCACCCAAATCCCTGTGTTCGATACTCTGGAATTCTTGCTTAACTATATCGATCCGTACACTGCGGGTTCGCTTGCTTGATTCTAGTTTTATAATTAAAGCTTATTTGCACGCACGTTTAGGGGCGAACAACACCTTCCCTCAGCTTTGTCCACGTTACCTTTAGGAATCTTGAGTCAAAACCACAATTGGATACTATGATCTTTATAATCTGCATTCCCCATCTTGTTATACATACTTTCTTTTGCTTTTGATAAGTATTATTGCATGCTTCTAAAGTTAGATTGCTTTACTGTGATTATTCTCACCGATTCCTTGAGATCGACTCCGGAATATAAGCCCTTACTACGATTGATCCGTACACTGCGAGTTCGCTTATCGTTAGGTTTATTATTCGGATTGTAAATTTAAAGCTTTGTCTGCACACACCTTTTGGAGCGAACAAGTTCGCCGTTGTCGGGGAATTGTTTAAGACCAATCCAGTGTACGCTTGTCTAACTTGGAAGCTTCTTGCTTTACTACTGATTATTCTATCTGAGTGTTCTTGCAGAACCTTTCCTTAGGTTTATGTGAAGAACTAAAACTGGTAAAGAAATCATTCCTTACGATCCTGAACCAAAAAAGACTTACAAGAAAAGGTTGAAAGAAGCTAAGAAAATGTCCGCTGCCAATGATAAAGAAGTAGAGGATCTTAGTGCTGAATTGGCTGAAGCTCGAGATCAAATAAGGCTACAAGAAGAAGCTCTAAGGAAAGAGAGAGCTGACCAACTTACTCAATAAGAGCAACTCCAAACCGACATGGCCGAGTTGAAATAGCAGATTCGACTAGTGAATCTGGAAAGGGAGAGGGGTGCTAGAGTTGTGATTAATCCACCTTCACCCGCACTCGTCTATGTGCCAACACCACCACCACAGCCTCCACCGAGGGTGGAGCCAGTTGATCCATTTGTGGGCATTCCACAAATACTTGGTCAACGTATGGATCCCGTTCAACAAACACGTCGTCCCGGTGTCAACTTAGGGGATCCAACTGAAAGAGATTATGAGTTCAGACCTCAAGTCATCACAATGATTCAGTAGAATCGTTTTGGTGGAATGGAGAGAGAATCACCACACCAACACTTACAGAACTATGATATTTTGATGAAAACTTTGAGAACTTCTAGATGTGAAAATAACAATTATAAACTACGTATTTTCTTTTTGAAGGATAAAGCACTTGCATGGTATCATTCGCTTCCAACTGGAAGTGTGAACACATGGGAGGAGATGACCGTGGAGTTTATCACCAAATTCTTCCCGCCATCAAAGACGGCGGAGTTGAGGGCTAAAATAAATGCATTTGTGATGAGGAATATTGAAAGCCTCTTTAAGTCATGGGAAAGGTTTAAACACCTTTTGTTGAGCTTCCAAAGATTGATTTGCTAGTAATCTATTTCAAAGGTTTGGATGTTGAAGCGCAGTTCAAATTACAATCACTCTCAGTTGGGACATTCATGGATAAACCAGTTGATGAAGCGTGGGATTTTGTTGAAAAACAAACTCTCACTATGGAGAAATACTCTCACCGGAGTACCGAGACGGGAGGTCAAAGTTCTAGACCTCAATAGCTAGACCTCACCTGTTCTAGCGTTGATCAAATCAACGCCCTCAACAACGAGATGAGAGCTTTGAAGGAGCTCATAATGGCAAAAACCCAACAAACCAAAGCGCAAGATGTTGGGTATGTTGGAAGAGGAAAATACCAAGGGAATAAGAACAACAACTACATCAACAACAACAACCGGAACTACAACAATTGGAGATCAAATCAAAACAATTCCGGTAATCCTTATTCCCATGCTGAAAATGCTCTAACTCCACCTTCTTCTTCTTCTTCTTCTTTTACTCCATTGAAGAGCCAGGAAACATCATCAAGCTCAAGTCAACCACCGAGCTCTAAGTTGGAAGCTATAATCGAGGCGCTGGTAGGAAAGATGAGTGGATTAGAAAGCACGGTTTTTTTGATTTCTAATTAAGGCACAAAAAGCCTTGGAAAATCAAGTATTTAGCAAGGCCGGAGAAGTAACTAGAGATCAAGGGAAACTTCCAGGATATACAAAGAATAATCCAAAAGGCCAAATCATGGCGATTACAACAAGGAGTGGTGTGAAGACCGTTGACCCACAACCTCGATCAAATGAAGCTGTAAAGCAACCCATGAAATCTGGGCCAACCGAGGAGACCACAACAGGGAGTCACCTCAGAAAGGACCTCGACCGAAATGCTTCTGGGTCAACCAAAGTGAAAGAAAGAGAAGATATCTACGTACCACCTCTTGCGTACAAACCACCACTACCGTTCCCGTAGTCTAGAGTGAGAGCACGTCTGAACAAGCGCTTCGGTAAGTTTCTAGACCTTATGGTAAGCTCCATATTAACATACCTTTAATGTTATTCTAGGTATGACCACATACGGGAAGTTCTTAAAAGAAATCCTCTCTAACAAGAAGAAGCTAGAAGACTTTGGTGAAGTGAAGATGTCCTCAAGGTCATCGGAACTCATCAAGATCATGAGGGAGAAGATGCCACCCAAACTAATAGATCTGGGATCGTTCTGCATCCCCATTGAAGTTGGAAACGTCACGTATGATGCACTATGTGATGTAGGAGTGTGAGCATCATTCCACTTGCATTGTGTGAGAAGGCTGGTTTGGGGGAACCTAAACCAGTTAAGATGACACTATACATGGCGGATCGATCAATCACTTGACCCGTAGGCGTGTTGGAAGACATTCCAGTAAGACTAGGTAAATTCTACATTCCCAGAGACTTTGTGGTATTGGACATTCCTGCAGATTATCTAGTCCCAATTATCCTTGGGAGACCATTTCTTGCAACATCCGGTTGCTACGTGGATTGCAAGAATGCCAAGTTGTCTTTCAACATCGGGGAAGAACAAGTTGAATTTGTACTATCAACCTTAATGGAAGGCCAAGGACTAGAGGAAGACATCTACAACATCAATGATGAAGAGGAATCACGTGAATTGGTCAGCTCTATCCTTATTAAAGATCCACTTGAAAGAGTTTTGAGTTTTAGTATGATGGAGAAAGGTGTAGATGTTTCATGCGATGCAGTTATACACAGCTTGGAAACCTTGGAGGAATATCCGGCAACTGAGTTTGAAAAGTTTGAAGAAAGGATGACAAATTGCCCCGACATCAGGCAAGTCACCTCGACCAAGGTGATTTTTGAGGCAACCGAGGTGAAGACAACAGGGAATCACCTCAGATGGACCTCGGTCGAGATACATCTGAAGCAAACGAGGTGACCGATTCTTTAGCACCAAGTAATGCAAGCACTAGGCTCAAATCTCCCAACGCACCGCAAGACAAGGATAAGAAGGTGAAATCACCACTCCGCAGGATGATAGCAAAAGTTGCACGAATCTACAAAGAACATACAAAGAATTGGCACAAAAAGCACATCACTCAGAGAGGGCTCAAAGAAGGAGAAATTGTTCTTCTTTTTGATTATCATTCTCGTTCTCCCCTAAATAAACTAAACTCAAAATGGACAGGACCTTTTATTATAAAAAATGTTTTATCTCATGGAGCAGTCAAAGTGTGAGGTGAACATTGTAGAACCTTTCAAGTCGACGGTCGTCGGTTGAAGAAGCACAAACCGGAACCTCCGGTTAAGGAGATTGCATCCATGCATCTCAATTGAACATACAGAGTTAGGTCTAGCTAACAACCTTAAAACAAGCGCTTCTTGGGAGGCAACCCAAGATATTGCTTTCTTTCTTGTTTTCCAGTTTAGATTAGTATAGTTTGTGTTTTTGTGGCCATGATAACAAGATCTAGGTACCACTCAAGGAAAAACAACAAAAAAGAATCATATGGACGGAGTTACAGTTCGAGGATCTAGGAAAGTTATAGAAGTTAAGGCCATCCCGGACACCATCAGATCATTTCGACCGAGGTGACTTATTGAGCAACCGAGATGAGGGCAACAGAGAATGACCTCGGTTGAGCATCTCGGTACCTGACAACCATCTCGACCGAGATGTAGTCAAATTTTCTGAAGGGTATAAAAGGGGGAACATATTTCTCTCTCTTCCCCACTCCTCTCTCCCGACGCCGTCTCGATCGAAGTTGCCCTAAATCTCCCAAATTCTCGTTTCTTGCCCGTTGTTTTGACGATTCTTGGATATAAACTAACGGGAACAGCACCACATCGATTTCTCCAGCATCAAACTCCACTTCAAGCTTCCGAAATCTGTAAAAATCGGGTAATCTTGTCCGAAACCCCTCTTTTTGCATTTTGGGAGATTTTGCTCGAAATTGGAAATTTCTTGCTACTTGTGTTAGAATTAACTAGAGAATCCCTAGGAAGCAATTGGTAGTGATTTTGGGGGAAGAAAGTTACAGAATTGTGAGTTCGATCGAAGTACTGTTCGCCTCGGTTAAAACCAAGACATCTCGGCCGAGATCCCTTCAAGAACAACCCGAGATCAGAACCTTAATTGAGAAAAATGCGTCACTCGAACTAGAAATTGGCGATCCATGACCGTTCTGATGATGGCAGCCACTCCCCTTCACCTTTTGCACCACCATAGGTTCTGATCATCCTTGGTCGGTTCCAAAAAGATTATGACCGTATTTGCTCCCGATCAATCATCTCCCCCGCTACGTCGATGTTGAGGACTTCAACTGCCTCCACGTCGTCGATGACCAGCAGCGGATGATCTCTCTAGTTGGCATTGAGCAGTTTATGGCCATCCGAACACCGGCTTATGTGGAGCCGACTCTTGAGTTTCTCAGTTCCGTCACTCACATGCCGGAATACAAAGGAGTAAAGTTCAGGTTGATGAATAAGGGATATGTAGTTATAGTGGAGAACTTCAGGACACTTTTCGGATTCCCCATGCCCACCGTCACTAACTTCCCCTCCAGGAGAGAAGCAAATACCTTTTGGGGCAACATTGCCATATTACTTCTAGTGCAAATTATTGGCATCCAGGAGACTCCAAGGAGAAGCTCATCTACCATGTTTCTTTCCGGATCGCTCACAGGATTTTGAGCGAGATGCTGCTTGCCCGGACAGAGACACCTTAGAAGATCCGACAGGGTGAACTTCTTACTCGTTTTTGTATGACCACAAGTGGAGTCCCGGGCTTTGCCACCATGCTAGTAGAGGAGCTTGATAGGGTCAAGAATAAGAAGAAGGGTGACATCTGCTTCGGAGGGTTAGTGACATACATCGCCGGCGCCATGGACATCGACCTTTCTGCATGCACTTTGGCCGCTGAGGCCAAGCCTTTAGGTTTGCAAAAGTTTATCACTCGACAGATTTTGATCCCTCGAGGTCGTGGTCCACCATATGTGGCCATGCCTTGGGAGACCAAAAATCCGAAGGGGATTCCTTGGTCTCCACAGTTCACCATCAATGACCCGACCAACTGGTCACGGATCTGGAGGACATTTGTGCGGGACGCAGAGATTGATGTGGAGTTCGGCACAAACAACGACGAGGAGGATGTTGGAGTACCCATGGACACCGGGACGGACACTACTGATAAGAGTGCCCCGGTGATTGAGTTGGTGGATGATGATGAGGAGATGGAGGAGGACTAGCCCGCACCGGAGACTCCTACACCAGATGTGCCACAGCACAGAGAGCGCCACCATAGCTGCCGCCGTGATCCCGAGGCCCATTGGAGGATTGACGATCTCTCCATCCACATGGAGTAGTCTTTCCGTGCTATAAGTATGGATATGGGAGGGCGGCTCGACAAGGAGACACATCAGATCAGCGCCATGAGGCGAGAGATGCAGGAGAGCCACCATTACCAACACAGGATGATGGAGTTGCAGTTCCAACACCTGATGGGTCATCCTTTCGATCCATCTATGTACCCGTACCAGCCGCCTCCTTCTCTAGAAGCTAGATCGGACCTTCCACTGAGCTGCCGCTGCTTTACCTTTTCTTATTTTGCGGTTTTGCACTAAACATTGTAAGTGTTTTTCTAGACTTCTTTTTACCCATCGGGACGATGTGTCCTAAGTATGGGGTGCTTTGAGATACTATGGTCTGTAATAACCGACTTATCTGCTTATGACTATTTCCACTACTTTCTTTATGTGCTTAGAAACTATTTTGTACATTACATGCATCGCAACAAGATTTTTTATCGAAAAAACGAACAAATCTGGTTTGAAAATTTGTTTTGTCTCGACCGAAATGACCTTTGGCCAAACGAGATGACCACAACAAGAGCTTACCTCGGTCCAATAACTCGTTTTCCATAAGTCATCTCGACCGAAATGGGTTTCGAAAACTTGAAATTTCTGAAAATTTTTGTACTTCTAATATGGATATGATCCCAATGATGAATATTGCTTGCTGTTTAGTTTTTATGAACCTTATGTGCTTGAAACATTTATGATATATCTAAGGTATGATTGCTTTGTTCGAAATTTGAAGCATGTTTAGTAAGTTCTTTTTGTCCAAATCATGGTGAATTTGAAAGTTGACACTGCTTTATGAGTTCTCTCAAATCCTTATTGCAATGATTAAGGTATTTCGTTATTCTTTCCTCCTCTTCTTGATTATTCTTTTAGCCCCTCATTGAAATATTTTTGCCTCTTTTTACCTATCCGGGAACTTGGAAGCAAGAAAGTGAAAAGCAAGTGAAAGGCGATGTTGAAAGGAGAAGAAGTTTTAGAAAAATAGGTTTGGGGACGTTGATCTTAATGATGAGTAACTCGGCACCATTCACATACATGGGTGTTTGTGTCTTGCCAAAGTCTGGTTGATCGACAGTCCTAGCGGGTCATGGTATGTGCATCAAGGTTTGAAGCATCTCGAGAAATTGAGATTTGTTGATCTCCAAGGCTTCGGTTATTGTGCACCTCTATCCATGTTCTAAAAAAGTGAAAAGTAAGCAAAAATGCTGAATAGAAGCAATAAAATCTTGTTGATAAAGTGAAGCTCAAGGTTGTGGAGTTTCGATCCTTTTCCCGAATTTAGCACCACAATATCCATTATACACTCCATCCTTAACTCGTTTCTTGACCTTTGATTAAAAATCCTTGAGACCATGAGCATGTTGTGAAGAAATGGTAGGTGAATAAAAAGGATAAAAGATACTCTAGAAGGGGGGCTGAATAGAGTATGAGAACTTTTCGTAAAAACCAATCTCAAGGCTTTGAAACCAATTTCAAAGGCCTTGATGTCGATCTGAGCTCTTTGTGACACACTTTGATTTCAAGGCTTTGAAACAATTTTCAAGGGCCTTGACTTTGTAATCTTGCAAAACAAAGTTAGTCACAGTAAAGCAAGATAAAGTGCGGAATGTAAAAGATCGACACGAGGATATGTTTACGAAGTTTGGCTCAAATAGCCTACTCTCCGTCCCAGGGAATAGCCTTAGGATCTAACTATCTATTATCAACTTCAAAGAGTCCTATATACAAACTAGAAGAAATCCCCTTCTTCTCTCACTGTAGCCAACGCTACGATCTAGCTCCAACTCTTCACCTTGCTATAATACTTCATAGAGTAACACACACTCTAGTATAACACTTTTTAGATATACCAATGGAGCTCTCGAGTTTTATCTCTCTCTAAGGGATAACGCTTTTAGCGAAAGAGAGAAAGAAAAACTATTTAATCGAATGAAGATGTTTTGGATCGCTTGAAGACTTTAGATGTTTCTGTGTAAGCTTGTGTCTCGTTCTTCAATCGACATCTTCATTTATAATCTTCTGTGGAGAGGTCTTCTAGCCGTTGGAAATATGACCATTTGAAGATGATTCTTCTTCTCCATGAAGATCGCTTCTTGGTTGAGATGAGGTAGATGTTGTGGATCTTCATCTCCTTGAAACACGTTTGATCTCTCTGGCCCATAATCTTCTCGTATTTGTTGTGACGATATTAAATTCCGTGAGAGAGGATCTTCGTGCTTTTGGTTGAGGATCGTTGCAAGATCCTTTTTAAAATCAAATCTTTCTTGGTCGGTTGAGATCTTCTTTCAACAAATCTTCTTGTTGAGCCTATCTTTCTTGAAAGATCTACGTTGGTACTTTGTTAGATAAGTGATTTGAATTCCTTTAGCGTGCAGCCTTGACCTCTTGACTTTTGTTCCCTTGAAATGGCTTTCAAGGCCTCCGTCTTTTAATCACTCTAAATTCCTTGTCTTTCCTTGCATATGATTTCAAGGTCTTCCAAGGTCCTTTGAAATGCGTTTCAAAACCTGCACTCATTCAATACAAACCACCAAACCAAACCAAGCAACTCGATATATAATCAATAAATGGTTAGTGTATAAAACCACTCCATTTGTGTTTAAGTCTTCCATCATCATCACCTATACAAATATATAATCAAGGTGGAGTTTCAATTTCCCCTTGATGGAAGACAACACAAATGTATCATACCCGCATTGTAAAGTTAGCGATGCATATATGAATATCAAACTAACTTAAAATGTAGAATATCGAAATGTCGGATCATTTATTTCTCCCCCTTTGTCTTTCAACAAGGGAGAAAAATAGTTAAAGCACGGAAGTTTAAATGTTTACAACCCAGAAAAGTATGTCATAAAACCACATCAAAAACAAGCTTTTTAAAAACAAGCCTTTGATATAAGAATCAAGGGCCTTGACATTCATGGTCAACCAGAGAACTTCATTCTTGATACCACCTAGAAGAGTTCCCTTTCCCGAAATGCTCCTTCATGCACATCTTCCTCCAACGATGTTGAGCATCCAAGATCTCATGTTCTTTGTAAGAAATATCTATTCATTTCTGATCCGAATCCTTTTCATATTTCTTGACAACTCCAAATTCTTCAATATGCAAGATATCTGGATCCTCAGATGATGGCTGGCCGATAGGACAATCCTTGACGATCTTATAGTACTGAGTCATGACTTTTTTAACATCCTTAGTGGTAGCTTGACCATCTTCTTCCGTTAAGGGCTTGATGTTGTTGGCTGTTGTAAGAGAAAGAACATTTACATGAAACATCTAGTTAATTTTCTGATTTAAAATGCCCACTAGGTCATGTGTTTCGTCCAGACGGTCAGTAACCGTTGATCGGAAGAAAACAAGATCACTTCTCAAAGAATCCAATCCTCTTTCTACAGCCTCCAGTCGCTTTATAGTGGTATAGTTCCATGTTGGTTGCTCCTTTAGAACCCATTCCCTTGTGACAGTTCTCTTAATCCCCATAATGTCAAAGAATTCCTCATCCAGTTCTCCATAAACATAATGTTGTTCCTCATGAGTATAATTAATCGTAAAGTGTTGAAAGATTTTTAGGAGCAAATTTCCATATGGTAAGTGATAATCATTGGGAGAATTTATGGTGTGAACCATATGGGACAGGATAATTTATGGAAGATTAACATCTAGCCCATTCAACACATGATACAGAAAAGCAAGTAGATGATTTGTGAGCACATCCCTGTTGTTAACCCTTGGTACCACACATCTAATCAAAAGTGTACAAACAATTATGGCTTCAAGGGTTAAACAAGTGGTGGTAGGTTGTGGTAGTGCATTAGGTAGAAGAAACTGTTCTTTTGCCATCTTAATAGTTCTAGAGGGGGTAGGGTGGTCAAAAGCATCGTAGCGAGGAAGACCAAAAATATCAGCAATAATCTTAAAGGTAAGAGTGATTTTCTTACCTTTAACGACATGTTCCAAGATCAGTTCCCCCCTTTCTCTTCGGGCGGATAAGTTCATGTAGAATAACTTGGTTAATCTAGGGAAGGGTGTCTCCCCTGGGTTGAGAAGAATCCAGATAGTACTGGCTTGAAGCACTTCGAGCCCTGGGAGAGAATAACATGTGAATAACTCCCGATTGCTTAATTCACACATGCATTGTTCTCGATTGTTGAACCCAGTCAGCCATTTCTTGACTGTAATATGACTTCCAAACCAGTGTGAGGGAAGACCCGTCTTGGCAAATATTTATGCATCATCCTTATGAAATGGGGAACTAGAGCTTGAGTTTGAGCCGGAATCTGAGTCAGAGTCTGAGTCAGAGGAGATTTGGACTATTCTCTATCGTTTGGGGGCCGATGATGCGGCATCATCAACTAAAGATCTCTTGGAAGCCATGAAAACTTTTGAGAGAGAGAGAGGAAGCGGATTTGTGAAAAATTACAAGAGTAAAGCACGGAGTTTGCAAAGAGAAGATGAAGCGGAAGAGATAAAGAAAGAAAAGAGGTAGTATTAAGGGAAGAAGTCACATCTACGTAAGATCACTAAGATCTTGAGTGACTCAAAATCTTGGGAGAATCACTGTTGATTAGAATTCTTTCCATAAATTTTGTAACCACTTTTCAAAATTCTTTGAATATGAAAATAAAGCCTTTTGAAATCTCTTTAAAAACTCTTTCTAACATTTTTTTAGGAATTTGAATATCTAAAAGATATAAATTCCTAAATGATCCGTGTAAATCAATTTACCCTTGAATCTCGTTTAAAGGCCTTTGAATTGCCTTTCAAGGCCCTTGAAAAAGATAACTGGGCTGCATACGAAGGAGAAAATAAAATAATTTACTCCCTCTATATTAATGCTTCCTTGTTCAACATATCAAGCTCTAATCTAATAAAATTAAATTACTCTTCAGGAAGAGGCTTGGTAAAGATATCTGCAAGCTGCAAGTTAGTTGATAT
This sequence comes from Fagopyrum esculentum, assembly GCA_033239045.1. Classification (NCBI taxonomy): domain Eukaryota; kingdom Viridiplantae; phylum Streptophyta; class Magnoliopsida; order Caryophyllales; family Polygonaceae; genus Fagopyrum; species Fagopyrum esculentum. The sequence goes on from BSUD01000002.1 coordinate 106,760,622, forward strand.
AAAAGAGATCGAAACATCACCTTTCTCAACATGATCACGTATGAAGTGATGCCTTACATCGATATGCTTAGTCCTTGAATGATGCACATGATTTTTAGTTACAGAAATAGCACTAGTATTATCACATTTTATAGGAGTATCTTTCAAATCAAAGCCAAGATCACGAAGTTGTTGAGCAATCCATAGAATTTGTGCACAACATGCTCCCACAGCTATATATTCAGCTTCGGATGTGGATAGGGCAACAAAATTTTGCTTCTTGGAGTGCTAACTAATTAGGGATGACCCTAAGAATTGACAACATCCAGAAGTGCTTTTCCTATCGAACTTATAACCTGCAAAGTCTGCATCTGAACAGCCAACAAGGTGAAACGAACTTTGATGTGGGTACCATAACCCTAGATCCTTAGTACCATTGAGATACCGAAAAATTCTTTTCAAATCTATCAAGTGTGACTCTTTAGGATCAGCTTTAAATCTTGCACACATGCACATGCTAAACATAATGTCATGTCGACTAGCAGGTAAATACAACAATGAACCGATCATACCTCGATACTCCTTTTGTACTACACTTTTTCCATTTTTATCATGGTCAAGCGAAAGTGTCGAACTCATAGAAGTCTTTGCGACCTTAGATTGATCCATTTTATACTTCTTAAGCAAGTCCTTAGTATACTTGCTTTGATTGAGAAAAATTCCTTTCTTTGCTCGTGTTACTTGAAGTCCAAGAAATAATTTTTGCTCACCTATTAAGCTCATTTCAAATTCTCTGCACATGATATCTGAAAATTCTTTGCAAAGGAAATCATTAGTAGCACCAAATAATATATCATCAACATATATTTGTACTACTGATATATCGTTGCCTCTGGTTTTGATAAATAAGTTTTATCAATTAAACCTCTTTTGAATTTGTTTTCAAAAAGATACTTGGACAATCATTCATACCAAGCTCGAGGAGTTTGCTTAAGACCATAAAGAGCTTTGTCCAGTTTAAAAACATAATTCGGAAATTCATCATTTTCAAAACGAGGGGGTTGGGCAACGTAGACTTCTTCTTCTAAGAAGCCGTTTAAGAAAGCACATTTTACATCCATTTGAAATAGTTTTATACTCATGAAAGATTCAAATGCGAGTAGCATATGTATGGCTTCTATCCTGGCAACCGGAGCAAAAGTCTCCTCATAATCAATACCTTCTTCTTGGTTATAGCCTTGTGCTACAAGTCGTGCTTTATTTCGTATGACTTTGCTACTTTCATCCAACTTATTTTGAAAAATCCATTTCGTGCCAATGACGGATTGATGCTTTGGTCTTGTAGTAAGTGTCCAAACCTTGTTTCTCTCAAACTCATTTAGTTTGTTTTGCATGGCAATGATTCAGTCGGGTTCTTGAAGAGCTTGAACATAATTCTTTGGCTCAATAAGAGACACGAACGCAGAGAATGCACATAGATTGTTTACTTTAAACCGAGTTTGAACTCCTGCGTTTGGATCTGAGATCACATTCTCTTGTGGATGATATGAAGAGTGTTAAAAATTTCTTCGTTTGTAAGATGGAGCAGATCCTGAAGGTTGAGCCTCATATGCTTGACTAGATTTAGGTGCCATTGATGTATTTCCTTGGATCCTATCTCAAGGCCTTGAAGTTGGGTTTCAAGCCCTTGAAACGGAGTTTTGACATCGCAGTTTTCTATCTCAAGGTCTTGAAGTTGTGTTTCAAGGTCTTGAGGGTTTTCTTCGTTATCTTGAATCTTTTCTTGCATATTCTTTTCTTGATCTTTAGGATCTTCATCTTCATCTGAATTGTGATCTTCTCGTTGATTCAGATTAAGATCTGCAAAACTTTCACTCAAAGTACCATCATTCCTTTCATAAAAAATAACATGAATACTTTCCTCAACAATTTTGGTACGTTTGTTGTAAATGTGATAAACTTTTCTATTTGAAGCATATCCAATGAAAATAACTTCATCACTACGTGCATCAAATTTCCTAAGATGATCTTTTCCATTGTTATGAACAAAACAAGTACATCCAAAGGGTTTGAAATATGAAATATTAGGTTTTCTTCCTTTAAATAGTTCATAAGGAGCCTTTTTCAATATAGGGCGAATTAAACATCTATTTAGAATGTAATTAGCAGTGTTTACTGCTTCAGCCCAAAAACTTTTTGGCAAACTATTTTCTAAAAGCATAGTCCTAGACATATCCTCAAGAGCGCGGTTCTTACGTTCCACAAACCCATTTTGTTGAGGAGTTCAAGGAGCTGGAAAGTTATGTGAAATACCGTATTTAGCACAAAACAAATCAAACTTTAGTTGATCAATTTCTCTACCATGATCACTTCTTATAGAAATGATTGGTAGGTTTTTCAAAGTTTGCAACTCCTTGCACAATTTTGAAAACTCAAACAATGCTTCATATTTTTCTCATAGGAAATAAATCCATGTGAAACGAGAGAAATCATCCACAAAAACAAGGATGTGCTGCTTGCCTTTGGGAGATTTGACACGCATAGGTCCACAAAGATCCATATGTAAGAGTTCAATGGCTCGAGAAGAACTTATAACTTTCTTAGGTTTGAATGAACCTCTTGTTTGTTTACCTTGTGTACAAGCTTTACATAGTTCATCTACGTTAAAATTTAGGTTTGGCAAGCCACGTACCAAATCTTTTGAAAGTAGCTTCTGCATTGTATGCATACTTATGTGACCAAGTCTTCTATGCCAAAGCCTTGGATCGTTGGTGAAGGCCTTGAGACATTTTATCTTAGTTCCTGAAACTTGGTTAGTACTCATAGAATAAACATTGTTACATCTAGGAGCAGTAAGCACAATGTCACCCGTCGTTTTGTCTTAAACTTCACATTTTTCTGAATCAAACAGTACTTTGTTGCCTTTATCACATATTTGAGATATGCTAAGCAGATTATACTTTAAACCGTCAACCAGATATACATCATCAATGAAGTTAGATGAATTATAACATATTTTACCAATGTCAATAATGTCACACTTTCCTTTATCACCAAGCTTAATAGTTCTAGATGATTGCTTCTTTAAATATGAAAATAGTGAGCTTTTTCCACTAATGTGTCTTGAGCAACCACTATCTAATATCCATTTATGCTCCTTTACCTTGGTGATATCTTGCAAAACAACAAACATCAACCTTTCCGGGTCGACCAAATGAAATATTTTGGTCCATATTCAGGTTCGATCATGTTTGGTAGTCTAGTACCTTTAGGAACCATGATTTGTTTAATCTGTTTCCTTAAACATAGAGGATAGGTGTTTCTAATAATATAAGGGTCATTTCTTCTATATGGACATGTAGATTTAACATGACCCTTTTTACAACAGTAGAAACAAGTAGGCATATGGATACTTCCGTTGGCTTTGACAAAAGTGGTAGTTGGTTTTCTAGGAAAGCTCATATGATAAGCTATACCATTTTTGTTAAGTGAGGAATTTTGTTCACCCATTATTCTTTCAAGATTAGCTTTTGAACAAGTAAATTTAACAAGTGCAGCCTTCTGGTCTTGACACGTCAAAGTTAGATCAACTTTCTCTTTCTCTAGATCGATATAGTTTCGATGAAGAGAGGAGAGGTTGTCCTTAAGAATCGCATTTTCCGATTCCAAGGCCTTGATATTGTCAACAAGGTCTATCTTTTCTTTGTTAAGATTTTCAATCTCCGGAGACATCTCACTTAGTTGTTTTTCTTGTTCAAGAAGCTTTTCTTTTAGAGAATTTATCCTTATTCTATGTTCCTTGTCACATATAATAATGTCTCTAAGGAATTGTATTAGGTCAGATTCAGGTTGAGACATGATAGTACTTACCACATTATCAACGTAGAGATTTGAATCTTCTTCATGATCGGCCATGAGACATAGGTTTGCTTGTTGTTTTTCGTCTTCTGATTCGTTTGAGGATTCTGAATCACTCCATGAAGCTACCATAGCTTTCTTCTTTCAATCATTTTTGTTGAAGTTGCTCATCTTCTTTTGTGGACAGTCCTTAACAAGATGATCTGTTTCACCACATTCAAAACAAGTCAGCACTCTAGTTTTCTTGTTAGAGTTAGAAAACTTACCTCGGGGTTTTGATGTTCGTGGATATTCTCTATTGTTTGCAGATTGTTTCTTTATCTTGAGAATTCTCGCGAGACCTTTGGAGATCATGGCAATCGCATCTTCTTCATCATCGTCATCACTATCTTCCTCTTCATATGGTAACTCATCTTTTCTCAATCTTAATGCCAAATTCTTAGTGTTAGATGGGAGCTCTCCATCTTCTTCACCAAGAACCATTTCGTGTGTGATGAGTTTTCCAAGGAGATCATCGAGAGGGAGAGTTAAGATATTTTGAGCTTCTTAGATGGCAGTCATCTTTGGTCCCCACTTGGCTTTAGGTAAGCTCCTTAGAACCTTCCTAACTTTTTCTTCATTTGTGAAGACCTTTCATAGTGAGTCCAGGTTGTTCACGATCTCAGTTAATCTTGTGAACATTTCTTTGACTGGTTCATTTGGATTCATTTTGAATAGCTCGTATTGTCTGAGGAAGATGCTTATCTTTGTTTCCTTGACTTAAGTTGTTCCTTTGTATGTGACAACAAGTTTGTACCATATTTCCTTTGCACTCTTGCATGATGAGATGCGGTTGAATTCGTTAGCATCTAATCCGCAGTAGAGTAAGTTCATAGCTTTGTAGTTCTTTGACACAGTGTCCAAGTCGGCTTGTGTGAAGTCAGCTTCCTTCTTTGGGACTTGGACACCTTCAACTGTCGTAGTTGGGACTTTTGAGCCATTCGGAATGATGCTCCATAATTCCATGTCCTGATCAATAATGAACATACGCATGAGTGCCCTCCAATGGGCAAAGTTATTACCACAGAAGAGTGGTGGTCGAGATGAGGATCTTCCTTAGCAAATCCTCCATCACCTACACAATTCATGATTAGTCTCAGTGATGGTTAAATCAATATACGTGAGTCTAACTCTGATACCAATTGAAGAACCGGTAGGTGAATAAAAAGGATAAAAGATACTCTAGAAGGGGGGTTGAATAGAGTATGAGAACTTTTCGTAAAAACCAATCTCAAGGCTTTGAACCAATTTCAAAGGCCTTGATGTCGATCTGAGCTCTTTGTGACACACTTTGATTTCAAGGGCTTTGAATCAACTTTCAAGGGCCTTGACTTTCTAAACCTGCAAAACAAAGTTAGTCACAGTAAAGCAAGATAATGTGTGGAATGTAAAAGATCGACACGAGGATATGTTTACGAAGTTCAGCTCAAATAGCCTACTCTCCGTCCCAAGGTATAGCCTTAGGATCTAACTATCTATTATTATTATCTTCAAAGAGTCCTAGATACAAACTGGAAGAAATCCCCTTCTTCTCTCACTGTAGCCAACGCTACGATCTAGCTCCAACTCTTCACCTTGCTATAATAGCCTAGTTACTTCGTAGAGTAACACACACTCTAGTATAACACTTTTTAGATATACCAATGAAGCTCTCGAGTTTTATCTCTCTCTAAGGGATAACACATTTAGTGAAAGAGAGAAAGAAAAACTATTTAATCGAATGAAGATGCTTTGGATCGCTTGAAGACTTTAGATGTTTCCATGTAAGCTGTGTCTTTTGAAGATGATTCTTCTTCTCCATGAAGTTTGCTTCTTGGTTGAGATGAGGTAGATGTTGCGGATCTTCATCTCCTTGAAACACGTTTGATCTCTCTGGCCCATAATCTTCTCGTATTTGTTGTGACGATATCAAATTCTGTGAGAGAGGATCTTCCTGCTTTCGGTTGAGGATCGTTGCAAGATCCTTTTAAGAATCAAATCTTTCTTGGTCGGTTGAGATCTTCGTTCAACAAATCTTCTTGTTGAGCATATCTTTCTTGAAAGATCCACATTGGCACTTTGTTAGATAAGTGATTTGAATTCCTTCAGCGTGCAGCCTTGATGTCTTGACTTCTATTCCCTTGAAATGGCTTTCAAGGCCTCCGTCTTTTAAGCACTCTAAATTCCTTGTTTTTCCTTGCATATGATTTCAAGCTCTTCCAAGGTCCTTTGAAATGCGTTTCAAAACCTGCACTCATTCAATACAAACCACCAAACCAAACCAAGCAACTCGATATATAATCAGTTAATTGTTACTGTATAAAACCACTCCATTTGTGTTTAAGTCTTCCATCATCATCACCTATACAAATATATAATCAAGGTGGAGTTTCATGTTGTTTGACTTTACGGTTTAAACTAGATTATTCATGACTAATTTTGATGAGTATGATTTGCTATGCATTCTATGATCTCAAGTGAAGTATGATTAGCTTTCTTATATCTATAACTTGTTTTGATTATATATGATTCTTATTAGCTATGATGCATTCTCTAAGGGTGATCTATGGGAAGAAGCACATGATCAAAAGTTTTGAAAGTTTTTCACTAAGGTTTAACTGATTATAATTCATTATATCTTGTATCTAAGATTTCAACCTTGCTTGGGGATAAGCAAGAGGCAAGTATGGGGCATTTTGATAGCAAGAATTAATGTCTATATTTCGGATGTAGTTTTGTCGTTTTCTTATCATAATTATGCATGTATGTACATATATTTATAGTGTTTATGTCATTATTCAGTTACTTTGCAAGAATCGAGGTCTACATCACGTTTTATTGTAATTGTAGGGAATATGACACGTTATGGGTGGAAATGGAGCATAAAGAGCTAAGAAAGCTATGAACCTACATTTAGGAGCATTAGGAAGGACAAGAAGAAAGGCAAGAACTATGCTGGAAGGAAGAAAGGAAGATCCAGATGAAGATACGATGGCATGCACGTAGATCACTGCTGATCTCGGACCAACACAATAATGCATCTCGACCGAGATTGCCCACTAGGCATGGATCGAGGTCGACGGCTCACAGGCCAAGGAAATAAGATATATTTTTGACCTAATATTCTTCTATAAGAATGGAAGGTGAACATTGAGTTAGACACGATGAGACGTCAAGGAATTCTCTAGACGGCTAGAAGGACGGCTATTGAAGGAAGAAGATTTGAAGAAAGGATTGCTTAGGGTTTAAGAAACCTTAGATTGTGAGGATTTTCTTGGGGAGTATTTGTGAGTTTGTTATCATTCTCTTTGGGAACACATTATTGATATTGTTGATTCATTGTTTGCTTTGATAATTGAGACATCTTTGTTGATTGCTTATTTCCTTTTTCTTGATATTCTTGATATATTTGATGTTGCATTGATAATGATGATTATTGGTTAAACACCCTTATGATTATAGGGTGATTAGTTGAGGTTATGGTATAGACGATGAAAGAATGAACCTTTATTTGAGTGGACCTTGAAAGCTCGAGTTTACCTTAAACTGAAACCCGTCTCGGGCTGTTCGTTGAACATCTCGACTGAGATCGATATAGAACAACACGAGATCGTCCACTGCTTTGCAGATCTTGAGTTTAGGTTATAGTTTGCCAAATTCTATCCTTGTTGCACCTTTCCTGGTTTATACGCAAGCCTGGGATAAGACTTACCCGGTGATTCCTTTGCTTGTTGTTCGCTCCAAACGGTGTGTGCAAGCTTTAAATTTATAACCCTAGACTTAAGCTTAAAACAAGGATGCGAACCCGCAGTGTACGGGTCAATCGTAGTAAAAGCAAGAAAATTCCAGGGGTCGATCACAGGGACTTAGTGAAACAAAGTCCAGTACGGTATGCTAGTGTTGATGCTAACCACAAGAGCAAGTATACAATCAAAGATGAATAAGATGTCAAATAAAGCAAACATGCAATTCTAGGGATTAAAGCATCTAGTTGTGGTTCCAACTCAAGATCTATAGATAAGCGGACAAAGCTGAGATTTTTGCATGGGGAAGGTGTTTCTAAAGTGGAGTAGATCACCGGGTAAGTCTCACTACACACTAATCCCAAACCGTAACTCCTATTACCGGGTAAGTCTCAAGGAATTAAGATAAAGAACTATTGCCTCAAACTAACACACCATCTAAGGGAATAGAATCAACCTTTACCGGGTAAGTCTCAGGCTAACTCACAAAGATGGGATGGAAGCACACTCAAACCCCAATAAAGGACAAGCCTTTATTACCTACACTTATGATCGTTAGTATACAAACTAAGGAATTACCGGGTAAGTCTCATCCTAAGCTTGCTTTGAACCAGAAAGGTATAATAAGAATAGGATTTGGCAAACTCTAACACATTAACTCTCAGTTGAGGATCGGATAAGCCACCTCGGTCAGCCAGTTTCCACCCCGGCCGAGATGTTCATCGACTGAACGAGATGCTTAGGGTTAAGGTTAAAGACTCGAACTTTCAGGATCCTACTGTGATTAAGATCATTCTATCATTGTTTTTCCCACAACCTTCAGCCAATCACCCTAGAATCACACAAGGAAATTAGCCACTCATCATCATAATGAAAGTATTAAATATATGGGAAGAAGGTGAATATTTGAACAAAGAAGAATTTAATGAAAACACTTCAATAACTGAATCAAATAACACACAAAATCGTTCCTTGGATAGTAATCCAACAAGACAAGACAACAAGGAAAGGAATTGAAGATAATCTTACAAAACCCTCCAAAAAGCTATAAAGCTATAGTCTTCAATCTTCCTTCAACCTTCAAAAAGGTTCTTCGAATCTCCCAAATTGGAGTAGGATGCGGCTGCTGCGCTTGTAAACCCTGATCGGTGGTATATCGTGATGTATGCAGCCTCTAAGCATGATCGGATTTGTGGAAAATCCAATCCTTTTTATAGGAAAAATAAACCTCCAAAGATAATAAATCTTAAGAAGATATATTCCCATAAAAATAGGTAAAATATATGATTCTGCATATCTCCTTCCTTCTAGAAGCTCAGCCCAAAAATATAAGAGCACTTTCCAATTTTAAAAGATCTCAGCCAAGAATAAAATATTCTCGCCGCGTCCTAGGTGTTCGCCTCGGTCGAGTCGGCGTCTCTGGATCGCCTCGGTCGAGATGAATCTCTGGTCAACCGAGGTGACTCATAACTGAATGTAGAATCTCTCAAAACTGGTCCAAAGTAAATCTTTAATTCATGGCTATGCTTCCTGAAGGATTCCTTTTTGCTCCTCAATGTAGCTCCAAATGACTCTTGACTCCTTTTGCTCCTTTTTGATGCAATACGTACCATATTACCTGCAATTACAACGAAACTAGGTGTAGACCTCGATTCTTGCAAAGGTAGATGAAATGGTAGTAAAATCACATAATGTACATACAAACATGCAGATTATGAAAGATAAAACGTCCAAACAAACCCCAAAATATAGACTATAATTCATGCTATCAAAATACCCCATACTTAGCCCTTGCTTGTCCCTAAGCAAGTTCCTCATATAGAAATCAAGATAGAATGGATTATAAGTCAAGAAAATCAATGAAAAGTCTTTCAAAAAATATTTTTATGGTGTGCAACTATCATAGATCACTCTAAGAGAGTACTTCCTGGAAATTAAAAACTCAATATGATCAAAACATTTTATAAATATAGGAAAGTTGTTCATCTTTGCATAAAATCATAGAATGCATAATAAATCATAATTATCAAAATTAATCATGTATAATCCGATTTAAACCGCTAAGTCAATCAACAAGCTCAAGGTCTCAAGGGCTTCCCAAAAGAAAAGGTCAAGAAACGTGTAGGGTAGGGATGTATGTAAGGTAATGTGGTGCTAGAATCCGGGAAAAGGATGAACTTCACTTTCACTTTGACTTGCAACATCTTCCACCAATAAGCTTTGCTTATTTCACACTTTTTTTCTTTTTACTTTACTTTTTGGGATGCATGGACAGAGGTGCACAATAACCGAAGCCTAGGAAATCTGCAATCATCAATTTCTCGAGATGCATCAAACCCTTGATGCACATACCATGACCCGTTAGGAATATCGCTCAATCCGACTTTGGCAAGACACAAACACCCGACTATGTGAATGGTGCCGAGTTACTCATCTTCATGATTGACTTCCCCAAACCTATTATTACTTTCTAGCGCTTTCACTTCCAGCCACTTCTCAACTTTACTTCACTTGCTTTTACCACTTCGCTTGCTTCCAAATTCCCGGATAGGTAAAGGGAGGAAAAATGTATATGAGGGGCTAAGCATGATCAAGAAGAAGAAGAAGAAGAAGATGAATTGCCTTGGTCTTTCCAAGAAGAAAGTGAGAGAACTTAACCTGCGGTGTCAACCTTCAAATTCAACATAATTTGGATAAAAACAAAGTATTAAACATGCCAATAATTTCAAACAAAGCATTTAGCAACTTAAACATATTATAAAACCTTTCAAACACAAAAAGAATTTAAAACCAGTAAGTAAACAAAATCTTCACTGAGATCATATCCAGATAAGTAGCACAAAATCGTTTTCGAAAACTTTCTGTTACGCACCTCGGTCGAGATGTTCTTGGTTCAACCGAGGTGGAATGCCTCGTTTCGCCAGAACTGTCCCGGTCGAGGTCAAAAAAAATTTTTTAAATACCAAATTTTTTTTTCTTTTCGGTTTGGTTTCGACGTTTTTCTCAATCAAATAACCTGTAGGTATGCATGTAATATCAGATAATCACATAGAATCAAGCTGAAGCATAAATATGAAAGTATCCGATGAATATAATACATCAAAAGTATCGAATACATCAAGTAGTCACGTAGTCAAATAATACACAAATACCCCATACTTGGGACACACTGTCCTAGTGGGTTAAAATAAGTCTAAGGACAGGATACTCACCGAACATAGCTAAATTGCATGAAGAAGTAAGAAACAGCTCCCAGATAAGACCATCTCGGTTGGCGAAGTACATCTCGGTCGAGGTGTTCTGACAGTACCCGAGATGTATCTCAGTAAAGCTCGTTTCCTCAACTTCTCGAAATTTCGTTCTTCTAGTGTAGCTCCTGAACTGTGATCCTTCCTTTTGGAATACCTGGTTGTTGTCTAAAGGAAAACAAAAACAAAGCAACTATCTAAACTAAACTAGAAAAGGGAGAAGAAAGCAATACCTTGGGTTGCCTCCCAAGAAGCGCTTGGTTTAAGGTCGCTAGCTGGACCCTACGGCATGGGATTACTCAATGCACTTCGAATGTCGTGGAGTGCTCATCACATCCGTAAAAATCTTCCAAGAAGGTTCCGGTTCCTAACTTCACCGGCAAATGGTAAGATCTCCCACGTACAAGCTTATACAGTTTAATTCTCACCGGAATTCGTCTAGACTTCCTGCACTTCAATAGGACATTCCTCGTGTCCCATTCTTTCCTTGATCGAGAAAACAGTTTCTCGAGAATTATAGCAGCTTCCCCATCTATAGCTTGGGGATGGTACAAGGTCCTGAGCATGCGAGGGACCCCATACTTGAACAAATAACACTTCGTTGCCTTAGCGGTGAAGCGCTTGTTAACTTTACTCCTTATAATCCAAGGAGCTTCTTCTTCCAACAATTTCAAGGAAGACTTCATCTTGATTTTAGGAGGTTCTTTCGGAAGAGACCTCCAACTTTCCGGTGCATTCCTGAAAAATTCAGAAACTTTAATAGGGAGTTCAAATAAAGTAGGAGAATGTACCTTGTAAAGTTCTCCAAAGTTTGAGAAGAGTTTCATGTTGGGTTGATAGTCCACACACGAAATCTCTCCCAGCTCAGCTGGCCTTTCCTCCACCTTGACCACAGTCTCAGTAATTTGGCCAAGGTTCTCTGCATCTTCTATTTCTGATTTTGCAGATTCTTCTTCCATCTCGGTCGAGATCTCTTCCACCTCGGCCGAGGTCTCAACAGTCGGATCGAGATCCTCCACATGCTCCTCCTCTACAAAAACATCAGGAGAAGCTTCCGGTCCGACCAGAGGAATGCTTGGAACGTGCAACACTTCCTTATGCTCCTCTTGCGGCCTAGCATAGGATAGGGTGCTTTCCTTGAGCTCCGTCACCTTCTTCATCAACTTCTCCAACCTAGATTCGAGAGAGTCTTCAAGAGGTTGCTCATAAGTCTTTTTAGGGACATTCAATTCATCCCACATCGTAAGTTCACGCTGAATGGCCTCTTCTCTTTCCCATTCATTGTTGAACCAATAGAAGGAGTACTTCTCCTCCAGGTATTCATAATGGTCCGCCCTAGCACTTTGCCTTGCTATCCAGACTGGATCAAACATAGCCATCAGAAATCCTGAAAACTACAAAAACTCATAGAAAGAGTAGTTAGTAGCAACAGGGGCAAGCGCCCCGAAAGCAAACCGTACCGGCTCGGTCTAGACCAAGTCCCCGGCAACGGCGCCAAAAACTTGTTCGCTCCAAACGGTGTGTGCAAGCTTTAAATTTATAACCCTAGACTTAAGCTTAAAACAAGGATGCGAACCCGCAGTGTACGGGTCAATCGTAGTAAAAGCAAGAAAATTCCAGGGGTCGATCACAGGGACTTAGTGAAACAAAGTCCAGTACGGTATGCTAGTGTTGATGCTAACCACAAGAGCAAGTATACAATCAAAGATGAATAAGATGTCAAATAAAGCAAACATGCAATTCTAGGGATTAAAGCATCTAGTTGTGGTTCCAACTCAAGATCTATAGATAAGCGGACAAAGCTGAGATTTTTGCATGGGGAAGGTGTTTCTAAAGTGGAGTAGATCACCGGGTAAGTCTCACTACACACTAATCCCAAACCGTAACTCCTATTACCGGGTAAGTCTCAAGGAATTAAGATAAAGAACTATTGCCTCAAACTAACACACCATCTAAGGGAATAGAATCAACCTTTACCGGGTAAGTCTCAGGCTAACTCACAAAGATGGGATGGAAGCACACTCAAACCCCAATAAAGGACAAGCCTTTATTACCTACACTTATGATCGTTAGTATACAAACTAAGGAATTACCGGGTAAGTCTCATCCTAAGCTTGCTTTGAACCAGAAAGGTATAATAAGAATAGGATTTGGCAAACTCTAACACATTAACTCTCAGTTGAGGATCGGATAAGCCACCTCGGTCAGCCAGTTTCCACCCCGGCCGAGATGTTCATCGACTGAACGAGATGCTTAGGGTTAAGGTTAAAGACTCGAACTTTCAGGATCCTACTGTGATTAAGATCATTCTATCATTGTTTTTCCCACAACCTTCAGCCAATCACCCTAGAATCACACAAGGAAATTAGCCACTCATCATCATAATGAAAGTATTAAATATATGGGAAGAAGGTGAATATTTGAACAAAGAAGAATTTAATGAAAACACTTCAATAACTGAATCAAATAACACACAAAATCGTTCCTTGGATAGTAATCCAACAAGACAAGACAACAAGGAAAGGAATTGAAGATAATCTTACAAAACCCTCCAAAAAGCTATAAAGCTATAGTCTTCAATCTTCCTTCAACCTTCAAAAAGGTTCTTCGAATCTCCCAAATTGGAGTAGGATGCGGCTGCTGCGCTGATGCGGGATGTTCTAACTGTAAGCGGATGTAAGCGGGTTTTCGAATTGTGGAAAATCCAATCCTTTTTATAGGAAAAATAAACCTCCAAAGATAATAAATCTTAAGAAGATATATTCCCATAAAAATAGGTAAAATATATGATTCTGCATATCTCCTTCCTTCTAGAAGCTCAGCCCAAAAATATAAGAGCACTTTCCAATTTTAAAAGATCTCAGCCAAGAATAAAATATTCTCGCCGCGTCCTAGGTGTTCGCCTCGGTCGAGTCGGCGTCTCTGGATCGCCTCGGTCGAGATGAATCTCTGGTCAACCGAGGTGACTCATAACTGAATGTAGAATCTCTCAAAACTGGTCCAAAGTAAATCTTTAATCCATGGCTATGCTTCCTGAAGGATTCCTTTTTGCTCCTCAATGTAGCTCCAAATGACTCTTGACTCCTTTTGCTCCTTTTTGATGCAATACGTACCATATTACCTGCAATTACAACGAAACTAGGTGTAGACCTCGATTCTTGCAAAGGTAGATGAAATGGTAGTAAAATCACATAATGTACATACAAACATGCAGATTATGAAAGATAAAACGTCCAAACAAACCCCAAAATATAGACTATAATTCATGCTATCAAAATACCCCATACTTAGCCCTTGCTTGTCCCTAAGCAAGTTCCTCATATAGAAATCAAGATAGAATGGATTATAAGTCAAGAAAATCAATGAAAAGTCTTTCAAAAAATATTTTTATGGTGTGCAACTATCATAGATCACTCTAAGAGAGTACTTCCTGGAAATTAAAAACTCAATATGATCAAAACATTTTATAAATATAGGAAAGTTGTTCATCTTTGCATAAAATCATAGAATGCATAATAAATCATAATTATCAAAATTAATCATGTATAATCCGATTTAAACCGCTAAGTCAATCAACAAGCTCAAGGTCTCAAGGGCTTCCCAAAAGAAAAGGTCAAGAAACGTGTAGGGTAGGGATGTATGTAAGGTAATGTGGTGCTAGAATCCGGGAAAAGGATGAACTTCACTTTCACTTTGACTTGCAACATCTTCCACCAATAAGCTTTGCTTATTTCACACTTTTTTTCTTTTTACTTTACTTTTTGGGATGCATGGACAGAGGTGCACAATAACCGAAGCCTAGGAAATCTGCAATCATCAATTTCTCGAGATGCATCAAACCCTTGATGCACATACCATGACCCGTTAGGAATATCGCTCAATCCGACTTTGGCAAGACACAAACACCCGACTATGTGAATGGTGCCGAGTTACTCATCTTCATGATTGACTTCCCCAAACCTATTATTACTTTCTAGCGCTTTCACTTCCAGCCACTTCTCAACTTTACTTCACTTGCTTTTACCACTTCGCTTGCTTCCAAATTCCCGGATAGGTAAAGGGAGGAAAAATGTATATGAGGGGCTAAGCATGATCAAGAAGAAGAAGAAGAAGAAGATGAATTGCCTTGGTCTTTCCAAGAAGAAAGTGAGAGAACTTAACCTGCGGTGTCAACCTTCAAATTCAACATAATTTGGATAAAAACAAAGTATTAAACATGCCAATAATTTCAAACAAAGCATTTAGCAACTTAAACATATTATAAAACCTTTCAAACACAAAAAGAATTTAAAACCAGTAAGTAAACAAAATCTTCACTGAGATCATATCCAGATAAGTAGCACAAAATCGTTTTCGAAAACTTTCTGTTACGCACCTCGGTCGAGGTCAAATTTTTTTTTTTTTTTTTTTAAAACCATTTTTTTTTTCGGTTTCGACGTTTTTCTCAATCAAATAACCTGTAGGTATGCATGTAATATCAGATAATCACATAGAATCAAACTGAAGCATAAATATAAATAAAGATCCAATCAAGTAGAGTCATCCATCACATAAGTGTCAAATAATACACAAATACCCCATACTTGGGACACACTGTCCTAGTGGGTTAAAATAAGTCTAAGGACAGGATACTCACCGAACATAGCTAAATTGCATGAAGAAGTAAGAAACAGCTCCCAGATAAGACCATCTCGGTTGGCGAAGTACATCTCGGTCGAGGTGTTCTGACAGTACCCGAGATGTATCTCAGTAAAGCTCGTTTCCTCAACTTCTCGAAATTTCGTTCTTCTAGTGTAGCTCCTGAACTGTGATCCTTCCTTTTGGAATACCTGGTTGTTGTCTAAAGGAAAACAAAAACAAAGCAACTATCTAAACTAAACTAGAAAAGGGAGAAGAAAGCAATACCTTGGGTTGCCTCCCAAGAAGCGCTTGGTTTAAGGTCGCTAGCTGGACCCTACGGCATGGGATTACTCAATGCACTTCGAATGTCGTGGAGTGCTCATCACATCCGTAAAAATCTTCCAAGAAGGTTCCGGTTCCTAACTTCACCGGCAAATGGTAAGATCTCCCACGTACAAGCTTATACAGTTTAATTCTCACCGGAATTCGTCTAGACTTCCTGCACTTCAATAGGACATTCCTCGTGTCCCATTCTTTCCTTGATCGAGAAAACAGTTTCTCGAGAATTATAGCAGCTTCCCCATCTATAGCTTGGGGATGGTACAAGGTCCTGAGCATGCGAGGGACCCCATACTTGAACAAATAACACTTCGTTGCCTTAGCGGTGAAGCGCTTGTTAACTTTACTCCTTATAATCCAAGGAGCTTCTTCTTCCAACAATTTCAAGGAAGACTTCATCTTGATTTTAGGAGGTTCTTTCGGAAGAGACCTCCAACTTTCCGGTGCATTCCTGAAAAATTCAGAAACTTTAATAGGGAGTTCAAATAAAGTAGGAGAATGTACCTTGTAAAGTTCTCCAAAGTTTGAGAAGAGTTTCATGTTGGGTTGATAGTCCACACACGAAATCTCTCCCAGCTCAGCTGGCCTTTCCTCCACCTTGACCACAGTCTCAGTAATTTGGCCAAGGTTCTCTGCATCTTCTATTTCTGATTTTGCAGATTCTTCTTCCATCTCGGTCGAGATCTCTTCCACCTCGGCCGAGGTCTCAACAGTCGGATCGAGATCCTCCACATGCTCCTCTTCTACAAAAACATCAGGAGAAGCTTCCGGTCCGACCAGAGGAATGCTTGGAACGTGCAACACTTCCTTATGCTCCTCTTGCGGCCTAGCATAGGATAGGGTGCTTT
>BSUD01000002.1:106777284-106885034 GCA_033239045.1 Fagopyrum esculentum
CTTGAGCTCCGTCACCTTCTTCATCAACTTCTCCAACCTAGATTC
The DNA here is from genome assembly GCA_033239045.1 of Fagopyrum esculentum. NCBI lineage: Eukaryota > Viridiplantae > Streptophyta > Magnoliopsida > Caryophyllales > Polygonaceae > Fagopyrum > Fagopyrum esculentum. The sequence continues at coordinate 106,777,330 of BSUD01000002.1, forward strand.
GAGAGAGTCTTCAAGAGGTTGCTCATAAGTCTTTTTAGGGACATTCAATTCATCCCACATCGTAAGTTCACGCTGAATGGCCTCTTCTCTTTCCCATTCATTGTTGAACCAATAGAAGGAGTACTTCTCCTCCAGGTATTCATAATGGTCCGCCCTAGCACTTTGCCTTGCTATCCAGACTGGATCAAACATAGCCATCAGAAATCCTGAAAACTACAAAAACTCATAGAAAGAGTAGTTAGTAGCAACAGGGGCAAGCGCCCCGAAAGCAAACCGTACCGGCTCGGTCTAGACCAAGTCCCCGGCAACGGCGCCAAAAACTTGTTCTTTGGCAAAACTCTGTTCCGTTGCCGGAACAAGAACTTCGTATGTACCTAAGAACACAAACCTGCAAGAACACTCAAGCAGAAAAATTAATAGCAAAAGCAAGAACAGTCCCCGGCAACGGCGCCAAAAACTTGTTCGCTCCAAACGGTGTGTGCAAGCTTTAAATTTATAACCCTAGACTTAAGCTTAAAACAAGGATGCGAACCCGCAGTGTACGGGTCAATCGTAGTAAAAGCAAGAAAATTCCAGGGGTCGATCACAGGGACTTAGTGAAACAAAGTCCAGTACGGTATGCTAGTGTTGATGCTAACCACAAGAGCAAGTATACAATCAAAGATGAATAAGATGTCAAATAAAGCAAACATGCAATTCTAGGGATTAAAGCATCTAGTTGTGGTTCCAACTCAAGATCTATAGATAAGCGGACAAAGCTGAGATTTTTGCATGGGGAAGGTGTTTCTAAAGTGGAGTAGATCACCGGGTAAGTCTCACTACACACTAATCCCAAACCGTAACTCCTATTACCGGGTAAGTCTCAAGGAATTAAGATAAAGAACTATTGCCTCAAACTAACACACCATCTAAGGGAATAGAATCAACCTTTACCGGGTAAGTCTCAGGCTAACTCACAAAGATGGGATGGAAGCACACTCAAACCCCAATAAAGGACAAGCCTTTATTACCTACACTTATGATCGTTAGTATACAAACTAAGGAATTACCGGGTAAGTCTCATCCTAAGCTTGCTTTGAACCAGAAAGGTATAATAAGAATAGGATTTGGCAAACTCTAACACATTAACTCTCAGTTGAGGATCGGATAAGCCACCTCGGTCAGCCAGTTTCCACCCCGGCCGAGATGTTCATCGACTGAACGAGATGCTTAGGGTTAAGGTTAAAGACTCGAACTTTCAGGATCCTACTGTGATTAAGATCATTCTATCATTGTTTTTCCCACAACCTTCAGCCAATCACCCTAGAATCACACAAGGAAATTAGCCACTCATCATCATAATGAAAGTATTAAATATATGGGAAGAAGGTGAATATTTGAACAAAGAAGAATTTAATGAAAACACTTCAATAACTGAATCAAATAACACACAAAATCGTTCCTTGGATAGTAATCCAACAAGACAAGACAACAAGGAAAGGAATTGAAGATAATCTTACAAAACCCTCCAAAAAGCTATAAAGCTATAGTCTTCAATCTTCCTTCAACCTTCAAAAAGGTTCTTCGAATCTCCCAAATTGGAGTAGGATGCTGCGTGCTCAGCTTGTAAACCCTGATCGGTTGTATATCGGGATGTATGCAGCCTCTAAGCATGATCGGATTTGTGGAAAATCCAATCCTTTTTATAGGAAAAATAAACCTCCAAAGATAATAAATCTTAAGAAGATATATTCCCATAAAAATAGGTAAAATATATGATTCTGCATATCTCCTTCCTTCTAGAAGCTCAGCCCAAAAATATAAGAGCACTTTCCAATTTTAAAAGATCTCAGCCAAGAATAAAATATTCTCGCCGCGTCCTAGGTGTTCGCCTCGGTCGAGTCGGCGTCTCTGGATCGCCTCGGTCGAGATGAATCTCTGGTCAACCGAGGTGACTCATAACTGAATGTAGAATCTCTCAAAACTGGTCCAAAGTAAATCTTTAATCCATGGCTATGCTTCCTGAAGGATTCCTTTTTGCTCCTCAATGTAGCTCCAAATGACTCTTGACTCCTTTTGCTCCTTTTTGATGCAATACGTACCATATTACCTGCAATTACAACGAAACTAGGTGTAGACCTCGATTCTTGCAAAGGTAGATGAAATGGTAGTAAAATCACATAATGTACATACAAACATGCAGATTATGAAAGATAAAACGTCCAAACAAACCCCAAAATATAGACTATAATTCATGCTATCACTTGTATACCGGTGATGATGAGTGTTAGGCAATAAAGGTTTATCCTTTATTAGGGTTTGAGTGTGCCTTCATTCTACCTTTGAAAGTTAACCTGAGACTTACCCGGTGATGGTTAATTTTGTACTCTTAGGTGAATGATGTTGGTTCTAGTGCTTTTACCTTTCCTCAGTTCATTGAGACTTACCCGGTGATAGGAGCTTTGGTTTGGGAAAGTGGGTAGTGAGACTTATCCGGTGATCTATCCCATAGTAGCAACATGTTCCCTCACCAAACCTCAGCTTTGTCCACGTTACCTTTAGAAATCTTGAGTCAAAACCACAATTGGATACTATGATCTTTAGAATCTGCATTTCCCCATCTTGGTATACATACTTGCTTTTGCTTTTGATCAATATTATTGCGTGCTTCTAAAGTTAGATTGCTTTGCTGTGATTATTCTCACCGATTCCTTGAGATGGACTCCGGAATATAAGCTCTTACTATGATTGATCCGTACACTGCGGGTTCCCTTATCGTTAGGTTTATTATTCGGATTATAAATTTAAAGCTTTGTCTGCACATACCTTTTGGAGCGAACATTGCTTGATAACATTATATATTGTCTATATTTCGGATACGGTATTGACGTTTTCTCATCATTATTCTGCATGCATGATATATATTCTTGATGTTTATGTCATTATTCGTCTACTTTGTAAGAATCGAGGTCTACGTCATATTTGATTGTAATTGTAGAAAATAAGGCAAATTTTGGATAAAAAAGGGGCATTAAAGTCTAAGAAGGCCATAAAGCTACATTATGGAGCATTGGGGAGGACAAGAAGGAAGACAAGAACCCTAAGAAAAGGATGGAAGAAGGATTCAATTGAAGATATGAAGAAAATTATGTGATCCACTACTAATCTCGGACCGACACAGTCATGCACCTCGACCGAGATGGCCAATTGGGCCTAACTCGAGGTCGACGACCCACAATCCAAGAGAAATAAGATATTATTTGACCTAAAATTCTTCTATAATAATGGAAGGTGAATGCCATAGAAAAATACGCTCGCACACGGCTGAGACGTCAAGGACTTTTGATGACTATTAGAAGGATCCAAGGAAGAGAAGTGATTTTTGTGAGATTTTCTTGGGAAGCTATTAGTTTGTTGTTATCATTCTTTTGGAACATGCTATTGATACGTTTTGTGGTTTGTTTGATTTTGATAATTGAGATACCTGTGTTGAGTGTTTTATTCCCTTTTTGATATCTTGATTTTATATAATTTGATTGCTTTGAACACGATGATTGTTGGGTAAAACCCCTGTGATTCTAGGGTGATTAGTTGAAGGTTGTGGTATAGACGATGAAAGAATGAACCTTTATCGTGAGTGGACCTTGAAATTTGAGTTAACCCTAAACCGAAACCCGTCTCGGGCTGTTCTTGGAGTCATCTTGACCGAGATCGATAAGAACTACACGAGATTGTCCATTGCATTCCCCGATCCTGAGTTTAGGTTATAGTTGATGACATGAATTATGACCTATTTTTAGGCATGTATTTATAAAGATTTTCCCTTTATTTTTCATGCATAGACATACATTCATGGCATTTATGGTTATATTTATTTACTTTGCAAGAATAGAGGTCTACACAGAGTTTTATTGCATTTGTAGGTAATTTGGCGAATTATGGAGCAAAAATGGCACAATTAAGGATTAAGCCTTGAGGCGGGACAAAAAGGAGCATAAAAGGAAGTTAGGACGCGCCAAAGTATTCCCTGATACCGTCGGACGCGGCCCAAAGTATTTTCTGATACCTTCGGACGCGACCCAAAGTATTCTCTGATACCGTCAGGCGCCAAAGTATTCTCTAATACCTTATGACGCGGCCCAGAGTATCTTCGGATACCAGCGAATTCGACTTCTTTTCAGCGCAACTATTTAGGGTTTTATCTTTAAAACCCTAGGTTTATCCTACATAAATCGGAGAGCCTTCAACATTGAAGGGAGTCAAATTCTCCAAAGGGAGATTAGAGGGAGTCAAGTTCTCCAAACGGAGACTAGAAGGAGCCAAAATCTCCAAGAGGGAGACTTGAAGACTTGGACGTTGGGGACGCCCTACGAAAGGAAGAGATTTCGAAGGAAGGTTTGGGAAAGACGCACTTCCCTTTTTTGCGAAGTTGGAAGATTTTAGGGTTTCATTTGAAGGCGGATTGACATCCCGTTCTTCTTTGTTCCTTGAGATTTGTGAGAGATTCTTATTCTATCCTACATCTATTGAACGCAAGTTACTTTTGAGTTTTATTGACATTGGTTTTGTGTTTGTTATTGAGATTTCAAGGTTTTACCTTTTCTCCCTTTCATATTTGATATTTGATTTTACAATGAAGGTTATTGGCTAAAACCCTTTAGCAATTCTAAGGTGAAGGGTTGATAGTTGTGGCTTAGATGATGATAGATCGATCGTAATTTGATTGGACCCTGAGCGTTAGTTAGAGAGATTTCGCCGACGAACAAAATCACGGTTTGTTCTTGAGGTTCCAGGGCCGTGGAACTCAAGATCTGCCCGTGATTTACCCCAGTTTACGAACTTTGCTTTTACTTTGATCCGAGGTTAAAGATTAGCTTTAATCTAGTCTTGGCTTGCCCTTTTCTAGGTAGTAGTGAAGCCTCAACAACCTCTACTTCGATTTTGAGTGTCACAACCTTAATCGGTTCAGTTAGTCTTGATCCTTGGGTTACAAGTTTAGGTATTGGAGATTAATTCTTGTCTTTAGATCCTTTCTGTACTGAAGCCTCAACAACCTTTATAGAGAGTGTCTTTAGATAAGTCATATAAAGCTTTGGAACTTCATCGTACATTGCTTTAACTTAGTATACCTTTGCAACTCTTAACTCTGTCCTTAGTTCTTTAGTATATCTTGAATCGATTGCCACGATTAGACACCTTGATCTTTAGGGTTGCTGTTTTCCCAATATATTTGCAAAGCTTTACCCTTTTTCTTGCTTGACAACTTTACAATTGAATTTGTTCCCCCCAAATCCCTGTGTTCGATTCTCTGGAATTCTTGCTTTACTACGCCGATCTGTACACTGCGGGTTCGCTTGCTTGATTCTAGTTTTATAAATTTAAAGCTTATTTGCACGCACGCTAAGTGGCGATCAAGTTTTTGGCGCCGTTGCCGGGGATTTGGTTTAGGCCGAATTCGGTTACCGGTTGTCAAGCTTGGGAGCTTGCTCTTGTTATTTGATATCTCCTTTGAGTGATATTTGCAGGTTACTTTAGGTATATGCGTAGGTCTAAGAACAACAAGGACCTCTTACCTCTTGATCAAGAACTTGAGAAGACTTTGAGGAAGAAACTCAAAGAAAGATGTTTGAAGATAAGGAGCGGGATTATCAAACAAAGTTAGCGGAATCCGAAGCTCAACTTAGATGGAGCGAGAAGACTCGCAAGGAAGAATCGGACCGTCATCAATTGCAAATTGATGAGCTAAGGGATATGATGTTTCAAATGAGGCTGGAATTGAGCGATTCCAAGAAGAAGGAGAGGAGGAAACCAGCAAGATCGGTTAGAGCCAACTCTTCCGATGAGGATAGCGACTCTTCCATGCCATCTCTTGAGGATCTTAATCCGACGGTCAACATGAATCAATTTAATCCAAGATAAAGACCGGCTGCCAACTATCGTATCCCGGATGGGAGTGCGAGAGCCGCTCGTGTAGATGAAGAACCAAGAACTCTTGGCCAAAGGATGGATCCAATTCAGCAACCACGCCGTCTAGGTGTGAACTTTGATGCTGATGATATGCAGGGGTTTAACTTCAACCCATAAGTCATTACCATCGTTCGCCAAAGTCAGTTTGGAGGAACGAGTAGCGAATCTCCACATCAACATTTACAGAATTTTGAGATCTTGATGGAGACAATGAAGCCAAAGAATGCAACCACCAACAACTACAAGATCAAGCCATTCTTCTTCTCTTTGAAAGGGAAAGCTTTATCTTGGTATCAAGCTCTTCCAAATGGAAGACTCAACACATGGGAGGATATTTCTTCGGAGTTCCTCACTAAATTCTTTCCGCCATCTAAAACGGCGGATTTGAGAGGTAAGATTAATGCATTTTTTATGAGATCTAACGAAAGTTTGTTTCAATCTTGGGAAAGATTTCAGGATTTACTATTGGATTGCCCACACCATGGCATTTCCAAATTGGAGCTATTGGAGATATACTATAAGGGGCTGGATATGGAAACACAATTCAAGCTCCAATCCCTTTCATGTGGTACATTCATGGACATGAGGGAAGATGACGCTTGGGACTTCATTGAGAAGCAAGCCCGAGTCATTAAGAAGTATTCTCACCGGAAAGTAGAAGCAAATCGAGTGGAGCAAGGAGAAAAGCTAACACAAGCCGCTCAAACTCAAATCTTTTCTCTCAACTCCGAGATTAAAGAATTGAAGGAAGTCATAAAGGCTAACTTTCCAAATCAAAAGGGGCAAGATGTGGGTTATTTAGGAAACAACAATAACCACAATGGGAATGAGAATACAAACCGCAACAACCGGAACAACAACCGGAACAATTGGAACAACAACAACAACCGGAATAACAATTGGAACAACAATAGGGGTTCAAACAACAACAATTGGCGTTCCAACCAACAACACAATTCCGGTAATTCTTATCCCAATTCAGGAAATTCACTAACTCTACCTTCTTCTTCTTCCATTCCTTTGAAAAGTCAGGAACAAGCATCTAATAGTGGAAGCACTTCGGGGAAAGAGAAGCCCGATCCCATGTTGGAAACAATTTTGGGAAAGCTTCAAGGATTGGAGAGTCACATCACCAAGGTTGATAATCACATTACTAAGGTTGATAAAGCTCAAAAGGTCTTAGAAAACCAAATGTTTAGCAATGCTGAGGAAGTTCCTAGGAATCAAGGAAAACTTCCAGGAAAGACGGAGGATAACCCCAAAGGAAGGGTGATGGCTATCACAACTAGGAGCGGAGCAACAACCACCGACCCGCAACCTAAGCTTGTGGAAGTTCCCGTCGAGAAAGAGAAAGAGAAGGGGAAGGAGAAGGAAAACATCTACATTTCTCCTCCAGCTTACAAACCTCACCTACCATTCCCGCAATCTAGAGCAAGAGCGCGTCTAGACAAACAATTCGGTAAGTTTATTGAACTCATGAGCAAACTGCATATTAATATACCTTTCATTGATGCAATTGTAGGTATGCCAGCTTATGGAAAGCTCTTAAAAGAGATCCTCTCTTACAAGAGGAAATTAGAGGATTTTGGAGAGGTCAAGATGATTTCGGATTCGTCGGATCTCATTAAGACAATGAAGGAAAAGATGCCCCCAAAGCTGAAGGATCCGGGGTCGTTTTGTATTCCCATAGGAGTGAGAGATGTTACATATGATGCATTATGTGATTTAGGAGCAAGCGTGAGCATCATTCCGCTTGCCTTATGCAGGAAGATCGGTTTAGGCGAACCTAAATCGGTGAAGATGACGTTATACATGGCAGATCGATCCATAACTCGTCCCGTCGGCATAGTTGTAGACGTCCCGGTCAAGTTTGGTAAGTTCTATGTTCCTATAGATTTTGTTGTGCTTGACATTCCTGTAGATAGTCCGGTCCCGATCATACTCGGAAGACCGTTTCTTGCAACATCCGGTTGTATGGTTGATTGCAAGAATGCTAGACTCGCCTTCGACATAGGAGAAGAAAAGGTAAAGTTCGTTCTCTCCACTTTGGTGAAAGAACCAGCTTTTGAAGATGATATATTCAACATCCATGACGAAGAGCTATCTAGAGAGGAGGTAAGTTCGATTCCCTTCAAAGATCCCTTGCAAAAGGTGATCTCTATGAGCATTATGGACATAGGGGAAGAAGAGGAATGCAATGATGAAATTGAAGCTTTAGAGAAGCAAAAGGAAGTGTATGAAGAAGAATTTGAGAAACTCTACGATGGGTCAGAGAACGTGAGAAATCACGGCCAGTTGTGCTATTTCACGGCCGTGGAATCCACCAACATGACCTTAATCAACTATTCAGAGGACTCCAGTAAGTTACACGGCCAAAACCACGGCCGTGGAACAAACAGAGGCACCGTAATTGATTTCCACGCCCAAAACCAAGGCCGTGGAGGAAACAGGGGAGCCGTAATTTTGGGTGAATCTGAAGGAAATTGTGTTCTCTCCACCACTTCTTTTGATTCTTCTCCAACAACTTCTACATCCTTAGAGACTTCTAAGGAAGCATTAGACACTCCTCAAGAGCCATTAGAGAGTCCTATAGTGATGGAATTGAAGCCACTTCCCGCACATATAAGGTACGCATTTCTAGGACCTAATTCTACCTTTCCGGTAATTGTTAGTTCCGATTTGAGCATAGATGAACATAGTAAGCTTATGGTTGTACTTAAGAAACATAGGAAAGCCTTAGGCTACACTATAGAGGATCTAGTAGGAATCAAACCTTCACTATGCATGCATAAGATCCTAATGGAAGAAGTCTTTAGAACTTCGCGACAACCTCAAAGGCGGTTAAATCCGACCATGAAGGAGGTTGTCAAGAAGGAAATTCTTAAACTACTTGATGCAGGTATCATCTACCCTATCTCCGATAGCAAGTGGGTGAGTCCCGTACAGTTGGTTCCAAAGAAAGGAGGGATGACGATCATCACCAACAAGAACAATGAGCTCATTCCTACACGAACCGTGACAGGATGGAGGATGTGCATAGACTACCGCAAGCTAAACAACGCAACGAGGAAGGATCACTTCCCACTACCCTTCATCGACCAAATGCTTGAGAGGTTAGCACAACACTCACACTTTTGCTATCTTGACGGTTATAGTGGTTTCTTTCAGATCCCGATACATCCGGACGATCAAGAGAAGACCACATTCACGTGCCCATGGGGTACGTTTGCTTACAGGAGAATGCCGTTCGGGCTTTGCAACGCCCCAGCCACCTTTCAAAGGTGCATGATGGCTATCTTCTCGGAGTACATAGAGGAAATCATGGAGGTTTTTATGGATGATTTTTCTGTTTATGGTTCCTCTTTCGATAATTGCCTTTCTAACCTTGCTCTTGTGCTACAAAGGTGTGAAGACACTAACCTAGTTCTTAATTGGGAGAAGTGTCAATTCATGGTGAAAGAAGGCATTGTATTAGGACACTTAATCTCTAGTAGAGGGATTGAAGTAGATAAGGCTAAGATAGAGACTATAGAAAAGCTTCCTCCTTCATCTTCGGTGAAAGGAATAGAAAGTTTCCTAGGACATGCTGGATTTTATAGACGTTTTATAAAGGATTTCTCTAAAATATCAAAACCGCTTACTAATCTATTGATGAAGGATGCAGTTTTTGATTTTTCGCAGGAATGTTTAGATGCGTTTAATAAGATTCGGGAAGCTCTAATCTCAGCCCCGATTATTCAACTTCCGGATTGGAATCTTCCATTCGAGGTTATGTGTGATGCAAGTGACGTAGCTATAGGAGCTGTGCTTGGGCAAAAGAAGGAAGGACGAACCCATGCTATCTACTACGCTAGCAAGACGCTAGATGAAGCGCAGCTCAACTACGCCACTACCGAGAAAGAATTTTTAGCAATTGTATATGCATTTGAAAAGTTTCGCTCTTATCTTGTAGGTGCAAAGGTGATTGTATACACGGATCATGCTGCGATCCAATATTTGCTTGCAAAGAAGGATGTGAAGCCAAGGCTAATTAGATGGATTCTTCTCCTACAAGAATTCGATCTAGAGATCCGTGACAAGAAAGGTTCGGAAAATTTTGTTGCGGATCATTTGAGTCGTCTACCACATCTTGAGGATGACAATCTACCCATAGATGACTCCTTTCCGGACGAGCATTTACATATCATAGAGGAATGCATCGACAAGATTAGTAAAGGTAATGAGCCATGGTTTGCTGATTTTGTTAACTACTTGGTTTGCCAGGAATTACCACCAGGATTATCCTATGCACAAAGAAAGAAGTTCTTTAAGGATGTTCGGGAATACTTTTGGAATGAACCTCTCCTCTTTAAGAGAGGTCCTGACGGCATCATTCGACGATGTGTACCGGAAGACGAGATGCAAAGTGTCATCCGTCATTGTCATTCACTACCTTGTGGAGGACACGCTAGTTCGAACAAGACTAGCGCTAAGGTATTGGAATCTGGATTCTTTTGGCCTACTTTATTTAAAGATGTGCAAACCTTTGTTTCCTGTTGCGATGCTTGTCAAAGAATAGGGAACATATCTAGGAGAAACGAGATGCCTCTTAACAACATTCAAGAGGTGGAGATCTTTGACGTTTGGGGAGTAGACTTCATGGGACCTTTCCCATCATTTTGTGGAAACCAATACATACTTCTAGCTGTAGATTATGTTTCGAGATGGGTTGAAGCAATAGCCTCTCCTACTAATGATGCCATGGTTGTGGTTAAGTTCTTTAACAAGACCATTTTCCCACGATTTGGGACACCATGGACCATCATTAGTGATGGAGGCTCTCACTTCATTGCTCGATGATTCGAAGCTCTATTAGCTAAGTATGGGGTGACTCACAAGATCACCACTCCTTACCATCCACAAACAAGTGGACAAGTGGAGATTTCAAACCGGGAGATTAAAGGAATCCTAGAGAAAACGGTTTCAAGGACAAGAAAGGATTGGTCTTTGAAGCTAGATGACGCATTATGGGCATACCGGACTGCATATAAGACTCCCATAGGTACGACGCCATACAACATTGTATATGGGAAGTCTTGTCACTTGCCGGTAGAGTTAGAGCATAAAGCATATTGGGCAATAAAGTGGTTGAACTTCGGCATGAAGGAGGCGGGAGAGAAGCGTCTCTTGGACCTTAACGAGCTTGAAGAACTCCGCTTGAACGCCTACGAAAACGCCAATATATATAAAGAAAGAGCGAAGTGTTGGCATGATAAGCATATCATTCCAAAAGACCTCAAAGAAGGAGATCAAGTTCTCCTCTTCAATTCAAGACTTCGTCTCTTTCCAGGTAAGCTTAAATCTCGTTGGACTGGACCTTATCTAATCAAACGTGTTTTCCCCCATGGTGCAGTTGAAGTATGGGGTGAAAAGGGCAGAAGTTTCAAGGTGAACGGTCAACGACTCAAGAAGTACTCACCGGAACTCCAAACCGAAGAGTTCACACCTACCGCACTTGAATAGGTGCAAGTACGATCTAGCTACGGACCTTAAACAAGCACTTCTTGGGAGGCAACCCAAGGTATTGCACTTATGTTTCTGTTTTTCATCCATTATAGTGTTCATTGATGAGGCATTGCAGCAATTGTTAGCTAGTTTGTCTATATTGTTGATATAGAGGTCTACATAAGCTTTGTGTTGATTATAGGTGAATAAGAGCTAAAACCGAACCAATTGAGAGAAAAAAGAGAAGATTTGAGCACATCCAAGGATTAAGGACACATCAAAGAAGCCAAGGGAGATGCTAGGATGAGGAATGGCACGACACAAAGGAAACCACAAGCAATTTACACTTCCACGCTCTAAAATACGGTCGTAGAGAAGTCCACGCCCAAAACCACGGCCGTGGATCTTGGCAACATGAACGTGGAGTATTCCGGAGAGTTACTAGGTATAAAGTATGGTCATGGAAATCATGAAGAACCGTAATCCACTTCCACGCTCAAAACCACGGTCGTGGAACTCCAAGAGACCGTGATTTAGGCGATCTTTTGACGAATAAAATATTGACACATCATTTACGCATATGGGCCGGACGGTTATTTTACCCTTCCTTATAAAAGGGCTGGAGGAGAGAGATTTCGGCACTTCGGCTTACACGTGCTTAGGGCTGTATTGGACGTCCGGAGATTCTGCACTTGTGATGGAGATTCGCGAGGGTTTGAAGATTTGGAAGTTGTTTGTGGCGGAAGTTGTGCCTTTTATCCTTAGGTTTGATTAGAAGACGGATTGACATCCCGTTCTTCGTTCTTATCGAGGATTGTTATTGGTTTGTGTTTATTCCAAATCTGATATACATTATTATCCTTGTGTGTGGATTTGAGATTGATTTGAGATTTATTGAAGGTTTTCGAAGGTTTTCATCTTTCATTCTTCTTAATCTTGATTTTGATATTATAATGACAATTATTGGCTAAAACCCTTTAGCAATTCTAAGGTGAAGGGTTGATAGTTGTGGCTTAGATGATGATAGATCGATCGTAAACAAATTGGACCTTGAGAGTTAGAGAGATTTCGCCGACGAACAAATTCACGGTTTGTTCTTGAGGTTCCACGGCCGTGGAACTAAAGATCTGCCCATTATTTACCCCAGTTTACGAACTTTGCTTTTACTTTGATCCGAGGTTAAAGATTAGCTTTAATCTAGTCTAGATTGGCCCTTTTCTAGGTAGTAGTGACCCCTCAACAACCTCTACTTCGATTTCGAGTGTCACAACCTTAATCGTTTTAGTTAGTTTTGATCCTTGGGTTACAAGTTTGGGTATTTGAGATTAATTCTTGTCTTTAGATCTTTCTATACTGAATCCTCAACAACCTTTATAGAGAGTGTCTTTAGATAAGTCATATAAAGCCTTGGAACTTCACCGTACATTGCTTTACCTTAGTATACCTTTGCAACTCTTAACTCTGTCCTTAGTTCTTTAGTATATCTTGAATCGATTGTCACGATTAGACACCTGGATCTTTATGGTTGGTGTTTTCCCAATATATTTTCAAAGCTTTACCCTTTTTCTTGCTTGACAACTTTACAATTGAATTTGTTCCCCCCAAATCCCTGTGTTCGATACTCTGAAATTCTTGCTTTACTACGCCGATCCGTACACTGCGGGTTCGCTTGCTTGATTGTAGTTTTATAAATTTAAAGCTTATTTGCACGCACGCTAAGTGGCGAACAATAGTTTGTCAAATCTTATCCTTATCGCACCTTTCTAGGTTTACATTCAAGCCTAGGAAGAAACTTACCCGGTGATTCAATTGCTTGTTTACCGATGATGATGAATGTTAGGCAACAAAGGTATATCCTTTGTTAGGGTTTGTGTGTGCCTTCATCCTATCTTTGAGAGTTAACTTGAGACTTACCCGGTGATGATTAATTCTGTTCCCTTAGGTAGTGTGCTGGTTTGAGAGTAGTACCTTTCCTTAGTTCCTTGAGACTTACCCGGTAATAGGATCTTTGGTTTGGGATAGTGGATGGTGAGACTTACCCGGTGATCTATCAGAATCACCTTCCTTTTGCAACATCAACTTTGTCTGCCTTTATCCTTGAGAAATCTTGAGTCGAAACCATAACTAGATACTTTGACCTCTAGAATCTACATTCCCTTATCTGATTTATATCATTCATTGTTCTTTGTTGCTCGAGTATTGCATTTACAACCTGAAGTTATATACCATTCTTGATTTCACCATAGTCCCTATGACCAACCCTGAAATATTTGCTAATACTGCGATTGATCCGTACAGTACGGGTTCGGTTTTACTTTATTCTTAGTTATAAATTTAATATTTATTCTGCACACACGTTGGAGCGAACAAGTTTTTGGTGCATTGTCGGGGACTTGGTTTAGACCAAGCCGGTATTTGGTTGTCTTAGGACTGCTGCCTTGTTGCTATTGATCATTCTACTTGAGTTCTCTTGCAGGACCTTTCTTTAGGTTTATGCGACGGACTCGAGATGGTAAAGAAATTGTTCCTTACGCTCCTAAACCCGAAAACACATACAGAAGAAGACCGAAAATATCTAAGATGGCTGCAAATAATGATGATAGAGATCTCCAAGCTAAGTTGGATGATGCTCTAGATCAACTGAAGTTACGAGATGATGCTCTAATTAGGGAGAGAGCAGAAGCACGCACTAAAGAGGACGAACTTTGGGCAAACATGTCCGGGATATTGGAGGCCGTCCGAGTGCTAAATGAAGAGCGAGTAGAAAATGCTAGAGTTGTAACTGATCCACCGGCACCCGTCTTTGTGCCACCGCCTGCACCTCGCCCTCCGGTGAGGATTGAGATAGTTGACCCGTTTGTGGGTATACCGCAAACAATTGGTCAAAGGATGGATCCCGCTCAACAAACACGCCGTCCCGGCGTTAACTTAGGTAATTCGGCTGAACATGAGTATGAGTTTCAACCTCAAGTCATTACAATGATCCAACAAAATCGGTTTGGAGAGAGAATCTCTACATCAACACTTGCAAAACTATGAAATTCTCATGGAGACTTTGTGACCTTCAAGAGTGGAACATAATAACTATAAACTGTGTGTTTTCTTTTTCTCTTTGAAGAATAAAGCACTTGCTTGGTATCAATCACTTCCATCCGGAAGAGTTAATACATGGGAAGAGATGACTAAAGCGTTTCTCACCAAATTCTTTCTGCCATAAAAAACAGCGGAGTTGAGAGGTAAAATCAATGCATTTGTGATGAGAAATGACGAAAGTATTTTTAAATCATGGGAGAGGTTCAAGGACAATTTGTTGGATGGCCCACATCATGGGATTCCGAAGATTGATTTGCTAGTAATCTATTTTAAGGATTTGGATGAGGAAACTCATTCAAACTACAAACTCTTTCTGCTGGAACTTTCATGGATAAACCCGTTGATGACACATGGGATTTTGTTAAAAAACATGCTCTAACTATTGAGAAATACTCCCATCGGAGAGTTGATGATAGAAGTCAAAGACCCGAAACTCAAGAGCTGAATCTTACTACCTCTAGTGTCGTTCAACTCACTACTCTTAACAATGAGGTTAAGACTTTGAAAGAGCTTTTGAACTCACAAGCACAAGAGCCCAAGGTGCAAGATGTTGGCTATGTGGGAAGAGGAAATTATCAAGGGAATAGGAACAACAACAACCGGAACTACAACAATTGGAGATCCAATCAAGACAATTCCGGTAACCCTTATTCCCATGCTGATAATGCTCTAACTCCACCTTCTTCTTCCACTCCATTAAAAAGTTAGGAACCATCTTCAAGTTCAAGTCAGCCACCCAAGGATAAGTTGGAAGCGATGATCGAAACTATGATGGGAAAACTGAATGGGTTGGAGAGTTCGGTTACTTCAATTTCTAAGGAACAAAAAGCCTTGGAAAATCAAGTATTTAGCAAGGCCGGAGAAGTTCCTAGAGATCAAGGGAAGCTTCCCGGAAAAACAGAGAATAACCCGAAGGGCCAAGTGTTGGCAATTACCACAAGGAGTGGTGTGAAAACCACTGATCCCGTACCTTGGCGATCGACGCTGTGAAGCCGTCCATCTCGGTCAAGGTGCCCGCTGAGAAAGAGAAGGAGAAGGACGAGATCTACATACCTCCTCCGGCGTATAAACCTCCACTACCGTTTCCGCAATCTAGAGCGACAACGCGTCTAGACAAGCACTTCGGTAACTTTCTAGACCTTATGATAAGCTACATATTAACATACCTTTCATTGATGCAATTCTAGGTATGTCCGCTTATGGGAAGTTCTTAAAGGTGATCCTCTCTAACAAGAGGAGGGTGGAGTATTTTGGTGAGGTAAAGATGACTTCTAGATCATCAGAACTCATCCAAATCATGAAGGAGAACATTCCACCAAAGCTGCGGGATCCATGATCGTTTTGCATCCCCATAGGAGTTGAAGAAGTCACATATGATGCACTTTTTGATTTAGGAGCAAGTGTGACCATCATTCCACTCACTTTGTGTGAAAAGGTCGGTTTGGGAGAGCCTAAACCGGTGAAGATGACGTTGTATATGGTGGATCGATCCATCACTCAACCCGTAGGCATATTGGAAGACATCCCCGTAAAGCTTGGTAAGTTATACATTCCTATAGATTTTTTGGTATTGGACATTCCTGTAGATTATCCAATCGTGATCATCCTTGGGTGACCGTTCCTTGCAACTTCTGGATGCTTGGTGGATTGCAAGACCGCCAAATTGTCTTTCAACATCAGAGAAGAGCGTGTTGAGTTTGTGCTCTCAGCTTTGATGAAAGGACAAGACCTTAGGGAAAACATTTACAATATCTATGATGTAGAGTAATCTTGAGAATCGGTAAGCTCTATCCTAATTAAAGATCCTCTTTAAGAGTTTTGAGTCTTAGTATGATGGAAAAAGGTGTAGATGTTGCTTGTGATGCAGATATACAAAGTTTGGAAACCTTGGAAGAAGATCCAAAAGCTGCTTTTGAGGAATTTGAAGAGGAGACGAAAAACTATCTCGACCTCGGTCAAACCATCTCGACCGAGGCGACTTTTGGAGTGACCGAGGTGAAAACAACAAGGAGTCACCTCGGATTGGATCTTGACCGAGACACTTCTGAGGCAAACGAGATTTCTGATCCTTCATAACTTCCTCGTTCAACGATTCCAAACATTGCAAGTACCAACCTTACCCCTTATGAAGCTTCCGAAGCTTCACAAGAAGATGTTAGAAATACAAAACAACCACTTTGCAGGATGATTGCAAAAGTTGCAAAGATCTACAAGGAAAGAACAAAGAAGTGGCAATTAAGCATATTATTCAAAAAGGGCTCAAAGAACGAGATCTTGCTCTTCTCTTCAACTCCCTCCTTCCCCTCTTTCCCGGTAAGTTAAAATCTAGATGGAGTGGACCTAATATTATGAAACATGTTTTCCCTCATGGAACAGTTGAAGTATGGGGTGAACATAACGGAATCTTCAAGGTGAATGGTAATAGGCTGAAGAAGTATACACCGGAAGTTCCGGTTGAGGAAATCGCATCTCTACATCTCGAATGATCCTAGGAAGTTAGGTCCAACTAGCAAATATAAATCAATCGCTTCTTGGGAGGCAACCCAAGGTATTGATTTCTTTCATGCTTTCTAGATTAGTTCAGTGTAGTTTTTGCATTTTGTGTCCATCATAACAGGAACTAGGTACAATCTGAGAAGAACAACTAAGGGAAGCATATGAACGGAGCTACAAATCTAAAATTTGAGAAAAGAACAAAAATTGAGAGCCATCTCGGGTGCTATCATGCATCTCGACCGAGATCCATCTAGGTCAACCGAGATGAGAGTAACAGAGAGTCATCTCGGTCAGCCATCTCGGGCACTGTCAACCATCTTGACTGAGATGTAGTTGAATATTCCGACGGGTATAAAAGGGGAAGAACATTCTCTCTCCTCACCCCCTCTCTCTCCCGATGCACCTTGACCGAAACGAGCCCTAAATCACAACTCCCTCGTTTCTTGCTCGTTTTTAACGATTCTTGGCTCAAAATCGACGGGAAAGGCAGATCATCAACTTCTCCAACATCGATCGAGACTTCAAACCATCACATTCTGTAGAAATCGGGTAATCTCGTTCGAAAACCCCTTTTCTTGGTTTTGGTTTATTTTGTTCAATTTGTGGAGTTGTTGTTGATTTGTTGTGTTGGAATCAACTCGAAAACCCCCTAGGAAGCAATTGGTAGTGTTTTTGGGGGCAAAACTTTACAAATTTGTGATTTTGATCGAGGGACTGTTCGCCTCGGTCAAGCCCATGCATCTCTGCCGAGATAGACCAAGAACAGACCGATATACTTTACTGAAATGGATGGTTTACGTCGATTAAACCGGAAGATTGTGCTCCGTGACCGTGCTGAGGGTAAGCAGCCTTCCCCTCCACCTCCTCTAGATGCTTGATCGATGTTCCACGGAGCTGAAGCTTTTATTTCTCTTCTTGTTTTGTGGTTCTACACTCGACAATGTAAGTATTTTCTCTTGACTTCTTATACCCATCGGGACGATGTGTCCTAAGTATGGGGTGCTTTGTGATACTCGGGTCTGTAATAACTAATATTTTGCACCTTATGACTTCTTTTATGGTTTCCATTATATGTTTTATGGTTGTATGGTACATTAGATGCATTGAATTATGATTCTGATCGGAAAAACGTGCAAAACTGGTTAATTTTTTTTTATCTTGATCGAAATGCATATGGCAAACCGAGATTACCACAACAGGAGCTTACCTCGGTCTAGTATCTCGGTTGTCCGTACGTATCTCGACCGAGATGGGTTTTGATAAACGTGAATTTTCGAAAATTTTGTGCTTCTAGGATGGATATGACCTCAGTGATGATAATTGTTTGCTGAATGGTTTTTATGATCTTTATGTGTTTGAAATAATTTATGACATATTTAAGTTTTGAATGCTTTGTTTGAAATTTGAGCATGCTTATTGAGTTGTTTTATCCAAATCATGTTGAATTTGAAAGTTGAAATTACGTTATAAGTTCTCTCACATTCTTATTGGAATGATTAAGGCGATTCGTTTTCTTTCTTTCCTTCTTGATCATGCTTTTAGCCCCTCATATATATATTGGCCTTCTATTACCTATCCGGGAATTTGGAAGCAAGAAAGTGAAAAAAGCAAGTGAAAGATGATGCTGAAAGTGGAGAAGTGTTAGAAAACAATAGGTTTGGGGACATTAGTCATGACATTGAGTAACTCGGCACCATTCACATAGCCGGGTGTTTGTGTCTTGCCAAAGTCCGATTGATTGACAATCCTAACGAGTCATGGCATGTGCATCAAGGTTTAAGGAATCTTGAGAAATTGAGATTAGCTGATCTCCAAGGCTTCGATTATTGTGCACCTATGTCTATATTCTCAAAAAGTGAAAAGTGAAGAAATATGCAGAAGAAAAGTAAGAAAGGCTTATTGATGGATGGTTGAGTTCGAAGTTGTGAAGTTCTTATCCTCTTCTCGGATTTAGCACCACACTATCCTTTATACACTCCATCCCTAACACATTTCTTGTCCTTTATTTGAAAGTCCTTGAGACCTTGAGCATATTGTTTGACTTGTGGTTTAAACTGGATTATCCATAATTGATTTTGATGAGTATGATTTGCTACACATTATATAATTTCATGTGAAGTATGATTGACTTTCTTATACCTATAACTTGTTTTGTGTAATATCCAGAATTTTTATTCCGTCTAATTCCGCCGTTGACGGTTTCCCATTCTATCTAGTATCTCTTCCTTCACAAATTTCATTATTTTATGTAGAAGTTAATTCACATAAAATGATAAAATTATATCAAACTCTAATCCTTAGAAATATCCATTATTTTATGTAGAATTTAATTCACATAAAATGATAAAATTATATCAAACTCTAATCCTTATAATTATCTATTATTTTATGTAGAATTTAATTCACTTAAAATGATAGATTTATATCAAACCCTAGTTATTATAATTCATTCTTATTGATGACAAGCTGTGACGAGATCATGACTAAGTTGAGACGAGATCATGACAAGGCCATGACGAGTTTTGACAGATTTTTGACAAGTAATTCAGCCCACCTTTCTTGCATGTTTCAGCCCACTGTTCCTACCTTAAGCAGCCCTGTTCGCTTACCCACAACAGCCCAGCAGTGTGACTTCGAGCCAGGCCAGCAGTAGCCCAGAAGAGGCTGGTTACGAGCCCATTAACAGCTCCTTCAGGCGGACCACACAGCTCCTTCTCAGCCCAACATCTACGTAGCCCACAGCAGCCCCAACATCCTTTGCAGTCCAGCCCGGAACAGCCCAAGGAAAGCCACGCCAGAACGTTCAGCTGCTCCTTCTCCCATCTGCTTGTAACAGCTGCATAAATGAGATAATTAAGGAGCTGTAACAGCCCTATAATCACGCCAGAAGAGAGAAAAAAACTGCAACGCCTCCTTGCTCCAGATTCACGCCAGAAGAGAGAGAGAACTCCAGCAGCCAATCGTCCCTCCTTGCTCCAGATTCACGCTAGAAGAGAGGGAGAACTACAGCAACCAATCGGCTCTCCCTTGTGCCTAGATTCACGCACCAAGCAGCCCCTGCTGTTGCCCACATTTTGCACACATTCCTTCACGCAGCGGCTGTGGTGAGTTTAAATCCTTCGACCCCCCTCTTCACATTCTATTCTGTCGTTCCTACCCATCTGAACGAGATCTTCTGCAGTGATAGTCGAGGGCTGGTTTGGACGGCCTTCAGCACAGGAGTGAGGAAGTTCTACACACCCTAGTCGACTCCAGGAGCACGTTTCCGCTGAGCTGCTGCAGTCCAGTAAGTGATTAATTCCCGGATGTAATTTCTGTATAACTCTTAGATGGAGTCTATAAATGTATAGATGAATGTTTGTCCCCATAGGTTGAACATAGGAGGGGTGAGAGTAGTTTGCGTTGATGCTGGATAGTTGACAGTGATTATAGAACTCGGGATCTCATGAACTCTTTGTGTACAATTTTTGTTTCTACAATTTTTGATGTGGAAGATTACCCACTGTTGTGAATCAATGTTAAAAAGATTGGTTGAAGATCCACCGTTGAATTTTTCATAGATCATAGATAGATATACATAGTTTACCTTGTTAAAATTTGGGAATAAATGAACGGTCGGATTGAAAGTTATAGGGTCTCAATGTGGAGTAGTTGAGCTGTTTTTCCAGCAGAAAAATTTGACTAAGTATGGGAACATTTGTAGTGTTGTAGCCAACTTTAAAGATTTTTGTAGGAATAACGATTGAACAGTTTTAAAAAATTGTTTCTCCAATGAGTAGATTAGAGATCATAGATAAGTTAGAAATTTATTTTAGAATTTTTATAAGTTTATTGTAATTTCATATTTGAAGCTGTAGTTGGACTTTCGTGACTTTTCGGGAAATAGAAAATGAGTAGTTTTTATAGTTATCACCTAAAATCATCCTAGAGAGTAGAATATGATTAGTTAGCCTCAAGTAAGAATTTAAGTACTTTTTACGGGTTTTTGGAAGTCTCGGAACCAAGGGTAAAATAGTCAATTTACCTTAAATAAACACTGTACTAACTTCTGCACATAGAATCGTACATCTTAGGAGTTTTAGACTTCTAATTATCCAAGGAAACGTGTTGACCCACGTGCCTCCTTTGACAGACAACTGAGTTCCTGCAGCTACTGATTTAGTGCTGTTAAGAGAGACGAGATTTGATTCGGTAAGTCCACTGACTTACTTAGCTAGCTTCTTGCATGTGTGTGATGTGTATGAGTGGTGTGTGATAGTTAAGATAAATAACAAAACCGGAATAGGCCGACTGTAGTATATTGTATAATTGACCCAAGTGTATGATAACGGGTCGTGACATCATCTGCCTAGCTCTTGCGAGAGTCTAGGAGGTTCCCTGCGACCAGCCCAGTCCGGTAGACGGTCACATGCATTAGTACCATTCCGCGTTGGTAAACGGGGACAGGGGCGAGGTTTCGGAATCCCTTGTGTCACAAAATAAGTATCATCAGTAATGACGTATCACTTAATTAAAGATAATAAAAAGGAATGAGTGTTATATGTTGATTGCGTATGTTGTGTGTTTGTGCTTTTACCGTTATACTTATGCATAGAATGTTAGCTAACGGTTTTATACCGCTTGTAGATGCCTTGCAGGTTAGGGAGGCGATCGAGTGATCCGGCGGTAGTGGGCAGCCGGGGTTCCGTGCATTATAGGACGGGACTGTTATATTTTATTTTATGACTATTGAGACTGATGTTGGTATTTCCGGTTTTAAGACTTGGCTGTATTGGTTTCAGAATTTGGATTCTTTTTATTTCGCTCATGTTATGAAACTCTTTGTTTTGCCTTTTTATTTGTGCCATGTTGTAAGGTCCGATGAAGTTGTTGCCAGGCTAAGGGCCGGGACCCATTGTGAGGTCCTTGCTCGTAGTATTTCGAGTGTTCTAGGATTCGGGGTGTTACAATATGGTATCAGAGCCCTAGGTTGGCAACAACGGCACTCGCCATCTTCAAAAAGGCCGAATAAAAAAATAAACGGAAACCGCAAGGGTTCTGAACTTTTAAAATGAAATTTTTGTTTTCCAAACCATGAGCATAAACGGGTTGGGATAGAATGCACGGACCGCCACTACCTCCGCTAAACTCGATAACATAGTTTATTGGACTTCTGTTATAACTTGTACTTTAGTAACATTGTGACCTTTAGAAGTGACCTAAAGTAATAAGATAGTTATGTCCTTACTAAGAACTAAAGTAGTCTTATATTGATCACGTCATTACCAGATGGCACGTACGAGAGCGACAGCTTACGTTGGACGAGGAGAGGGCCGACCTCCCCTTCCTCCTGGAGCTCCAAGATAGGGACGTATGGGCAGACCTCAGAGAGGCCGAGGTCGAGGACGTGTCCCTGTTGTAGATCCGCCAGCTGCGGATGTACCTGCTGAGGAGGTGGCCGAGAGTATTATTCCAGAGGTTAGGGATGAGACTGCTACTAGGTCCGGAGTACGGAGTGCTGGGCCTCCTAATTCTCGCCGCGTATCGATTGGAACATCGGAGTATCGAGCTTATGTCCAGCAGGTGCAAGAGGCATACAGGGCCGGAGCACCACCTCCAGCACCGCCAGTGCCAGCTAGGTCAATAGAGGTCTCTCAGAGGGTGACTCAGGTGGTAGTTCCACCGGTGGTAGCTGCACTAGTGAAAGTTATCGAGGATGACCGAGTGAGAGACGAGCTGAGGGTACCGAGACCAGATGAATGGTTTAAGACATTCAACCATCAGCGAGTTCCCACCGTCGATGGGAACGTTGGTCTTGAGGTGGAACATTGGATCAGTCATGTGGAGTCCGCGCTAGAGGCAATTCGCTGCCCTGAGAGTCGTAAGCTGGAGCTGGTTCATACATTGTTTAGGGACCAGGCACAGTAATGGTGGAGGACAGTGAGGAGCGGAGTGTCCCGATTTGAGCAGTTGTTGAGTCTCGTGAGAGAGACCTTTTGTCCTACCTCACTGAGAAGGGTCCGAGTGCAGGACTTCTTGGAGGTAGGTTTTGAGGATGTTCCGATAGCTGAGGCTATTAGGAGGTTCCGGGAGGAGCTGTCACTGTTGGGTCCTGCTACACCACCTGTGGACCAGCACATGTATCTGTTTTCCTGGAGACTGAGAGAGACTACCCGCTCCTATCTAGCAGGGTTCCGCTGTGATTCCTTAGCTGATTATCAGGATCGGGCTTCAGCGTATGAGAGGGACCGACTGGTCACCGGAGAGCTATGCAGTTTGGAGGGTCAGACAAGAGACAGAGGACCGGACCAGTCAGCACTGGAGTAGGAGGGTCAGGTCATAGGTGTGGTCAGTCCCAGGGCCGTTCTAGTCACCAGGTGGCACCGCCGATGGGATCTAGAGTACATTAGTGCTACAACTGTAGGGAGCAGGGACACATTAAGCTGGAGTGTAGGAGGCCACCAGTTACATGTTTTACTTGCGGCCAACTGGGCCACAGGGCTACCTTCTGCCGACAAGGCAAGGTAACATCACAGCAGGGGTCCTCACCTGCTGGTACCCCAAGAGGAGGACAGAGGCAGTCTCAGTATCAGGCTCGGGGTCAGCAGCAGCGGGCTCCGGGTCAGGCATATTCACAAGGTTCTGCTTAGATTCCAGCTAGAGGTAGAGGGTGTGGTGGAGGCACTTCAGAGACTAGGGGTACTCAGGCTCGAGTCTTTGAGTTGAGGAGTGCCGTAGAGCCAGCAGCGCCCGCAACCACAAGTATTATCACAATTCATGGCTTTCCAGTCCGAGTACTTTTTGATACGGGTGCGACAAACTCTTTCATATCTGATGATTGCATAGATAGGCTGACCTTAGATACAGTAGAGGGGGAACCTTTCCTTATAAGGTTACCCGATGGGAGTAGAGCTCGTGGTACTCGGGAGATTCACGATTGTCATATCCACTTGGGAGGTCGTGACTGGCTAGCCGACTTTCACGTTATACACTTAGTGCATGAGGAAGTCATACTCGTGATGGACTGGATGGACCGCCATAGAGCTGTTCTGGACGTCAGGAGGAGGACAGTGACGGTCACTACGGAGTCTGGGCAGGAGGAAGTCTTTCGAGGGTGGGACCTCGGAAAGATAGGGACAGTCATTAGTGCGGTCCGAGCCACAAAGCTCATAAGTCAGGGATGTGAGGCCTTCTGGTGTTACGCCATGAAGGAGGAGATGAGTTCATCATTAACAGAGACCCCGGTAGCTTGTGAGTTCGAGGATGTCTTTGGCGAGCCGCCTGGCTTACCACCACAGAGGAGCGTAGATTTTGGGATTGAGTTGGAGCCCGGCACGAGGCCGATCTCTAAGGCTCCATACCGCATGGCACCAGTCGAGATGCTTGAGCTTAAGAAGCAACTCGAGGAGTTGGTAGAGAAGGGATTCATCCGACCTAGTGTGTCTCCCTGTGGTGCACCACTCCTCTTCGTCAGGAAGAAGGACGGATCCATGAGGCTTTGTATCGACTATCGAGAGTTGAACAAAGTCACCGTCAAGAATAAGTACCCGCTGCCGCGTATTGATGATTTGTTGGATCAGTTACAGGGAGCTACGATGTTTTCACATATCGACTTGAGGTCAGGATATCACCAGCTGAGAGTACGGGAAGAGGACATACTGAAGACAACATTTTGGACCAGATATGGTCATTATGAGTTCGTGGTGAGGCCTTTCGGGCTCACCAATGCTCCTGCTGTCTTCATGGAGTTGATGAATGACATCTTCATTGACTTCTTAGATCAGTTTGTTGTAGTTTTCATCGACGACATCTTAGTGTACTCCCGGAGTAGGGAGGAGCACGCCGGACACCTGAGGACGGTGTTGTGGGTTTTACAGGATAGAGAGCTTTATGCTAAGCTCTCTAAGTGTGAGTTCTGGATGCCTGAGGTTGCCTTCCTTGGCTACATCGTCTCTGCCGAAGGAGTCAAGGTGCACCCGGCGAAGATAGAGTCAGTTGCATCATGGCCGCCCCCTAAGACGGTCAAAGAGGTACGCAGTTTTCTAGGTCTGGCCGGATACTACCGTAGGTTTGTGAAGGGTTTTTCTGTGATTGCCAGACCACTTACTTCCTTGTTAAGGAAGTCCATCAGATTTGCATGGACCGAGCCCTGTCAGCGGAGCTTTGAGGAGCTGAAGGAGAGATTGACTTCTGCTCCGGTGCTAGCACAACCAGAGGGCGTTGAGGACTTCGTCATTTACATCGATGCATCCAAGCTGGGCTTGGGATGCGTCCTGATGCAGAGGGGTAGGGTCATTGTGTATGCATCTCGACAGCTGAAGACGTATAAGGAGAATTACCCTACTCACGACCTTGAGCTAGCGGGAGTTGAATATATTCACTCAGCGGGAGTTGAATAACCGCCAGAGGAGATGGCTAGAGCTGATTAAGGAATTTGACTTAGAGATCCTTTATCATCCGGGGAAGGCGAATGTGGTCGCCGATGCCCTTAGTAGGACACCTCGCGAGGCTGCGATTGCTAGATTGACTGTTCAGACCCAGCTGCAGAGAGATTTGATTTGGTTGGAGGTAGACATCCGGTTTCCCGATACTGACGGGCAATTGTCAGCAGTAGAGGTTTCACCGGATCTGACGGAAGAGATCCGGTAGAAACAGGAGGGTTGTCCAGCACTGACGAAGATCAGGGAGAGAATGTCCAGAGGGGAGGCACCACAGTTTGTGGTGGGTGTAGATGGGATTTTGAGGCGCCAGGAGCGCATATGTATACCCTCTGACAGAGAGTTGAGGCAGCGTATACTGCAGGAGGCCCATTCTCCACCTTACTCCGTCCACCCCGGCGCGAGTAAGATGTATCAGGATATACGACGATCTTATTGGTGGGGCGGGCTCAAGCTCGACGTGGCTAGATATGTAGCCTAGTGTGCGACCTGTCAGCAGGTCAAGATTGAGCACCACAGGCCCGGAGGAGAGCTCCAACCACTTCCGGTTCCACAGTGGAAGTGGGAGGACATTTCCATGGACTTCGTTACTGGCCTGAGGTTGAGTAGAGGCTTTGATGCGATATGGGTTGTAGTGGATCGGTTGACGAAGACGGCACGATTCATTCCTATTAAGGAAACGTGGCCGGTGTCTCGTTTAGCCGAGGAGTTTACCCGACAGATTGTGAGGTTCCACAGAGTGCCGAGGACGATCATTTCATATAGGGATGGGCGTTTAACCTCGAGGTTCTGGCAGCAGGTACACGCCGCCTTAGGGACGAGCTTACAGTTCACCACGGCATACCATCCTCAGACGGACGGGCAGTCGGAGATGACTATTCAGACCCTTGAGGACATGTTGAGGGCATGTGTGCTTGATTGGGGTCAAGTATGGCCCGACCACCTTCCTTTGGTGGAGTTTTCGTATAACAATAGTTGGCACGCGACTATTGGGATGACTCCTTACGAGGCACTATACGGGCGGAGGTGTCGTACTCCTTTGTGATGGGATGAGCCTGGGAGGATGAGTGGGGTAGCGCCCGAGCAGGTGCAGGATGAGATGGCTCGGGTAGCATTGATCCGAGAGCAGATGTTGACCGCACAAAGCCGTCAGAGATCTTATGCTGATAAGAGGCGCAGGCCTCTGGAGTTCAGGGTTGGGGCCCAGGTATGGTTGAAGGTGTCACCGACGAGGGGTGTTAGACGCTTCGACATTAAAGGGAAGTTGAGTCCCCGATATGTCGGGCCCTTTGAGATCCTAGAGTGGATAGGAGAAGTGGCCTATAGATTGGCACTGCCACCCCGATTGGAGGGAGTCCATCCAGTGTTCCATGTGTCTCAGTTGAGAGAGTATGTGCACGACCCGAGACACATAGTGAGCCATGACGACCTAGTGGTCGAGCCGGATCATACATTTCCTGAGCACCCGATCGCAGTTTTGGAGAGAGGTATGAGACGCCTTCGATCGAAAGTAATACCCATGTTGAGAGTACAGTGGTCGAGACGAGGGATTGACGAGGCCACTTGGGAGACGGAGGATAGTATCCGGCAGAACTATCCCGAGTTTTATGCGGATCTAGAGACGTCTATAGGACCGTCATGTAGTTCTACATCCTTGTTTGGTTACTTTTAGTGATTGTATGTGTGATATGTTTGATTTGCTTGTGTGTGAACCATATGTGTCTTGATGTAGTAACTTATTAGTCATAGGGCTCACTTACGTTTATGATCTTGGGAACTACCCTAAGTTTCGGGACGAAACTTATTTTAAGGGGGATCTGATGTAACGACCATTTTTTTTCGTTACGCTTTGATAAGGTTAGAGAAGTTTAGAAAAGGAAATTACATTTTAGTGAGACTAGGACATACCAGTTTATTTGTGGAAGTCGTTTAATTAAGTACCTTGTCCTAAGTTTCGGGACGGAACTTATTTTAAGGGGGTACTGATGTAATATCCGGAATTTTTATTCCGTCTAATTCCGCCGTTGACGGTTTCCCATTCTATCTAGTATCTCTTCCTTCACAAATTTCATTATTTTATGTAGAAGTTAATTCACATAAAATGATAAAATTATATCAAACTCTAATCCTTAGAAATATCCATTATTTTATGTAGAATTTAATTCACATAAAATGATAGATTTATATCAAACCTTAGTTATTATAATTCATTCTTATCGATGACAAGCTGTGACGAGATCATGACTAAGTTGAGACGAGATCATGACAAGGCCATGACGAGTTTTGACAGATTTTTGACAAGTAATTCAACCCACCTTTCTTGCATGTTTCAGCCCACTGTTCCTACCTTAAGCAACCCAGTTCGCTTACCCACAACAGCCCAGCAGTGTGACTTCGAGCCAGGCCAGCAGTAGCCCAGAAGAGGCTGGTTACGAGCCCATTAACAACTTCTTCAGGCGGACCACACATCTCCTTCTCAGCCCAGCATCTACGTAGCCCACAGCAGCCCCAACATCCTTTGCAGTCCAGCCCGGAACAACCCAAGGAAAGCCACGCCAGAACGTTCAGCTGCTCCTTCTCCCATCTACTTGTAACAGCTGCATAAATGAGATAATTAAGAAGCTGTAACAACCCTATAATCACGCCAGAAGAGAGAAAAAAAACTACAACGCCTCCTTGCTCCAGATTCACGCCAGAAGAGAGAGAGAACTCCAACAGCCAATCGTCCCTCCTTGCTCCAGATTCACGCCAGAAGAGAGGGAGAACTATAGCAGCCAATCGGCTCTCCCTTGTGCCCAGATTCACGCACCAAGCAGCCCCTGCTGCTGCCCACATTCTGCGCACATTCCTTCACGCAGCGGCTGTGGTGAGTTTAAATCCTTCGACCCCCCTCTTCACATTCTATTCTGTCGTTCCTACCCATCTGAACGAGATCTTCTGCAGTGGTAGTTGAGGGCTGGTTTGGACGGCCTTCAACACAGCAGTGAGGAAGTTCTACACACCCTAGTCGACTCCAGGAGCACGTTTCCGCTGAGCTGTTGCTGTCCAGTAAGTGATTAATTCCCGGATGTAATTTCTGTACAACTCTTAGATGGAGTCTATAAATGTATAGATGAATGTTTGTCCCCATAGGTTGAACATAGGAGGGGTGAGAGTAGTTTGCGTTGATGTTGGATAGTTAACAATGATTATAGAACTCGGGATCTCATGACCTCTTTGTGTACAGTTTTTGTTTCTACAATTTTTGATGTGGAAGATTACCCACTGTTGTGAATCAATGTTAAAACGATAGGTTGAAGATCCACCGTTGAATTTTTAATAGATAATAGATAGATATACATAGTTTACCGTGTTAAAATTTGGGAATAAATGAACGGTCGGATTGAAAGTTATAGGGTCTCAAACTGGAGTAGTTGAGCTGTTTTTCCAGCAGAAAAATTTGACTAAGTATGGGAACATTTGTAGTGTTGTAGCCAACTTTATAGATTTTTGTAGGAATAACGATTGAAC
Organism: Fagopyrum esculentum; assembly: GCA_033239045.1. Lineage (NCBI taxonomy): Eukaryota > Viridiplantae > Streptophyta > Magnoliopsida > Caryophyllales > Polygonaceae > Fagopyrum > Fagopyrum esculentum. The sequence continues at coordinate 106,806,276 of BSUD01000002.1, forward strand.
AGTTTTAAAAAATTGTTTCTCCTATGAGTAGATTAGAGATCATAGATAAGTTAGAAATTTATTTTAGAATTTTTATAAGTTTATTGTAATTTCATATTTGAAGCTGTAGTTGGACTTTCGTGACTTTTCGGGAAATAGAAAATGGGTAGTTTTTATAGTTGTCACCTAAAATCATCCTAGAGAGTAGAATATGATTAGTTAGCCTCAAGTAAGAATTTAAGTACTTTTTACGGGTTTTTGGAAGTCTCGGAACCAAGGGTAAAATAGTCAATTTACCTTAAATAAACACTGTACTAACTTCTGCACATAGAATCGTACATCTTAGGAGTTTTAGACTTCTAAGTATCCAAGGAAAAGTGTTGACCCACGTGCCTCCTTTGACAGGCAACTGAGTTCCTGCAGCTACTGATTTAGTGTTGTTAAGAGAGACGAGATTTGATTCGGTAAGTCCACTGACTTACTTAGCTAGCTTCTTGCATGTGTGTGATGTGTATGAGTGGTGTGTGATAGTTAAGATAAATAACAAAACCGGAATAGGCCGACTGTAGTATATTGTATAATTGACTCAAGTGTATGATAACGGGCCGTGACATCATCTGCCTAGCTCTTGCGAGAGTCTAGGAGGTTCCCTGCGACCAGCCCAGTCCGGTAGACGGTCACATGCATTAGTACCATTCCGCGTTGGTAAACGGGGACAGGGGCGAGGTTTGCGAATCCCTCGTGTCACAAAATAAGTATCATTAGTAATGACGTATCACTTAATTAAAGATAATAAAAAGGAATGAGTGTTACATGCTAATTGCGTATGTTGTGTGTTTGTGCTTTTACCGTTATACTTATGCATAGAATGTTAGCTAACGGTTTTATACCGCTTGTAGATGCCATGCAGGTTAGGGAGGCGATCGAGTGATCCGGCGGTAGTGGGCAGCCGGGGTTCCGTGCATTATAGGACGGGAATGTTATATTTTATTTTATGACTATTGAGACTGATGTTGGTATTTCCGGTTTTGAGACTTGGTTGTATTGTTTTCAGAATTTGGATTCTTTTTATTTCGCTCATGTTATGAAACTCTTTGTTTTGCCTTTTTATTTGTGCCGTGTTGTAAGGTCCGATGAAGTTGTTGCCACGCTAAGGGCCGGGACCCATTGTGAGGTCCCAATTCGTAGCATTTCGAGTCCTCTAGGATTCGAGGTGTTACATTTTGCTCATATATTGATTCTTACTAGCTATGAAACATTGCCTAAGGGTGATCTATGAGTAGAAGCACACAACCAAAGGTTTTGGATAGTTTTCATTGATCTTGACTAGATAATATTTCCTACTATCTTCTATCTAATATTTGAACCTCTCTTGGGGACAAGCAAGAGGCAAGTATGAGGTATTTTGACAACATGAATTATTGTCTATACTTCGGATATGGTTTTGACGTTTTCTCATCATTATTCTTCATGCATGATATATATTCTTGATGATTATGTCATTATTCGTCTACTTTACAAAAATCGAGGTCTACACCACGTGTGATTGTAATTATAGGAAATAAGGCATATTTTGGATCAAAAAGGGGCATTAAAGTCTAAGGAGACCATAAAGCTACGTTATGGAGCATTGGGAAGGACAAGAAGGAAGTCAAGAACCCTAGGAAAGGGATGAGAGAAGGATTCAGTTAAAGATACGAAGAAAAGTACGCGATCCACTACTGATCTCGGACCGACACAGTCATGCACCTCGACCGAGATGGCCAACTGGGCCTACCTTGAGGTCGACGACCCAAGAGAAATAAGATATTATTTGACCTAAAATTCTTCTATAAGAATGGAAGGTGAATTCCACAGAAAAATACGCTCGAACATGGTTGAGATGTCAAGGACTCTTGACGGCTATTGGAAGGATTAAAGGAAGAGAAGCGATTTTTGTGAGATTTTCTTGGGAAGAAAATAGTGAGTTGTTATCATTCTTTTGGAACACGTTATTGGTAAGTTTTGTGGTTTGTTTGCTTTTGATAATTGAGATACCTTTGTTGAGTGTTTTATTCCCTTTTCTTGGTATCTTGATTTTATATAATTTGATTGCTTTGAACATGATGATTGTTGGGTAAAACCCCTACGATTTTAGGGTAATTAGTTGAAGGTTGTGGTATAGACGATTAAAGAATGAACCTTTATTGCAAGTGGACCTTAAAAGTTGAGTTAACCCTAAACCGAAACCTGTCTCGGGCTGTTCTTGGAGTCATCTCGATCGAGATCGATAAGAACTGCACAAGATTGTCCACTACATTGCCTGATCCTGAGTTTAGGTTATAGTTTGCCAAATCCTATCCTTATTGCACTTTTTCTGGTTTAGATTCAAGCCCAGGAAGAGACTTACCCGGTGATTCCTTTGCTTGTTTACCGATGATGAGTGTTTGGTAACAAAGGTTTATCCTTTGTTAGTGTTTGAGTGTGCCTTCACCTATCGTTGAGAGTTAACCTGAGACTTACCTGGTGATGGTTAGTTTTGTTCCCTTAGGTATTGAGATGGTTTGAGAGTAGTAACTTTCCTTGGTTCCTTGAGACTTACCCGGTAATAGGATCTTTGGTTTGGGACAATGGATGGTGAGACTTACCCGGTTATCTATCCCTTTGTAGAAATACCTTCCCTTTGCAACCTCATCTTTGTCCGCGTTTATCCATGAGAAATCTTGAGTCGAAACCACTATTGGATACTTTGACCTCTAGAATCTACATTCCCTTATTTGATTTATATCATTTATTGTTCTTTCTTCCTCGAGTATTGCATTTATAACCTGAAGTTATATACCGTGCTTGATTTCACCATAGTCCTTGTGATCGACCCTGGAATATTTGTTAATACTACGATTGATCCGTACATTGCGGGTTCGCTTTTGCTTTATTCTTGGTTATAAATTTAAGACTTATTCTGCACACACTTTGGAGCGAAAATTGCCAACGATGATGAATTCTACATAATAAATGTTTATCCTTTATTAGGTTTGTGTGTGCCTTCACCTTGCCTTTGTGAGTTAACCTGAGACGTACCCGGTAAAGGTTAGCTCTATTCCCTTAGGTTCAGTTGTTGGTCGGAGATTATAGTTCCTTTTCTTAGATCCTTGAGACTTACCCAATTATAGTTACTTTTGTTTGGGGCTAGAGGATTGTGAGACCTCCCCCGTAATATATTCCACCTTAGAAACACCTTTCCTTAGCAACCCCAACCTTGTCCATAAATCTTTAGAAGTCTTGAATCGAAAACCACAACCTGACGCTATGATCTCTAGAATATGCATTCTTTCCTAATTATTATATCTTCGTTGATTGCTTTGCTTTTTTTCTTTGATATTTGCAAGTTTCTTTCCTAGATTTGATATACTACTTGATTTCACCATAGTCCTTGTGATCGACCCTGAAATATTTGCCTTTATTGCGATTGATCTGTACACTTCGGCGTTGCTTATTTGCTTTTATTTCTGGTATAAATTTAAGACTATTTTCGTTCATATACACACATTTTGGAGCAAACAAGTTTTTGGCGCCGTTGCCGGGGACTTGGTTTAGACTAAGCTGGTATTTGGTTGTCCAGGGTAGATACTTGATTTTGCTATTGATCTTTCTGCTTGAGTATTCTTGCAAGAATTTTCTCTTTAGGTTTATGCGAAGATCTTGTGACGGCAAGGAAGTAGTTCCATACGATCCTGAACCGAAAAAGACTTACAAAAGAAAGTTAAGGGAAGCTAAGATATCTTTAGCTGAAAGAGATATTCAATCTGAATTGGATGATGCTTTGGAGCAAGTAAAGCTTCGATATGATGCTCTAGCTGAAGAAAGAGCTGTTGCACGTGAGAGGAAAGACACAATTAAATCATAGATTGATGAGATGCAAGCTACTATGATGCAATTGCTCCTTGAGAGAAGGAACAATGCTAGAATCGAAGTACAACCACCCGTCGCACCACCAACTATACCTTACCTTCCGGTGAAGATTGATCCGTTCGTGGGAGAGCCACAAACGCTTGGGAAAAGGATAGATCCAACTCAACGAGTACTCCATCCGGGCATGAATCTAGGAGATCCAGCCACACATGACTATGAGCTCCGCCCTCAATTTCTTCAGATGATCCATCAAAATCAGTTTGGAGGATTAGAGGGAGAGTCTCCACACCAACACTTGCAAAAATATGAGATACTTATCGAGACGTTGAGGCATCCAAAATTAGAGAATAACAATCATAAGTTGAGAGGTTTTTCCTTCTTTTTGAAGGAGAAAGCTCTTGATTGGTATCAATCACTACCTTTTGGAAGAGTTAGAACTTGTGAGGAGATGACTATGAATTCCTCACTAAGTTCTTCCCACCATCAAAGACTATGGAGTTGAGAGGTAAAATTAACATATTTGTGATGAATGATAAAAAAAAAGCTTGTTCAAGTCATGAGAAAGGTTCAAAGACCTTTTGCTAGATTGTCCTCGTCACAGGATTCCGAAATTCGAGCTTCTACATATCTATTTTAATGGTTTAGATGAGGAAACTCAATTCAAGCTTCGATCCCTTTCTGGAGGGACTTTCATGGAGAATTCAGTTGATGAAGCATGGGAATTTGTGGAGAAGCAAGCATTAGTCATTGAGAAGTATTCCCATCGGTGAGTTGATGATATACTCTGGACACCCAGAGTCCATGAGGTAAGTCTTACTACTACTAATAGTGCTCAACTTGATATTCTTAACAATGAGGTTAAATCTTTGAAGGAATTGTTGAAAACTCAAACGCAAGCACCGACACAAGCTAGATTGCCACCAAAGGAACAAGATGTTAAGTACATGGGAAGAGGAAACTATTAAGGGCAAAGGAATTTCAACAACAATAGGAATTTTCATGGAGGAAACAATTGGCGCCCTAATCATTAGGGGTGTTCATAAAAAATCCGATCCATCAATAATCCGACGATCCGACTTAAGGATATCCGACGTTTACTTGATCCGACGGATAGCTATCCGTATCAACTCCGCTCTAGAATTTTTTCGGATATACGGATCGGATACGGATATTTTTTATATCCGGATATCTGTTATCCGATTATATACAAAATATTAATTAAATTATATTACCTATGTTCAACTAGCTGAGTTGGTGAGAGAGAGAGACGGATAATTAGGTTTTTCAAGAGGTGTAAGGGTTCGAGTCTCCTAGGCAGTTTCCCCGATTTTATTTTATTTTTTTCATTTTTTTAACGTAACCCTAAATGTTTCACAAGCAACTCGTCTGTTTGCTACTCTTATTCAGTTATTCGTCTCTACTCTCTCTAAGTCGATAGGTGAACGACAACACTGCGAAAGGCCTCTCTCGAGTCTCGACTTCTCTTCTCGGACTGACACTCTCTCTCTCTCGTCTTCGTCGCTTCGAGCCTTCGATCCTCACAGGCTTAGAGTCACATGCGACAGGAGACAACTCTCTCTCGAGTCTGGACTTCTCTTCTTGGATCGACATTCTCTCTCTCTCTCTCTCTCTCTCTCTCTCTCTCTCTCTCTCTCTCTCTCTCTCTCTCTCTCTCTCTCTCGTCTTCTTCACTTCGTCGGCTTCGAGCCTTCGACCCTCAGTCCCTCACAAGATTCCAATCACAACACAACCTATGAACCTCTCCTCTTCGACCCTTAGTCTGTCAGAACCTCACAATCTCTACTCTCTCATCTTCGACCTGCGGCGCCAGATCTAGTCTCAAGGGGTACTGAATAGCACCTTCAATTTCCTATTGTAAACCCTAAATTTGAGGTTTTGGCAATTTTGAAAGCAGATTTACAAAGATGCAGACTATGGAGTTTTGGCAATTTTTTTAATGCACATTTTGTATCCGGATATCCATTGTCAGATATCCGATCCGTTTAAACTTCTCAGATCGGATATTTGGCAATTTTCGGATTGGATCCGAATACCATATTCGCAAAAAAATTTCCCCGGATATCTAGGAATGAACCCTTACTAATCATAGTCATCCTGGATTTTCCTACTCAAATCTGGATGGCGCACTAAATCTGCCCGCATCCTCTAGTCAAACTCCACCACCAAAGAATCAAGAACATCCAATGAGATTCATTCAACTTACCAAAGACCGTACGGAGGCAATGCTTGAGAAATTGACGAGGAGTTTGAGTGGATTGGAGAGCACCGTTACTTCTATTTCTAAGGCTAAAAAATCCTTAGAGTGTTCAACAACGCGGGAGAAGCCCCTAGAGATCTAGGAAAGCTTCTTAGAAAAACTGAGAATAATCCTAAGGGGCAAGTGATGGCTATCACCACTAGAAGCGGTTTGAAGATTATTGAGCCATTGCCAAAGGCTATTGACAAAAGGAAGCAAGTTATGGTTGAGGAAGATCCACAACCAATAGAGAAGGAGAAAGAGAAGGAACCGGTTTATGTACCTCCTCCTGCTTACAAGCCTCAACTTCCATTCCCTCAATCAAGATCTAGAGCGCGTTTAGACAAACACTTTGGTAAGTACCTTGAACTCATGAGTAAATTGCATATTAATATTCCGTTCATGGATGTCATTGTAGGTATGTCCGCCTATGGGAAGTTTCTAAAGGAGATCCTCTCTAACAAGAGGAAGCTAGAAGATATTGGAGAAGTAAAGATGACTAAAACGTCATCCGAACTTATCCAAATATGAAGGAAGAGATGCCAACGAAGCTAAGGAATCCAAGATCTTTTTGCGTTCCTATTGGCATAGAAGAAGTCACTTATGAAGCTTTATATAGGAGCATGTGTGAACATCATACCACTTGTGTGCAAGATTATTGGACTTGGAGATCCAAGACCCGTCAAGATGACCTTGTGTATGGCGGATAGATCAATAATACATCCAGTGGGAATCCTTGAAGATATTCCCATCAAGCTTGGTAGATTCTATATCCCAATTGATATTGTGGTAATAGACATTCCTACAGATTATCCAGTTCCGATCATCCTTGGAAGATCATTCCATGCAACTTCGGGATGTATGGCTGATTGCAAGAACGCCACACTCTCCTTCAACATTGGTGGGGAGAACATTGAGTTCACGCTATCCGCTATGGTTATAGGACCAGCTCTTGGAGACGATGTTTTCAACATTTGTGAAGAGGGAGAATTAATGGAGTTAGTGAGTTTAACTCTACTTAAAGAGGGTCGACCGAGATTCCTGAGTGACTTGAGAATTTTATAGTTTTTTGTGTATTCTTCAAGTTCCTCAAATGTGGTCTTTGGATCCCTCTCAAAGACTTCTAACCTTTGTAACTCAGCATCACAATCTGCATCTATTCCTTCCTCCATAATGCTCAAATTTAAGACCTTTTCAAGAGGATCTTTAAGTAGAATAAAACGTCGAGTGTGAGCATCCTAGGATGCGACCATGCCTCTCCCGAAGTTTCAGAAGCATCACAAGATGTCTTGGGAGGTCTAGAACCTTCACTTAAGGAGCCTCCTATATTGGAGTTAAAACCTCTTCCATCACACTTAAGGTATGCGTTTCTTGGACTCAACTCTACTTAGCCGGTCATAGTAAGTGCTACTCTTAATGATGATGAACTTTGCAAGCTGATGCATGAATTGAAACTACATAGAAAAGATTTAGGGTACACTATTGTTGATTTTGTTGGTATTAAGCCTTCTTTATGCATGCATAATATTCTTATGGAAGATAATCTTAAACCTTCACGAGAACCTCAACGACGGTTAAATCCGATCATGAAAGAGGTTATGAAGAAGGAAGTGCTTAAGTTGCTTGATGCATGTATTATCTTTCCAATATCGGATAGCAAATGGGCGAGTCCCGTTCATGTAGTTCCAAATAAAGGAGGGATGACCGTTGTCACCAAAAAGAACAACGAGTTGATTTCAACAAGGACTGTAACGGGATGGAGAATGTGCATTGACTTCAGGAGGTTGAACGTAGCAACAAGGAAGGATTATTTCCCCCTTCCTTTCATTGATCAGATGCTTGAAAGACTAGCAAAATACTCTCTTTTTTTTCTACTTAGATGGATACAATGGATTCTTGCAAATCCTTATTCATTCGGATGATCAAGAGAAGACTACTTTTACGTGCCATTGGGGTACGTTTGCTGTTCGTTCCAAAACATGTGTGAATCTGAATACAAATAGCTTTAAATTTATAACCAAGAATAAAAGCAATAGCGAACCCGCAGTGTACGGATCAATCGCAGTAAAGGCAAATATTCCAGGGTCGATGATAGGGACTGTGGTGAAATCAAGCACATAAGTCAATTAGATACGATTCATGCAATAACAAAGAACAAATCGAAGCAATCAATGAAGATATAGCAATAAAGGAGAATGCAAATTCTAGATATCGTAGTGTCAAGTTGTGGTTTTCGATTCAAGACTCCTAAAGGTTCATGGACAAGGTTGGGGTTGCGAAGGTAAGGTGTTTCTCTGATGGGATAGATTACGGGGGAGGTCTCACTATCCACTATCAACTAACCAAAGATCCTTTTACCAGGTAAGTATAAGGGAACTAGGGAAAGGAACATAAGCTCAAACCAACAAGTCGACCTAAGGGAATAGAACTAACCATCACCGGGTAACTCTCAAGTTAACTCACAAAGGTAGGAAGAATACACACTCAAACCTAACAAATGATAAACCTTTGTTACCTAGAAAATGTCTGTCGGTACTCAAAAAAGGAATCACCGGGTAAGTCTCTTCCTATTCTCAAGCGTAAGCCTTATAGAGGAATCTAAAGATATAAAGCTCTCAACAAAGACTAGGATTTGGGCAAACTAGGACCTAGGCTTAAGGATAAGACATGGTCGGACAAATAGAAGCAAATCTCGGATGTTCATACTCAAATCTCGGCCGAGATTCCTGGAACATCTAAGATCATCAACTGCGTAGGTAAAACTCAATCTTCAGGATCCAATCTAACTTAAAGGGTCATTGTATCATCATCTAAACTACAACCATTAGCTAGTCACCCTAGAATTGCAAGAGTTCTAGCCAACAATTATCATACTTAAATCAAAGAAGTTATATGATATCAAATAATGCATAAACCAAGAAAACCAAATAAAACTTAAGTTAACAATCTTTAATAATCAAAACTAAATATAAAGCAATATCAAAGGTTCAACCTTTCAATCCAATAAAGAAAATAACAACTTAAGATATCCTTCCAAAAATAACTCACAAAACCTCAATGCAAATCTTCAACCCTTCGATGTTCTTCCTTCTATCAATTCTTCAATCTTCTGTACTTGTTGCGAAGTCGGACTCTGACTCCTCTCAGAAAGTGTGTGTAAAAATACGTCTAAAATCAATTGTCCTTAAACCCTTGCTGTAACTTTGCTTTTAATGATAAAACTAGGGTTTTGACTTTGGACTGCTGGCTGTTTTCCGACAAAATCTTGGTCGGGCCCGGAGAAAATCTCGGCCGAGATAGTAACTCTTCAACCTAGATTTCTCTCTATTACGTACTTTCTTCTGCTCTTTGCTCCTTTTCATATGAATCTTCTTCTACTATGATCCTTGATCTTCTTCTTCTTCTTAATGCATCTCCATTATGCTCTCTCCTGAGTCCTTATGCTCCCTTTTGCTCCAAAATTTGCCTTATTCCCTACAATTGTAACAAAACTACGTGTAAACCTCTATTTCTGCAAAGTAGGAAAATATCAACATAATCAATGTTGAAGAACCGAGTAGGGGAATAATAAGGATATAAATACTCTAGAAGGGGGGGGTTTAATAGAGTATGAGAACTTTTTGCAATATCTTGTATCAAGGCTTTGAAACTAATCTCAAGGCCTTGAAGTCGATCGATGCGCTTAGTGACAAAATTGTTTCTCAAGGCTTTGAAGTGGATCTCAAGGCCTTGACTTCGAAACCTGCAGAAAGTTGTTAGTCACAATAAAACGTGATATAAAGAGCGGAACGTAAAAGATCGACACAACGATATGTTTACGAAGTTCGGCCCTAACAACCTACTATGCGCATAGGGTTTCCGACCTTAGGATTCTAACTATCTATTATTTTCTTGTTTTGAGTCCTAGATACAACCTAGAAGAACTTTCCTTCTTCTCTCAATGTAGCTTCAATGCCACGTCGTGACATGAAATATGACCTTAGTATAGATGTGTATATGTCTAGTTTTTTCCTTTCTTTTGCGTGCATAGACATACAATCATGGAAATTATGGTTCATATTCATCTATTATGTTAGAATTGAGATCTACACAAGCTTTGTTACAGTTGTAGGTGAATTGGCGCAAATTGGAGCAAAAATGGAGTGTTCATGGACAATGAATCAAGGTGGACTACATAGGGAGCATTCAATAACTTAAAAGGGATATGAAGTCATGTTCTGGAATATATAAATAATGATAAAGTAATCACACGCCTCAAAGAAGAAATCTCGGACAAGGACATTAAATCTTGGCCGAGATTTTTTTCGGGCCTGGACGTGGTTTTGACATTTTAGCCAAAAATGTATTCTTGCTAACCCTAACTTCATTATATAAGATAGAGGGCTGCAGGGATGAAAGAGAAGACATAAACTACTGGAGATAGGGATACACCGCAAGAAGGAACCTTGGATTCACAACTTGGAAATTGATTGACAACCCGTACTACTCCAACATTCAAATTTGAGAGATACATTGGAATTCTTTGTGATATTATTCTATTTTTTGATTTTCTTTTCTTTGGAACACAAGAACGGATCTTTGTTATTGATTTGATTCATTTTATGATATTAGAGAACACCTTTCTTAGCAATTTTTGCGTTTCTTTTGGTTTTATTGATTGTATTCGGATTCTTGATTATATATTCATTCAAAATCTCGGGTTGTTCTTGAGAATCTCGGACGAGATTTCACCAAGATCCGACCAAGATTTCCTCTATCATACCTTTCATGCTTTATCCTTAAACTTTGGTTAAAGATTGCTTAAACCCTGACCTTATTGAACCTTCCTTACCTATATCCAAGCTTGGGAAGAAATGTACCCGGTGATTTCCTTGCTTGGTTGCCAAAGATGATGAGTTCTAGGTAATAAAGGTTCATCCTTTATTAGGTTTGAGTGTGCCTTCCTCTTGCCTTTGTGAGTTAACTTGAGACTTACCCGATGATGGTTAATTTTAATCCCTTAGGTTGAGTGGTTGGTTTGAGACTATCATTCCTTTCCCTTGATGCTTTAAGACTTACCCGGTGATAAGTTTCTTTGGTTTGGAATAGCGGATAATGAGACCTCCTCGTGATCTATCCCACCTTCGAAACACCTTTTCTTTGCAATCCCAACTCTGTCCATGGATCTTTAGAAGTCTTGAATCAAAAACAACAATTGGATACGTTGATCTCTAGAATCTGCGCTTCCCCAATTATTACACATATTCATATCTTTGCTTTTATCGCTTTTGATCATTGATATCTGCATATTGCCTTAGATAGATTTCTTTTACCGTTCGGTTTCACCAAATCCCTATGATCGACCCTGGAGTATTTGCCGTTACCATGGTTGATCCGTACACTGCAGGTTAGCATATCGTTTAGGCTTTTATTTTAGATTATAAATTTAAAGCTTATTTTCACACTTACACTTTTGAGCGAACAAGTTTTTGGCGCCGTTGCTAGGGATTTGGTCTAAACCAAATTCAGTATTTTGGTTGTCTAGCTTAGACGCTCTTGCTTTTGTTATTGATCTTTTGCTTGAGTAGTTTTGCTTGCAGGAATTCTCTCTTTTTTTAGGTTTATGCGAAGTACTCGGAACAGTAGAGAACTCGTTCCTTACGATCTGGAACCAGAAAGAACCATCCGAAGAAGGCTAAGAGAAGTTAGTCAAAGAAGAATGGATGAAATTAATCCCCTAACTGCGTTGATACGATCCTTGGAACAAATGAGGGCTACAAAGCAAAAAACAAGTAATGCGGAGGAACGAGCACGTCAATTAGAGGAAGCAGCTCGTGAAAGGGAGGAAGCACTTCAAGCACAACTGGACGAGCTGAACAACAACAACAACAACAACATGAGAAACCAACTCCTTCAAAGAGGAGGAAACATATGTGTTGAAATTTCACCTCCTAATGCAGCTAACCCTCCTCTACAAGGTGCAACACCTTACCCTCCGGTGAGGAATGTTAGAGAGGATCCATTTGTGGAAAAGCCACAAACGCTTGGACAAAGAATGGATCCAACACTACGTACCCGCGCCATCGGAATAGATTTTGATAATCCCGCCGACCATTATTATGAGTTCCGCGCTAATGTTATCACTATGATCCGCCAAATTCAATTTGGAGGATCCCCATGGGAGTCTCCTCATCTACACTTACAAAACTATAAAATTATTATGGAAATATTGAGACCTGCTAGATTAGAAACTAACAATCATAAATTGCGAGGTTTCTCTTTTTCTTTGAAAGCCAGGGCGCAAGCATGGCTTCAATCTTTACAACATGGAAGAATAATCCCACGGGAGGATATGACCTCCGAATTTCTTACAAAATTCTTTCCACCTTCCAAGACAACTGAATTTAGAGGTAAAATTAATGCTTTTGCCATGAAAAATAGGGAAAGCTTGTTTGAGTCTTGGGAGAGATTCAAGGACCTTCTACTTGATTGTCCTCATCATGGAATCTCGTGATAGAGCTTCTTAAGATTTGTTACAAAGGCTTGGGTGAGGTCACTCAGTTCCGACTTCAATCCCTCTCCGGAGGTACTTTCATGGATAAATGCGTTGACGACACATGAGAATTTATTGAAAAGCAAGCTTCGGTGCAAGAAAAGTATTCCCAAAGAAGCCATGATGATAGACTCCGGCGTCCCGGAGTCCATGAGGCAAGTATTACTACCAATTTATTTGTTGAAGTTTGATAGCATGAATTATAGTCTATATTTTGGGATTAGTTTAGACGTCTTATCATCATAAATCTGCATGTATAGATGTATATTCTGCGGTTATATTGTTGTTTTGTCTACCTTTGCAGGAATCGAGGTCTACACCTAGTTTCGTTGTAATTGTAGGGAAAATGGCACGTTTTGGATCGAAATGGAGCTAAGGAGTCATTGGAGCTACATTCTGGATCTTTGAGAAGATCTCATGAAGCATGGAAATATTTAGAAAATTTATTTTGGACCAGCTTCATGATGATCTACATTCAGCTGAGATTCACTTCGATTACCTCCAGTACCACCTCGACCGAGGTGATCTTGAGGAGCGTCCCGACCGAGGCAAACACCTTGTCGCCGGCGAGATCTTTATTTTTGGCAGAGATCTTCTATTTTTAGAAGAAGGATATCTTATATTTTTTGCTGGATTTCTGGAAGGAATATATTATTTTTGGCTGATTTATTTTAAGAGATATGGATATATTTTCTAGGAAATTATCTTTTTAAGATATCTTATCTTTGGAAGATAATTCTCCTATATAAAGGGTTGAATTTTCCACAAGTTCAACGATGCTTAGGGCATCCAGCAATTGCAGGATTTTCTGAAGAGTTGAAGGAAGTTAAAGTTCAAGGAAGGAAGGAATCATAGTTGAAGTTGGCTTTTGAAGGAGTTTGTAAGATCTTCTTAGATTGCTTTTGGTTTGTTATCTTTTCTGAATTGTTACTTGAGGAACGCTGATTTGTTGTTTGATTCATTCAGTTATTGAGACCTTTGAGTTAAGGTTTTCTTGTTTGAATATTGATTCCTTTCCTATTAATTTGATTATTGTTATCATAATGATTGTTTGCTAAGTTTTTTATGCGATTCTAGGGTGATTGGTTGAAAGTTGTGGGAAAGATGATGATAGAATGATCTTAATCTCAACAGGACCGTGAAAGCTCGAGCCTTTACCTTAACCGTAGAACACCTCGCTCAGTCATTGAACATCTCGGCCGGGGTGGAATATAACTGAACATGGTGAACCTTTTCCTGAACCTATATGAGTTAAGATTCAAAGTATGCCAAATCCTATTCTTATTATACCTTTCCTAGTTCAACACAAACCTAGGATGAGAATTACCCGATGATTCATTTGCTTGTATACCCAAGATCATGAGTGTAGGTAATAAAGGTTTATCCTTTATTGGGGTTTGAGTGTGCCTTCATGCCATCGTTGTAAGTTACCCTGAGACTTACCCGGTAAAGGTTGTTCTATTTCCTTAGGTGGTGTGTTGGTTTGAGATTATAGTTCCTTTCCTTAGTACCTTGAGACTTACCCGATAATAGGAGCTTTGGTTTGGGATAATGAGTAGTGAGACTTACCCGGTAATCTATTCCCACCTTAGAAACACCTTCCCTTTGCAAACCTCAGCTTTGTCCGCATTATCTTTTGAGATTTTGAGTTGGAACCACAACTAGATGCTTTAATCCCTAGAATCCGCATTCCCTTTTTCTGACTTTATATCATCTTTGATTGCTTTAATTGCTTTTAGTAGTTATTTGACAACCGATTTCGTGCTTTGTTTCACCATAGTCCCTGTGTTCGACCCTTGGAATTCTTGCTTTTATTACAATTGATCCGTACACTGCGGGTTCGCATATTGTTCAAGCATACTTCTTGGGTTATAAATTTTAAAGCTTACACACACCTTTTTAAGAGAATAAGTTTTTGGCGCCGTTGCCAGGGACTTGGTCTAGACCAAGCCGGTTTCGGTAGTCTTTCGGGGCTATTGCCCTTGTTGCTATTGATTACTCTACTTGAGTGTTTTTGCAGGATCTTTTCTTAGGTTTATGCGAAAAACTCATGCTGGAAAGGAAATCGTTCCTTACTATCCCGAACCAGAAAAGACCTACAAAAGAAGATTGAAAGAAGCTAAGATGGCCAATCAAGACGATCGCGATCTTGAAGCCGAACTGAAAGAGGCATTGGAACAGCTACGCCTCAATAGAAAAGAACTACAACGTGAGAGAGAGGAGACTTGCACAAGAGCTGAAGGAATTGAAGCATATATGGCCACTCTAAGGGCCCAGTTTCTCTCTCGACCGATCCCAGATCCTCGACCGAGGCAAGACCAGCCCCAGTTGCCCCGGCCGAGATACACACACCACCTCGGATGCCTATCCGAGATGTTCTTTTTGCAGGAATTCCACAAACCCTAGGGTAGAGGATGGATCCTAATCAGCAAGTCAGGTGTCCAGGAGTCAACCTAGGTGATCCAGCTGAGCATGATTATGAACTTCGACCGCAAGTTCTAACTCTGATCCGACAATGTCAATTTGGAGGTTTAGAGAGCGAGTCTCCGCATCAGCATTTGCAAAACTATGAAATTCTGATGGAGACCTTGAGACCTTCAAGACTGGAGAATAACAACTACAAGTTGAGGCCTTTCTATTTCTCTTTGAAAGACAAGGCGCTTGCTTGGTATCAATCTCTTCCGGCCGGAAAAATCAACACTTTAGAAGAGATGACGACGGAGTTTCTTACTAAGTTCTTTCCTCCCTCTAAGACCGTTGAAATGAGGGGAAAAATCAATGCTTTTATTATGAAGGACAAGGAGAGTTTGTCCAAGTGATGGGAGAGATTCAAGGATATTCTATTGGATTGCCCACATCATGGGATTCCAAAAATCGAGTTGCTGGAAATTTATTTCAAAGATTTGGATGGAGCGACTCAATTCAATCTCCAACTACTTTCAGCCGGCACATTCATGGATATGCCGATAGATGAAGCTTGGGATTTCATCGAAAAGCAAGCTCTACACATGGAGAAGTACTCCCATCAAGGAACTGAAAATGGAGCAAGGAGAGTTAGCTTCCAAGACACATCATCAAATGGAGCTTAACTCACCTCGCTTAGCAATGAGGTAAAAGCATTGAAGGAGTTTTTAGTAGCTCAAACGAAGAAGGATCAAGATGGAGGATATCAAGGAAGAAACAACTATCAAGGGCCATGGAATAACAATTACAACAACAATAGAAACTCCAACAGCAACAATTGGAGATCTAATCAACAAAATTCCGGTAACCCTTATTCTCATGCTAATAATGCTTTTAACGCCCCCTCTTCTTCTTTTTTTGCTAATCCATTGAGAAGCCAGGAGCCCGGATCGAGTTCGTCCCATCCAAAATAGAAAGATGTTGTGCTGGAGGCAATTTTGGTCAAGCTTAACGTTATGGAGACATCAATGACTTCATTTTCAAAGGCACAAAAAGCCTTAGAGCAACAATTCTTCAACAAGGCGAATGAAGCGCCAAGAGATCCAGGGAAACTCCCAGCAAGGACAGAGAGCAACCCTAAGGGACAGATTATGGAAATAACAACACGTAGTGGACTGAAAACTACAGTTCCAGTACCTCGGTCGAGCCACGACCCGACGAACACTTCGGTCGAGGTGCCAACCGAGGTGGAGCCCCATAATGCGAAAGAAAAATCTGAAGTTTATGTCCACCTCCTACTTATAAACCACCACTTCCATTCCCTCAGTCGAGGGCGAGAGCACATCTAGACAAGCATTTTGGTAAGTTTCTAGACCTTATGAATAAACTACACATTAACATCCCTTTCCTTGATGCCATTCTAAAGATGCCCGCCTAAGGGAAGTTTTTGAAAGAAATTCTTTCAAGGAAGAGGAAGCTGGAAGATTTTGGGAAAGTGAGGATGACACCCAAATTAAGAGATCCCAGCTCATTTTGCATTCCCATTCAAGTTGGGGATGTAACCTATGATGCATTGTGTGATCTAGGAGCCAGCGTGAGTATCATTCCGCTAGAGCTATGCGAGAGAGTCGGACTTGGAGAGCCCAAGCCGGTGAAGATGACACTATACATGGCGGATCGCTCCATTACCCGTCCCGTGGGCATTTTGGAGGACGTTCCCGTCAAGTTATGTAATTTCTACTTACCTATAAATTTTTTTGTACTTGACATACCCGCAGATTATCCCATTCCTATCATTATCGGGAGATCATTTCTAGCAACTTCAGGTTGCAATGTGGATTGTAAGAACGCCAAGTTGAAATTCAACATTGGCGGTGATCATGTGGAGTTTGCATTACTTGCTGCAATGAAGGGAGAGCCGCTTGAGGATGATATCTTCAACATCTATGATGAAGAAGAATCAAGAGAATTGGTGAGCTCTATCCTTATTAACGATCCTCTTGAAAGAGTTCTTAGTTTTAGTTTAATGGAGGAAGGTATAGATGTCTCTTGTAATGCAGATATACGGAGCTTAAAAGCATTAGAAGGAAATCCAAGAGCTAAGATTAAGAAGCTAATCCAAGAGAAGAAGAGCAATTTACGTTTCGGTCCCAGTTCAAGTACCTCGACCGAGGCACTGCCTGGACCAAGCGAGGTGTTCTTATCTGAAGAACGTCTCGGTCACTCACCTTGGATACTGACCGAGACATCAAGCGAGATGTTGTCAACTGAGAACAACAAACTTCCTGACTCGTTTTCTGAGAGTCACTTACAGTTGGTGGAGCACTGGCTCTGCCAAGTTTCTGATGGTAAAGAGGCTTGGTATGTTGATATTGTAAATTACTTTGTTTGCCAAGAAATACCGCCCGGATTGCGTCCTTTGTTTCCGCTGGTGCGTCCAGAGCATACCTTGTTGGTATGTTTCCTTCTTTCTTTCCTTTGACCTTGGCTTTAGTTGTAGAGCTAGGCTGGCTTGGTTAGAATGAGTTTGTTAAGGAGCATGATAGAGATGTGCCTTAGGCACTCGTGTTGATGTTGATGTTATGCCATAGGCATTTGTGAGCTTGTTATGATTTTGAGGTTTAGATTGAGGTTGTAGGTTGGTTCTGGTTATGGAGACGAGTCTCCTAATCCTTTCAGGTAATGATATTGTGTTCCTTGCTCTTGCAGGCGTTGGTTTCTTCCCCAAGGAGAAGCTGTGACGTGGTTTTGGATATGAGTGTATGAGGTAAGTCCATAGGACTTACTTAGCGTTCAGTTATGGATTTGTGTGATTGTGATGGTTGTGTGTGTTCATATGATTGTGCATTTATAACCTAAACCGGACTAGGATGACCATTTATTACATTTAATGGCCCAAGTGTATTATAACGGGCAGTAACCACTTGTCAGAAGCTCGCCGATAGTGGAAGGAGGTGCTCGGAAGCCAGTAGCTCAGGGGGGAGGTAGATCCCCATGCAACACCTGGGTTAAAGGGGGAAGCATTTGACCTTTGCTTCTATTCGGTGATAATTAGAAGATTTTGGGAATCACGTGACTACGGTGCTGAGAACATATGAGGAGAACTACCCGACCTATGATTTCGAGTTAGTGGTGGTAGTTCAAGTTCCAAGATTTGAAGACAATACCTGTGTGACATTTCGTGTCAAAGTTTCATAGATCATAGGAGGTTGAAGCATATTTTTATGCAATAAAGGTTGAATAACTGCCAGCGTCGATGGTTTGAGTTGATCAAGGACGCTGACCTTGAGATTTGTACCATTCTGGCAAGGAGAATGTGGTTATTGATGCCTTGAATAAGAAGACGCCTCGAGAGAAGGCGATTGTTGGAATTGCTGTACAGTCTCAGTTTCAAAATGATCTAGCTTGGTTAGATTTGGACCTACAACTGTTGATAAGGACGTTAGTTTCATGTTTAAGGATTTTACTTGGTTCATTGGATGAGGTCCAACAAAAACAGGGGACTTGCCTGACCTTGAGGGAACTTGATAGAAGGATGCCTCATGGCGAGGCACCACAGTTCTTTAATGGAACAGAAGGAGTATGAGGCGCCGCAACTGCGTCAATATAACCGCTTATGCGGAGTCGAGTGGAGAAGATTATAGTACACTCATAGTACACCTTCTTTAGTACATCCATGTACGAATAAGAGGTACCACGAAGTAGTAAATCAGGTTAAAGTGTTACTGACCTGGAGATGAGCTCATCCACTATCCGTGTTGTTGTGGAAGTGAGAGGACTTTTCTGTGGACTTGTGATGGGATTGAGACCCAATAAGAGTTTTGGTGTTATCCAGATTATTAGTAACAGATTTACGAAGTTGACACGTTCCATCTCTACAGAGAGACGTGGCTAGTGAATGAAGTAACAAAGGAGTACACTAGACAGATGGTGGGACTCCATAAGTGTACCGAGGACGATCGACTATGATTGTAGTAGACGGTTTACTTTGAGGTTTTGATAGCAGATTCAGACTGCTTGGGGAACGCGTCCACATATCATGATTGAGTTTTACCTCAGACAGGCGGTCAGTCTGAGAGAACCCTCCAGACCGTAGAGGACATGTTGTGAGCTTGTGGGATGAATTGGGAACAGGTACGATCTATTTATCTCCCACTCGTTGAGTTCTTATACCACCACCGTTGGTATGCATCTATAGGGATGGCTCCTATGAGGCGTTGTGTAGACATAGGTGTCATACACCTTTATGCTGGGAGGAGCCTAGCAGTACCAGTGGGATAGCGCCAGAACAGATTCATGTCTGGTTGAGAGTAACTCTAACGCGAGGCGTCATACGTTATGGCATAAAGGGGAAGCTGAGTCTTCGATATGTCAGTCCTTTCGAGATACTGGATAGAGTTGGGAGAGCAGTGCACAGATTGGCTTTGCCACCGAAGTTAGAGGGTGTTACCCTATGTTTCATGTATCTCAGCTGAGGGAGTACATACCAGACCTGAGGCACATTGTGAGTTATGATGATCTAGTGGTTGAGCCGGACTACACTTTTGCAAAACAACCTTTTGTAGTTCTAGAAAGAGAGGTGTGAGACGCCTGCATTCGAAAGATATTCCTATGATGAGGATACAGTGGTCGAGACGAGGACCGGATGAGGCTACCTGGGAGAAGGAGGATAGTATCCAGAGGAACTATCCAGAGTTCTATGCGGAGTTAGAGGCACCCGTAGGATCCACGAGTAGATCTTAGTGCCTTTTTGGTGAGTGCTTGTATGCTATGGGCTTATGTGATATGATATGTTTTCATGCTAGCTTTGATATGTGCATCTGATCAGTTAGATCTTGTTTGCTAGCACGATATAGGTATAGGTGGAGATGGTTCTTTCCTCCATGCTATTGTAATATGTTTAGGATTAGCTGGAGATGGTTCTTTCCTCCATGCTATTATTGATGAACATAGTGTGAGTGGAGACAGTTTTCCTCCACATAGTTGTGTTACGAGTACGATTGGCTGGAGACGGCTTTCCTCCATGCCTTGTGATGTGGTTAGTAGTTGGCTAGAGATGATTTTTCCTCTATGCCTTTGGATAGCGTTATGATCTTGTTGCTGGAGTTGGTGATTCCTCCATGTTGTGTTTTGAGGTTATAGAGTGTTATAGCTTAATAAGTTTTAACGGAGATGTGATACCTCCGATAGGGAGAGTGTCTATACCTCGGCATATGGGTCCAAGGGGATTTGGGAATTGTTCAAGTTTCGGGACGAAACTTTTTCTTAAGGGGTGTGTGATGTAATAGCTAGGATTTCCGAATTCTAATTAATATTGATTAACTTAATCAGTGATAGTAATTGACATATAACTCGCAAAGATTGCGTAAGTGTTGAGTATAAGTCCCACCGTTATGTTCCTCGCGTAATTTTGGGTTTATGGTGAAATTTTTACTTTTTTCCCCGGGTAATTATTTTTACCCTCCGGTATTATTTTGAGCATTTGGGAGTCCCAATTAATAAAAATGCAGTTGAGAGAAATGATCAGGACATCGGACATGTCCTAGATATGAAATAACATGGAAAGGCAAAACGGACAAAAGAGTCGCTATTTCGTTTCTTAACGGCTAAGAAAGACGGCTTAGGAATACACGTTTTCCGAGGCAATTGTGGAATAATTATCCCTACAATATTCAAGATCTATTATTCCAATTTCGAGAAGTTTGGATAAGGGGGTTCAACCCGCCTTTGGATCGGTTAAAGGATAATTATCGACTTCGCTAAAGGATAATTATCGTCTTCACTATAAATAGCGGAAAATCGTTTATTAATTCATTTCCTTTCACGTTTCCTCGTAAAAGCTCTAATTTCTCTCAAACTTCAAACTTAGATCTACTATCCGTTTCTAATACGATTTCAATTCCGTTTGAGTTTCTGGATTCCTCTCTTCATTCTCTTCATATCGGTACCGAGTTTCTGCATTTCCGAGCAGATGAAGACCTGGTCGAGCATATGTGTCATGAGGACGGTTCCGTCGCTTAGATTCCGGTGAATTTGATGTTGTACATGTGTAGCCTGCGTCGTTGTGATTCAGAATCTTCTTTCAGATCGTCAATCGGGTTAGTAACGAATAAGTTATGAATTTATTCGTTTTCCGTACTGTGATTTGGCCTAAATTGACCTTAGGCTTTTCAAAATGGATAATTAATTCCATTATGATTATACTATTCTGGTGTTATGGGTTGTTTGCTTTGTGAAATCTGATGACAGGTGGGCTTAGAAATGGCCTGCGGGCAAAATGTTATTCTGGCAAAATTTAATTAATTAATTAAAGGTTAATTAATTAAATTAGGATTAAATTTGAGATTGAGGAATACTGATTAGATGCATGGTAGGTGTTAGAATGACTTGAGGATCATCATGATGTTTTGGATATCGGTTATGGCTTTAAGGTTTAGTATGTGTACGAGTATGATGAGATGTTATGTTGAGGATATGCTTTAGGCATTTATGAATGTGTTGAGGATGTGAGGTTTAGATTTGAGATATAGGTTTTTTGTGGTTAGTGAGACGAGTCTCCTAACCTTTGCAGTATGTGATTGTGTGTGCCTTGGTATTGCAGGCGTTGATTACTTCCCCAAGGGGAAGCTGTGACGTGGTACAGGTTACGAGTATATCAAGTAAGTCCATAGGACTTACTTAGCGTGCAGTTGTGGATTGTATGATTGTGATGGTGGTGTGTGTTCATATGATTGTGCATTTATAACCTAAACCGGACTAGGATGACCATTTATTACATTTATTTAGCTCAAGTGTATTATAGCGGGCGGTAACCACTAGTCTTCGCCTGCTGGTTAGGAAGAGGTGCCTGGAAGCCAATAACACAGGGGGGACGAGTGACGATCACCCCCAATGCAAACCCCTGTGTTAACGGGGAAAGGGACGAGGTTCTTTAGGTTCCTTGTGTTACAAAAGAAGTTGAATTAGTAATGGAATAACGTAATGAAAGATAATAAATGAATGTGTGTGGCATTGCATGTATGAGATGTTGATGTGTGGTTGTGCTATTACCTTCATGCTTTTCATTGTTGTTGCTAACGGTTTCATACCGTGTTGTAGATGATCTGCAGGTTAGGAAGACAGCAGGGTGAGACAGATGGTGTGGCCAGCCGAGGCTTCTGTACATTAGGATGCGTGGGATATGGGATCTTTTGTTTCAGATGTTGCGGTTTGATGTTTTGTACTCGGCTGTGAGTTTGTAAACTCTTTTGATGTATCCTATACAACTTTTATGTATTTGGTTTTAATTTACCTGTGCCTTGTTCTAAGATCCAGTGAACTTGTTGTCAGGCTAGGGTCAGGATCCATTGTGAGATCCTAGCCCAATGTGACACTCCAAGTCCCGTGGATTTGGGGTGTTAAAAAAAATCGCCCCAAAAATCGGACGATTTTCTTCAGAGGGGGACGATTTATCGGTGATTCCTCAGGTTTCTACGAACTTAACTGTAGTTGTTCTTAACTCTAATAGTGCACTTCCCTCACCTTTAGAGGCTTCTCCCATGACATTGGATGGTCATGAATCATCAATCAAAGCACCTCCTTCGTTGGAATTGAAACCACTCCCTACACACTTAAGGTACGCATTCCTTGGACCTAACTCTACATATCCTGTTATAGTTAGTGCAAATCTGAATGATGATGAACTTGAGAAGCTTATGAATGTTCTAAGACAACATAGGAGAGCACTAGGCTCTACCATTGATGACTTGATAGGCATTAAACCTTCTCTATGTATGCATAAAATCTTAATGGAAGAGGATTACAAACCTTCACGTCAACCTCAAAGACGGTTAAATCCGATCATGAAAGAGGTCGTGAAGAAAGAAATCCTTAAACTACTTGATGCAGGTATCATCTTCCCTATCTCCGATAGCAAGTGGGTGAGTCCCGTGCAGTTGGTACCAAAGAAAGGAGGCATTACCGTTGTTGCCAATAAGAACAACGAGCTTATTCCCACAAGGACAGTTACGGGATGGAGAATGTACATCGACTACCGTAAACTGAATGTGGCCACCAGGAAGGATCATTTTCCCCTTCTTTTTATTGATCAAATGATGGAAAGGTTTGCCCAACATTCTTACTTTTGTTATCTAGATGGTTATAGCGGTTTCTTTTAGATTCCCATTCACCCGAATGATCAAGAGAAGACGACCTTCACGTTCCCTTGGGGTATGTTTGCCTATAGAAGGATGTCATTCGACTTATGCAACGCTCCAACCACCTTTCAAAGGTGTATGATGGCAATCTTTTCGGAGTATGTAGAGAATATCATGGAAGTATTCATGGACGACTTTTCAGTATATGGTTCTTCCTTTGATAACTGTCTCTCTAATCTTTCACTAGTCCTTAAGAGATGTGAAGACACTAACTTAGTTTTAAAGTGGGAGAAGTGTCATTTTATGGTCACCGAAGGAATTGTGTTAGGTCATTTAATATCGAATAGAGGAATAGAGGTTGATAGAACCAAGACAGAAATTATAGAGAAACTACCTCCTCCATCCTCGGTGAAAGGAGTTAGAAGCTTTTTAGGACATGCAGACTTCTATAGGAGATTCATAAAAGATTTTTCTAAGATTTCAAAACCCTTAACTAATCTTTTAATGAAGGATGTAACTTTCGAGTTTTCGAAAGAATGTTTAGATGCTTTTTGTAGGATCAAAGAGGCTTTGATTTCAGCACCCATTATCCAACCACCCAATTGGACTCTTCCTTTCGAGATCATGTGCGACGCAAACGACGTCTCTATAGGAGCCGTACTGGGACAGAAGAAAGATGGTCGTACACACGCCATCTACTATGCTACCAAAACGCTAGACGAAGCTCAATTAAATTATGCTACTACGGAAAAAAAACTTCTAGCCGTAGTTTATGCTTTTGAAAAATTTTGTTCCTATCTTGTAGGTGCGAAGGTGATAGTCTACACGGATCATTCAGCAATCCGTTACTTGTTTACAAAGAAGGATGCGAAGCCAAGGCTTCTAAGATGGATCTTGCTCTTACAAGAGTTCGATCTAGAGATCCGTGACAAGAAGGGCTCGGAAAATTCAGTTATTGACCAACTTATTCGTCTTTCACACCTCACCAATGAGGCGGATGAGCTCCCTATAGACGACTCATTCCCTGACGAACAGCTCCACGAGATTGAAGAATGTCTTCAACATATCTCGAAAGGTAATGATCAATGGTTTGCTGACATTGTAAATTACCTTGTTTGTCAAGAGATTCCCCCCCGGACTTTCGTATGCTCAAATAAAGAAGTTCTTTAAGGACGTCCGGCATTTCTATTGGAAAGAACCTCTTCTCTTCAAGAGAGGTCCCGAAGGCATATATAGGAGATGCATTCCAGAGGATGAGGTGGAAAGTGTCATCCTCCATTGCCATTCTCTACCTTGCGAAGGACATGCTAGTTCCCACAAGACATGTGCTAAGGTACTTTGTTCCGGTTTCTTTTGGCCTACCTTATTCAAAGATGTGCAGAAATATGTTGTTGCTTGTGATGCTTGTGAAAGGAAAGGTAATATTTCAACGAGGAATGAGATGCCCCTCAACAACATACAAGAAGTGGAGATTTTTGACGTATGGGGAGTAGACTTTATGGGACCATTTCCATCCTATTGTGGAAACCAATACATACTTCTAGCCGTAGACTATGTCTCAAGATCGGTAGAAGCAATCGCTTCTCGTACTAATGATGCAATGGTGGTGATGAAGTTCTTTAATAGAACGATATTCCCAAGGTTCGGGACTCCCTGAACCATCATTAGTGATGGAGGAACGCACTTCACAGCTCGTTGATTTGAGACTTTATTGGCTAAGTATGGGGTAATCCATAAGATAGCTATGACATACCATCCGCAAACTAGCGGACAAGTTGAGATATCCAATAGAGAGATTAAGGAAATTTTAGAGAAAACTGTCTCTAAAACACGAAAGGATTGGTCAATGAAGCTCGACGATGCGTTATGGGCGTACAGGACTGCCTTTAAGACACCTATAGGTACGACTCCATATAACCTTGTTTATGGAAAATCTTGTCATCTTCTTGTAGAGCTAGAGCATAAAGCATATTGGGTTGTCAAGTGGCTCAACTTTGACATGAAAGAAGCCGGAGAGAAGCGGCTATTGGACATCAACGAGCTAGAAGAGATCCGGCTGAATGCGTATGAGAACACAAAGATCTACAAGGAAAGAACGAAGCGTTGGCATGATAAGCACATCATTCCAAAAGATTAGAAAGAAGGAGATCAAGTTCTTCTATTCAACTAAAGGCTTTGACTCCTCCCAGGTAAACTTAAATCCCGCTGGACAGGACCTTATGTAATTAAACGTGTTTTCCCCATGGTGCAGTTGAAGTATGGGGTGAAAAAAGCGGAAGTTTCAAAGTAAATGGCCAACGGTTGAAGAAGTACACACCGGAAGTTCCGGTTGAGGAGATAGCTCCTATCCTCCTCCATTGAACATCAAAACAAACAACGTCCAGCTAAAGACGATAAATCAAGCGGTTCTTGGGAGGCAACCCATGGTAGTATAGCTCTTTTCTTTTCTTTTCACTTAGAATAGCTTAGTTTAGTTGTTTTCCTTTCTTTTGTTTTGCTTTTGTTTGTTCCTCGATGCACTCTTGGTTTGTTTGTGTCAAAAATAGCAGGAACTAGGTCCAAATTTGGGAAATCAATGAAGAAAAGGGACACCAAATAGTTCAAATTTCAATCTTCAAAGAAAAGAAGGAAGGAAATCGAGCTACACAGAATAAATCGAACGATTCAAGAACAGAGCAAGACGATTTTTGGCAATAGGGAGAAAAATCACCCAAAAAATCGACCCCCCTTAAGAAAATCGTCCGATTTTTATCCTCAAGCTGAGAAAGTGAAGAAAAATCGGGCCGACAAATAAATCGACCCTATAAATCGTCCGATTTTCTTTGCGAAACCTCCGGCCTATATAAAGTCTTCTCCACTCGATTGTTTGTTTGCTGAGATTGATTGAGGGGTTTTCTTAGAAATACCCCTATGAGACTGTGTGTGGTGTTAGTTTGCTCAGAACTTTACAGATTTGTGAGTTGTGTTGAAATCGACAGAAAAATCGACCCAACCCAGATAAATCGTCCGATTTTTTTGTGCAGAGTGGAGACTATGAAAAGAATCTTTAGGAATGCGGGGAAGAAGAAGGGATCTTCTTCCAAAGCCCCTCTCCCACTACCACCACCCTCCCAATCTAAACCAAAACTCCCTCCTCCCCTCTCCAAACATAAGAAGACATATGAACGTCTCTTAGATCGTCCCTTCACCCCTCCTCGATACATTGTGCTAGATGACTTAGACTCTTTGTTTGTTCGAGAGGATGTGGACATGATGCTAGATAGAGTGGGGTTGAGCCAGTTGTTCGCCACTTAGCGTGCGTGCAATCAAGCTTTAAATTTATATAAAAATTAAATTAAGCAAGCGAACCCGCAGTGTACGGATCGACGTAGTTAAGCAAGAATTTCAGAGTATCGAACACAGGGATTTGGGGGGTTAAATCCAGTTATAAATCGTCAAGCAAGTGAATGTATGAAGCTTTGCAAATATTGGGAAAATAGCAACCCTAAAGATCTAGGTATCTAATTGTTGCAATCGATTCAAGATATACTAAAGAACTAAGGACAGAGTTAAGAGTTGCAAAGGTATGCTAAGGTAAAGCAATGTACGGTGAAGTTCCAGAACTTTATATGACTTATCTAAAGACACTCTCTATAAAGGTTGTTGAGGCTTCAGTATAGAAAGGATCTAAAGACAAGAATTAATATCAAATACCCAAACTTGCAATCCAAGGATCAAGACTAACTAAACCGATTAAGGTTGTGACACTCGAAATCGAAGTAGAGGTTGTTGAGGCTTCACTACTACCTAGAAAGGACAAGTCAAGACTAGATTAAAGCAAATCTTTAACCTTGGATCAAAGTAAAAGCAAGGTTCGTAAACTGACACAAATTACGGGTGGATCTTGAGTTCCACGGCCGTGGAACCTCAAGAACAGGCCGTGATTCTGGCTCGTCGGCGAAATCTCTCTAACTCTCAGGGTCCAATCAATTTACGATCGATCTATCATCATCTAAGCCACAACTATCAACCTTTCACCTTAGAATTACTAAAGGGCTTTAGCCAACAACAGTCATTATGATATCAAATTCAAGATTAAGAAGAATGAAAGATGTAAACCTTCGAAAACCTTCAATAAACTTCAAATCAATCTCAAATCCACAAACAAAGGTAATGATGTATATCAGATTTGGCATAACACAAACCAATCACAATCCTTGATAAAAACGAAGAGCGGGATGTCAATCCGTCTTCTAATCAAACCTAAGGACAAAGCGCAACTTCCAAATCTTCAAGCCTTTGCAAATCTCCATTGCAAAATGGCAATCTCCGCACGTCCAACTGGAACCCTAGGCACGTGCAAATAAGCGTAAGCGAAGGTGCCGAAATCTCCCTCATTCAGTCCTTTTATAGGGAAAGATAAAATAAGTTTCCGGCCCGTGAGCGTAGACAATGTGTCTATATTTTATTCGTCAAAAGATTGCCTAAATCACGGTTTTATGGAATTCCACGCCCGTGGTTTAGAGCGTGGAATTGGACTACGGTTCTTCACAACTTCCATGACCGTACTTTATACCGTGTAACTCTCTGGAATGCTCCACGCTCATGTTGCCAAGTTCCATGGCCGTGGTTTAGAGCGTGGACTTCATTACGGCCGTATTTTAGAGCGTGGAAGCATAGGTTGCTCATAATTCCCTTTGTTTCGTGTCATTCCTCATCCTAGCATCTTCATTGGCTTCTTTGTGGTGTCCTCAATCCTTGGATATGCTCAATCCATCTCCATCCTCTCATAATCCATTCGGTTTTAGCTTTTATTCGCCTACAATCAACACAAAGCTTATGTAGACCTCTATATCGACAATATAGACAAACTAGCTCACAATTGCTTCAATGCTTTATCAATGAACACTATAATGGATGAAATACATCTAGAAAATGTGCCTAAAATATCACAATATTTCATGTTAACAAAATACGCCATACTTGCCACTTGCTTGTCCCCAAGCAAGGTCTTTCAAAAGCTTTAAAACTCAAGTTAGGATGAAATATGGATGCACTTCTTAAAGCAAAACATATTTTAAGTAAATGTGCTTCTAGTCGATAGATCATTCTCAAATCTTGCTTCATTCGTTCAAAAGACTCTCATATACATAATCAAAGAATAAAGAGGAAAGAAAACTCATGAATTGATCAAACTTCCATGTAAGCATCATAACCTTTAAACATTATCAAAATCAATCATAAGAAACTTCAATTTAGATCACCAAGTCATATAACATTCTCTTGATCTTAAGGACTTTCAAGTAAGGTCTAGAATGCGGAAAGGGAGAGGAGATTGTAAGGAATGTGGTGCATGAACCCGGGAAAGTGGATAACTAACTCTTTTCTTCTTCTCTTGCGGTTTTGCAACACTTTCAACTTAGAGCTTTGCTCTCTTCTTTTGTACATAATTTTTCGACTTTACTTTGGAGTTATGGATAGAGGTGCACAAAAACCGAAGCCTATGAGATTGGCGGTTCTCAATTTTGCGAGATGCCTCAAACCCTTGATGCACATGCCATAATCCGTTAGGAATATCGCTCAATCCGACTTTGGCAAGACACAAACACCCGGCTATGTGAATGGTGCCGAGTTACTCATCGTCGTGATTGACTTCCCCAAACCTATAAGTTCTTTCTATTCTTTGAATGCAAAAATATTGCTTTCATGGCCCTCCCACATCAAACATGCCAAATATCAACTCCTCCAAATTCCCGGATAGATAAAGGAGGCCATTATTTCATTGAGGGGCTAAATGATCAAAGAAAGAAGAAAGAAAATCGAATTGGCTTAATCATTTCGACAAGAAGTATAAGAACTTATCATGTGATTTCAACCTTGATTTCTCAATATGATTTAGGTAACATTCTTCACATTATGAAACTTGCAAAAGAGGAATAATTAACTCATTCAATTTCTTTTCAATTCACTATTTGTTTAAGCATGCGATTCTCATCAAAACTCAATTCACAAGTAGTGATTATCATAGAAATCATCTCAATCCTTAGAAGCACAAAATTTTCTAAATTTTTCGATTTTTATGGGTTTTTCAAAAGCTTTTCATGCAATGCGATAATGAAACATGTAACAATGGAATGAAACATGCAAGGTGTTCTCAATCAAAGCAAGCAAAGTGAGTAGAGTTATTACAAACGAATAGTCACACCCCACCTCATACTTGAGACAAACATTGTCCCTAATGTTCAAAAAGAAATAAAGAAAAGAAAGAAAGAAAATGAACTCACAAGAAGGTGGTGGAGTGGCTAAAGCAGTAGATCATCATCATCCTCACTAGGGTGCCGGTGGTGGTGGAAACGGGAAGAAGTCGGGATCATATTTCCGCCCAAACTGTTGGCGGTAAATGTCTCTCATCATCCGGTCATGCGCATCGGCTCGTGCATCCCTAGCATCTGCGCGGATCTCCAAGGCTCCGACCCTACTGGAAAGATCGGTGGCCCAATCCGGCAGCTGCTCGTACCATCCCGGCGGTTGGCTATACCACGCTGGTGCATCTGACGGTGCTGGTGCGGGTTGTACCACTGAGGAGGGGTCGCCATCCATGTTGGCCTCTCACTCACGCTGGCGCGGCGAGAGGAAGAACCAGAAGCTCTAGCGGGGCGGGGAGAGTGTCTAGGGAAGTCGGGAACTGCATCCGGCTGATCCGGGAAGGTACCATAATCGTGCTCCTCACCTCCTCCCTCAAACTCATCCTCTCCTCTCATCTCCTCCTCCTCTACAACAGGTGGCTCAGGGGGAACGTAAGGGGGTGCTACTAGTCTATTTGCATGCATAGCAGCGAATGTCTCCTTCCAATTATGGCGTCCAGCCATAATGGAATACTCGGGAAGCCATGTAACCCCTCTACCTCCTCTACCCTCCCAAGGCATGGCAGCAGTAGGTGGACCTCTATGTCTAGGAAAGATAATGCCTCGAGTCATGAGGCTCTAGAGTCCTAGAGGTCTAGCAGCTATCCTGGTGCATGCGGAGAAGTCGATACCAAGCTGCCTAGCAAGGTGGGTGACCATCCCACTGTATCCAATATTGCCGGCCCTCTTATTCTTTAGCTTACTCATAGTAGAAGCTAAGAGGGTGGCATAGTCAGCCGGCCTGCCATGCAGCATACAATAAAGCAAAAACAGCTTGTCAGTCTTGATTTTCTGAGGAGTCTCCGTCCTAGGGAAGAGACACTCAGAAAGCACTCGGTGGGCAATCTTCAAGGCTAAGTGATAAATCAACTTAGCCTTGGTATCAGCAGGTTGCCAGTTGTCCTCGCTGGCGTATACCATAGCAATGTCCTCCCAAAAATCTTTGGCGTACGCGCCACTAGGGAATCGACCATTGAAGGTCTCTTGGAGCCCAAAGAAGGCTCCAAACTCCCGAATCGAGAACTCATAGTTTCACTCCATCAGCCGGAAAGAAACTGTCCTATCAACATGACTGGGCTCGAATGAGATCACAAACTCTCTAGTGATCTCCTCATATGCATCTTCCCGAATAGCGGAAAAGATGATCAACCCTACTCTATCCAACAACCAAGTGAGATCCCCTACCACATTTAGTGGCTCTAATTCCTCAAGCAGTAAATATCTTGGTCCTATGACCGCTCTCTTCTCGATCCTTTCTAAGGCATCGAGATAGTCCTCATGCATCTTAGGGACTCT
Organism: Fagopyrum esculentum; assembly: GCA_033239045.1. NCBI lineage: Eukaryota > Viridiplantae > Streptophyta > Magnoliopsida > Caryophyllales > Polygonaceae > Fagopyrum > Fagopyrum esculentum. Next base: position 106,837,152 of record BSUD01000002.1, read on the forward strand.
AGGGGATGGTGGTGAGGGTGGTGATGGTGGCTCAGTAGGGGGTGCCTGGGAGGAGGAGGAAGCATTACCTTTCCTCTTCTTGTTTATAGCTGACATTCTCCTAACCAAATCCATCTCAGTTCGAAAATTACAGCCTGTTCTAACAATTCCACGGCCATGGTTCTTCCAGAGACCGTGGTTCGGCTCAGAATTTCTTAAAACTCAACAGATTCACACCAAACTCAACAGAAGGCAGCCCTAGACTAGTTCCAATCTAATTCCAATCAGTTCTCCTAAAAATTCTTGCAAAAACTGAGGCAAATCGACAAAGTGAGAGAAGAGATAAAAACCTAGATTTTCGGGTTTTGAAATCCAAATTCTGTCTTCTCCGGTGATTTGCCACTCGAATCGTTGCTTGGATCTTGTAGGTGATTGGATTTGCTTCACTTTTGGTCAAAGAATCATTCGAAACGATTAACGAACGGGAATTTGAGAGAGGGGGACGATTTCGGCGTTCTTGGGCGTGGAATTGGGGGTTTTGGTGTGTTTTGTGAAGAAACGTGGTTTTTATAGTGCCCGTAAATTTTTTCGAAAATTACGGTCACTTGGGGGTTTCCACGGCCGTGAAAATGTACGGAACCGTGGTTTTGGTGATTTTTCTCAGGCTTTTACAAATTACGGTCACTGTAGCTGTCACGGCCGTGGTTTTGGCCGTGGAACTCTCTGTAATGTGTCAAAGTCCAAGTTTCGTCAATTTTTCTTCAAACCTTTCCTTCTTCCTTTCTCTTCCACTGATCCTACATCCAAAAACACGAACATACCGGAAGGTATCGAAGGCAAAACAAAATAAAAACGTCTAAACTATTCTAATCTATGAATCAAAAACAAAAACGTAAGTGCAATACCTTGGGTTGCCTCCCAAGAAGAGCTTGTTTAAGGTCCGTAGCTAGACCATATTCGCACTTATTCGAGTGCGGTGGGCGCGAACTCTTCATCTTGGAGTTCCGGTGTATACTTCTTGAGTCGTTGACCGTTCACGTTAAAGCTTCCGCCCTTTTCACCCCATATTTCAACTGCACCATGGGGAAAAACACGTTTGATTAGATAAGGTCCAGTCCAACGAGATTTAAGCTTACCTGGAAAGAGACGAAGCCTTGAATTGAAGAGGAGAACTTGATCTCCTTCTTTGAGGTCCTTTGGGATGATATGCTTATCATGCCAACGCTTCGCTCTTTCTTTATAGATCTTGGCGTTTTTGTAGGCGTTCAAGCAAAGTTCTTCAAGCTCGTTAAGGTCCAAGAGACGCTTTTCTCCCGCCTCCTTCATGCTGAAGTTCAACCACTTTATTGCCCAATACGCCTTATGCTCCAATTCTACCGGCAAGTGACAAGACTTCCCATACACAAGGTTGTATGGTGTTGTTCCGATGGGAGTCTTATATGCAGTCCGGTACGCCCACAATGCGTCATCTAGTTTCAAAGACCAATCCTTCCTTGTCCTTGAAACCGTCTGCTCTAGGATCCCTTTAATCTCCCGGTTTGAGATCTCCACTTGTCCACTAGTTTGTGGATGATAAGGGGTGGCGATCTTGTGAGTCACCCCATACTTAGCTAAAAGAGCTTCGAAACGTCGGGCAATGAAGTGAGAACCTCCATCACTAATGATAGTCCGTGGTGTCCCAAATCGTGGGAAGATGGTCTTGTTAAAGAACTTAACCACAACCATGGCATCATTGGTGGGAGAGGCAATTGCTTTAACCCATCTCGAAACATAATCCACTGCTAAAAGTACGTATTGGTTTCCACAAGATGATGGGAAAGGTCCCATGAAGTCTACTCCCCAAACGTCGAAGATCTCAACCTCTTGGATGTTGTTAAGAGGCATCTCGTTCCTCCTAGATATGTGCCCTGTTCTTTGACAAGCATCGCAGCAGGAAACAAAGGTTTGCACATCTTTAAATAAAGTACTCCAAAAGTATCCAGATTGCAATACCTTAGCGCTAGTCTTGTTCGAACTAGCGTGTCCTCCACAAGGTAGTGAATGACAATGACGGATGACACTTTGCATCTCATCTTCCGGTACACATCGCCGAATGATGCCGTCCGGACCTCTCTTAAAGAGGAGAGGTTCGTTCCAAATGTATTCCCGAACATCCTTAAAGAACTTCTTTCTTTGTGCGTAGGATAATCCGGGTGGTAATTCCTGGCAAACCAAATAGTTAACAAAATCAGCAAACCATGGTTCATTACCTTTGGTGATCACGTCGATGCACTCCTCTATGATATGTAAATGCTCGTCCGGAAAGGAGTCATCTATAGGTTGATGGTCGTCCTCTAGATGTGGTAGACGACTCAAATGATCCGCAACAAAATTTTCCGAACCCTTCTTGTCACGGATCTCTAGATCGAATTCTTGTAGGAGAAGAATCCATCTAATTAGCCTTGGTTTCGCATCTTTCTTCGCAAGCAAATACCGAATCGCAGCATGATCCGTGTACACAATCACCTTAGCACCTACAAGATAAGAGCGAAACTTTTCAAATGCATATACAATTGCTAAAAATTCCTTTTCGGTAGTGGCGTAGTTGAGCTGCGCTTCATCTAGCGTCTTGCTAACGTAGTAAATGGCATGGGTTCGTCCTTCCTTTCTTTGCCCAAGCACAACCCCTATGGCTACGTCACTTGCGTCACACATAACCTCAAAGGGAAGATTCCAATCCGGAGGTTGGATAATCGGGGCTGAGATTAGAGCTCCCCGAATCATATTAAACGCATCTAAGCATTCCTGCGAGAAATCAAAAACTGCATCCTTCATTAATAAATTAGTGAGCGGTTTTGATATCTTGGAAAAATCCTTTATGAAACGCCTATAGAATCCAGCATGTCCTAGAAAACTTCTTATCCCTTTCACTGAAGTTGGGGGAGGAAGCTTTTCTATTGTTTCTATCTTAGCTTTATCCACCTCAATCCCTCTACTAGAGACTAAGTGTCCTAATGCAATGCCTTCTTTCACCATAAATTGACACTTCTCCCAATTAAGAACTAGGTTAGTGTCTTCACACCTTTGTAGTACAAGAGCAAGGTTAGAAAGACAATTTTCAAAAGAAGAGTCATAAACGGAGAAATCATCCATAAAGACCTCCATGATCTCCTCTATATACTCCGAAAAGATAGCCATCATGCATCTTTAAAAGGTGGTTGGGGCGTTGCAAAGCCCAAACGGCATCCTCCTATACGCAAACGTTCCCCACGGACACGTGAATGTGGTCTTCTCTTGATCGTCCGGATGTATCGAGATCTGAAAGAAACCACTATAACCGTCAAGATAGCAAAAGTGTGAGTGTTGTGCTAACCTCTCAATCATTTGATCGATGAAGGGTAGTGGGAAGTGATCCTTCCTCGTTGTGTTGTTTAGCTTCCGGTAATCTATGCACATGCTCCATCCAGTTACGGTTCGTGTGGGTATGAGTTCATTGTTTTTATTGGTTATGACCGTCATTCCTCCCTTCTTTGGAACCACCTGTACGGAACTCACCCACTTGCTATCGGAGATAGGGTAGATGATATCTGCATCAAGTAGTTTAAGAACTTCCTTCTTGACAACCTCCTTCATGGTCGGATTTAACCGCCTTTGAGGTTGTCGCGAAGTTCTAAAGTCTTCTTCCATTAGGATCTTATGCATGCATAGTGAAGGTTTGATTCCTACTAGATCCTCTATAGTATACCCTAAGGCTTTCCTATGTTTCTTAACAACAACCATGAGCTTACTATGTTCATCAATACTCAAATCGGAGCTTACAATTACCGGAAAGGTAGAATTAGGTCCCAGAAATGCGTACCTTAGATGTGTAGGAAGTGGCTTCAATTTCATCACTATAGGAGTCTCTAATGTCTCTTGACGAGTATCCGATGCTTCCTTAGAAGTGTCTAAGGATGTAGAAGGTGCTGGAGAAGAGTCAAGAGAAGTGGTGGAGAAGATACAATCTCCTTCAGATTCACCCAAAATTACGGCTCCCCGGTTCCCTCCACGGCCGTGGTTTTGGGCGTGGAAGTCAATTACGGTGCCTCTACTTGTTCCACGGCCGTGGTTTTGGCCATGTAACTTACTGGAGTCCTCTGAATAGCTGATTACGGTCATGTTGGTAGATTCCACGGCCGTGGAATAGCACGACTGGCCGTGATTTCATACGTTTTCTGACCCATCATAGAGTTTCTCAAATTCTTCTTCATACACTTCTTTTTGTTTCTCTAATGCTTCAATTTCTTCATTGCATTCCTCTTCTTCCCCTATATCCATAATGCTCATAGAAATAACTTTCTGTAAGGGATCTTTGAAGAGAATCGAACTTACCTCCTCTATAGATAGCTCTTCGTCATGGATGTTGAATATATCCTCATCGAAAACTGGTTCCTTCACCAAAGTGGAGAGAACGAATTCTACCTTTTCTTCTCCTATGTCGAAGGCGAGTCTAGCATTCTTGCAATCAACTATACAGCCGGATGTTGCAAGAAACGGTCTTCCGAGTATGATTGGGACCGGACTATTTGCAGGAATGTCAAGCACAACAAAGTCTATAGGAATATAGAACTTACCAAGCTTGACCGGGACGTCTTGAACTATACCGACGGGACGAGTTATGGATCGATCCGCCATGTACAACGTCATTTTTACCAGCTTAGGTTCGCTTAAACCGATCTTCCTGCATAAGGCAAGCGGAATGATGCTCATGCTTGCTCCTAAATCACATAATGCATCATATGTGACATCTCCCACTCCTATGGGAATACAAAATGACCCCGGATCCTTCAGCTTTGGGGGCATCTTCTCCTTCATTGTCTTGATGAGATCCGATGAATCCGAACTCATCTTGACCTCTCCAAAATCCTCTAATTTTCTTTTGTTAGAGAGGATCTCCTTTAGGAACTTTCCATAAGCTGGCATACCTACAATTGCATCAATGAAAGGTATATTAATATGCAGTTTTCTCATGAGTTCAATAAACTTACCAAATTGCTTGTCTAGACGCGCTCTTGCTCTAGATTGCGGGAATGGTAGGGGAGGTTTGAAAGCTGGAGGAGGAACGTAGACATCTTCCTTCTCCTTCCCCTTTTCTTTCTCCTTTTCGGCGGGAACTTCTACAAACTTAGGCTGCGGGTCGATGGTTGTTGCTCCGCTCCTAGTTGTGATTTCCATCACCCTTCCCTTTGGGTTATCCTCCGTCTTTCCTGGAAGTTTTCCTTGATTCCTAGAAACTTCTTCAGCTTGACTAAACATTTGGTTTTCTAAAACCTTTTGGGCTTTATTAACCTTAGTAATGTGATCATCGACCTTGATGATGCGAGTCTCCAATCCTTGAAGCTTTCCCAAGATTGTTTCTAACATGGGATCGGACTTTTCTTTCCCCGAAGTGCTTCCGCTATTAGATGCTTGTTCCTGGCTTTTCAAGGGAATGGAAGAAGAAGAAGGTGGAGTTAGTGAATATCCTGAATTGGGATAAGAATTACCGGAATTGTGTTGTTGGTTGGACCGCCAATTGTTGTTGTTTGAACCCCTATTGTTGTTCCAGCCGTTATTCCGGTTGTTGTTGTTGTTGTTCCAATTATTCCGGTTGTTGCGATTTGTATTCTCATTCCCATTGTGGTTATTGTTGTTTCCCAAATAACCCACATCTTGTCCCTTTTGCTTTGGGAAGTTTGTTTTAATGGCTTCTTTCAACTCTTTAATCTCGGTATTGAGAGAAAAGATTTGAGTTTGAGCGGCTTGTGATAGTTTTGCTCCTTACTCCACTTGATTTGCTTCTATTTTCCGGTGAGAATACTTTTCTATGACTCGGGGGCTTGCTTCTCAATGAAGTCCCAAGCGTCATCTTCCCTCATGTCCATGAATGTACCACATGAAAGGGATTGGAGTTTGAATTGTGTTTCCACATCCAGCCCCTTATAGTATATCTCCAATAAACCCAACTTTGAGATGCCATGGTGTGGGCAATCCAATAATAAGTCCTGAAATCTTTCCCAAGATTGAAACAAACTTTCGTTAGATCTCATAGAAAACGCATTATTCTTACCTCTCAACTCCGCCGTCTTGGATGGCGGAAAGAATTTGGTGAGGAATTCCGCGGAAAGATCCTCCCATGTGTTAAGTCTCCCATTTGGAAGAGCTTGATACCAAGATAAAGCTTTCCCTTTCAAAGAGAAGAAGAATGGCTTGATCTTGTAGTTGTTGGTGGTTGCATTCTTTGGCTTCATTGTCTCCATCATGACCTCAAAATTTTGCAAATGTTGATGTGGAGATTCAGCACTCGTTCCTCCAAACTGATTTTGGCGAACGATGGTGATAACTTGTGGGTTGAAGCTAAACCCTTGCATATCATCAGCATCAAAGTTCACACCTAGGCGGTGTGGTTGCTAAATGGGATCCATCCTTTGGCCAAGAGTCCTTGGCTCTCCATCTACACGAGCAGCTCTCGCATTCTCAGCTGGAGCACGACGATTGGCGGCTGCCCGTGGAGCAAATGGGTTCGCATTGATCGTCGGATCAATGTCTTCTAGTGGTGGCATGGAAGAGTCGCTATCCTCGTCGGATGAATGGGCTCTAACCGATCTTGACGATTTCCTGCTCTTCTTCTTCTTAAGATCGCTTAATTCCACCCTCATTTGAAATATCATATCCGTAAGATCGTCAACTTTCGATTGATGACGCTCCGATTCCTCCTTGCGAGTCCTCTCGCTCCATCTAAGTTGAGCTTCGGATTCCGCTAATTCCGTTTGGTAATCTCGTTCTCTTTCTTCAGCCATCTTTCTTTCCTTGAGCTTCTTCCTCAAAGTCTTCTCAAGTTCTTGATCAAGAGGTAAAAGGTCCGTGTTGTTCCTAGACATGCGCATAAACCTAAAGTAACCTGCAAATATCACTCACAAGAGATATAAAATAACAAGAGCTAAGCTCCCAAGCTTGACAACCGGCAACCGAATTCGGCCTAGACCAAATCCCCGGCAACGGCGCCAAAAACTTGTTCGCCACTTAGCGTGCGTGCAATCAAGCTTTAAATTTATAAAACTGAAATTAAGCAAGCGAACCCGCAGTGTACGGATCGACGTAGTTAAGCAAGAATTCCAAAGTATCGAACACAGGGATTTGGGGGGTTAAATCCAGTTATAAGTCGTGAAGCAAGTGAATGTATGAAGCTTTGCAAATATTGGGAAAACAGAAACCCTAAAGATCCAGGTATCTAATTGTGGCAATCGATTCAAGATATACTAAAGAACTAAGGACAGAGTTAAGAGTTGCAAAGGTATGCTAAGGTAAAGCAATGTACGGTGAAGTTCCAAAACTTTATATGACTTATCTAAAGACACTCTCTATAAAGGTTGTTGAGGCTTCAGTATAGAAAGGATCTAAAGACAAGAATTAATATCAAATACCCAAACTTGCAACCCAAGGATCAAGACTAACTAAACCGATTAAGGTTGTGACACTCGAAACCGAACTAGAGGTTTTTGAGGCTTCACTACTACCTAGAAAGGACAAGTCAAGACTAGATTAAAGCAAATCTTTAACCTTGGATCAAAGTAAAAGCAAGGTTCGTAAACTGACACAAATTACGGGTGGATCTTGAGTTCCACGGCCGTGGAACCTCAAGAACAGGCCGTGATTCTGGCTCGTCGGTGAAATCTCTCTAACTCTCAAGGTCCAATCAATTTACGATCGATCTATCATCATCTAAGCCACAACTATCAACCTTTCACCTTAGAATTGCTAAAGTGTTTTAGCCAACAACAGTCATTATGATATCAAATTCAAGATTAAGAAGAATGAAAGATGAAAACCTTCGAAAACCTTCAATAAACTTCAAATCAATCTCAAATCCACAAACAAAGGTAATGATGTATATCAGATTTGGAATAACACAAACCAATCACAATCCTTGATAAGAACGAAGAGGGGTATGTCAATCCGTCTTCTAATCAAACCTAAGGACAAAGCGCAACTTCCAAATCTTCAAGCCTTTGCAAATCTCCGTTGCAAAATGGCAATCTCCGCACGTCCAACTGGAACCCTAGGCACGTGCAAGCAAGCGTAAGCGAAGGTGCCGAAATCTCCCTCCTTCAATCCTTTTATAGGGAAAGATAGAATAAGTGTCCGGCCCATTAGCGTAGACAATGTGTCTATATTTTATTCGTCAAAAGATTGCCTAAATCACGGTTTTATGGAATTCCACGCCCGTGGTTTAGAGCGTGGAATTGGATTACGGTTCTTCACAACTTCCACGACCGTACTTTATACCGTGTAACTCTCTGGAATGCTCCATGCTCATGTTGCCAAGTTCCCCGGCAACGGCGCCAAAAACTTGTTCGCCACTTAGCGTGCGTGCAATCAAGCTTTAAATTTATAAAACTGAAATTAAGCAAGCGAACCCGCAGTGTACGGATCGACGTAGTTAAGCAAGAATTCCAGAGTATCAAACACAGGGATTTGGGGGGTTAACTCCAGTTACAAATCGTCAACCAAGTGAATGTATGAAGCTTTGCAAATATTGGGAAAACAGAAACCCTAAAGATCCAGGTATCTAATTGTGGCAATCGATTCAAGATATACTAAAGAACTAAGGACAGAGTTAAGAGTTGCAAAGGTATGCTAAGGTAAAGCAATGTACGGTGAAGTTCCAAAACTTTATATGACTTATCTAAAGACACTCTCTATAAAGGTTGTTGAGGCTTCAGTATAGAAAGGATCTAAAAACAAGAGTTAATATCAAATACCCAAACTTGCAACCCAAGGATCAAGACTAACTAAACCGATTAAGGTTGTGACACTCAAAACCGAAGTAGAGGTTTTTGAGGCTTCACTACTACCTAGAAAGGACAAGTCAAGACTAGATTAAAGCAAATCTTTAACCTTGGATCAAAGTAAAAGCAAGGTTCGTAAACTGACAAAAATTACGGGTGGATCTTGAGTTCCACGGCCGTGGAACCTCAAGAACAGGCCGTGATTCTGGCTCGTCGGTGAAATCTCTCTAACTCTCAAGGTCCAATCAATTTACGATCGATCTATCATCATCTAAGCCACAACTATCAACCTTTCACCTTAGAATTGCTAAAGGGTTTTAGCCAACAACAGTCATTATGATATCAAATTCAAGATTAAGAAGAATGAAAGATGAAAACCTTCGAAAACCTTCAATAAACTTCAAATCAATCTCAAATCCACAAACAAAGGTAATGATGTATATCAGATTTGGAATAACACAAACCAATCACAATCCTTGATAAGAACGAAGAGCGGGATGTCAATCCGTCTTCTAATCAAACCTAAGGACAAAGCGCAACTTCCAAATCTTCAAGCCTTTGCAAATCTCCATTGCAAAATGGCAATCTCCGCACGTCCAACTGGAACCCTAGGCACGTGCAAATAAGCGTAAGCGAAGGTGCCGAAATCTCCCTCATTCAGTCCTTTTATAGGGAAAGATAAAATAAGTTTCCGGCCCGTGAGCGTAGACAATGTGTCTATATTTTATTCCTCAAAAGATTGCCTAAATCACGGTTTTATGGAATTCCACACCCGTGGTTTAGAGCGTGGAATTGGACTACGGTTCTTCACAACTTCCAGGACCGTACTTTATACCGTGTAACTCTCTGGAATGCTCCACGCTCATGTTGCCAAGTTCCATGGCCGTGGTTTAGAGCGTGGACTTCATTACGGCCGTATTTTAGAGCGTGGAAGCATAGGTTGCTCGTAATTCCCTTTGTTTCGTGTCATTCCTCATCCTAGCATCTTCATTGGCTTCTTTGTGGTGTCCTCAATCCTTGGATATGCTCAATCCATCTCCATCCTCTCATAATTCGTTCGGTTTTAGCTCTTATTCGCCTACAATCAACACAAAGCTTATGTAGACCTCTATATCGACAATATAGACAAACTAGCTCACAATTGCTTCAATGCTTTATCAATGAACACTATAATGGATGAAATACATCTAGAAAACGTGCCTAAAATATCACAATATTTCATGCTAACACCAGTTTGCCTTGATTAGGGAGGATGCCTACACCGAAATCACCCTAGAATTCCTAAGTACATTTGAGCATGATCCTAGAGAGAGGACGGTCTCTTTCCGCCTCATGAACCAAAACCATGCCATGACCATTGATGATTTTTGGGACTTGTTTGGTTTTCCTTATTCTTCTGCAGGCACATTTGCGAGAGGAGTGAGTGCTAGTGCCTTTTGGGAAACCATTTCAGTGGGAGAGTATGGAGGAGATAAGTGGAGACCCGGGAATTCGAAGGAGACGAATATGTACAACCTTTCCTTTAAGGTAGTGCATAGGATCCTTAGTGAGAGCTTGTTTGCACGGACGGAGACTCCACAGAAGCTCAAGGCCGATGAGCTCTTTATCTTGTATTGTATGACTTGTAGCACCATTCCCGAGATCACCTCCATGCTTGTTGACTATCTAGGAAAGATAGCCAACAAGGAAAAGGGTGACCTATGTGCTGGAAGCCTTGTCACTCATGTGGAGAAGGCATTGGAGTTAGATTTTTTAGATTGCACTTTAGCTAAGAGTGCCCAGCCTTTAGGTTCACAAAGATTGGTAGCGAGATAGGTCTTGATTCCTCTAGGGAGATGAACTCTTCATGTGCCCATGCCATGGGCAAAGGATCCATCAAAGAAGCCGTCCGAGATAGTGTGGAAGTCCGAATACACCATTCGGAACAAGAGGAACTGGAAGGAGACATTTGTACTCATGCTTGAGGAGGTAGCTCCCCCTTCTGGTTATTATGATGATAATGCAGGTGACACTGAGGATGAGGAGGAGCATGAGGATGGAGCATACCAGGGCACCATGCTAGAGTTCGAGAGTGACACTTATAGTGGACATGCCATGGATGCCATGGATACCGATACTCATGGTGCAGGACCTAGCCGGACTAGTCGAGGTACCGAGGAGACGGAGGATGAGATGCAGCCACCCCGTCATTCTTTTGCACACACTCCTAGCCACGGTAGAGGACGTGGGCACGGACGTGGACTCCCCGGACGCTTTAGAGACTTGGTTTCTAGTTTCTAGGGTCTACGCACCGACTACCAGGATCTTCGCTCAGACTGTCAGGCCCTCCACACTTACTACAGCGCCCTGAACACTTAGTTCACGGCGTACTGCCAGGAGACGGATGCTAGACACTCCTCCTATGATGGCCAGATGAGGGACATGTACTACCATCAGTTTGGCCACTTCTACGATCCCAGCGCACCGATGTATCCATATCCACCTCCACCACGGCCACCGACCGAGGATTGATTTCCACTCCATTTTACATTGTAAGTATTTTTCTCCATCTTACGCTTGATTTTTCACATTGGGGACAATGTGAAGGTTAAGTATGGGGTGGGGGTACTTACAATCTCTTTTACTTCATTTTCGCACTCTATGTACTTTGTGTTGCACTTGATGAATTGGCTTGTAATAACTCTTGCACTTCTTGTTTTCCACTAGGACATTCGCATTTGCATGCTTTCATTCGAAATTTATAAGTTTACAAAAAACTTTTGTGCTTCTTATGATGGAAATGACCTCTATGATGAGAATTGTGATGTGGAAAAGGCAAAAAGATGACATGGTTATGTTGAGATTCTAATTATAGCATGAATGAGCTTGCTTTTCTTACTTGAATGCATGAATAGTTCATATGATCTTGATGTTTTGATGAGAGAATGAAATAATGGTCAGAGCTATACTATAAGTTCTTTTGCATCATATAGGAATGACCAAGGCAATTCATTCTTTTCTAGTTCATATCTTGTTCATGCTAGCTCCTCAATGAAATAATTGACCTCCTTTTTACCATCCGGGAATTAGGATAGGTGATTCTAAAAGGCATGCTTGATGTGGGAGGGTCAATATGAATGTGTTAAGTGAAAGTTTAGCAAATTATAGTTTTGGGGACGTGGAACATGAGGATGAGTAATGTTTGCTCAAAAGGGTGTGCGTCAAAGTCTTAAATTTATATCTAGAACTCAAAAGCAAGGCGAACCCGCAGTGTACGGATCAGCTGTAGAAAGGTAAGAATTCCAGAGTCGAACTCAGGGATTTGGTGAGAAAAATTCCGATTTCAATTATCTAGCGAAAGTATAAAAGCTTTTGTGATATGATAAAGAGAGAAATGATTCCAAGGATTCAAGTATCCGATTTAGGCTTTCTATTCAAGACACTTCTATAGATATAGGACAGAATTTATATTGCCAAGATTAAATGTTCAAAGGTAGGATTCGTACGGTGAAGTTCCGAAACCTATATGACTAATCTATAAGTTCTCTCTATAAGGGTTGTTGAGGCTGCAATATAGAAAGATCTAAAGATGAGAATTATGTCCAAACTAACTATCTAAAACTCCAAGATACGACTCTCCAAAGTAAAGATTAGGAAGCACAATTAAAATCTTAATAAAGGATGTTGAGTCTCTTTATTACCCAAATCTTGCGATCTTAATCTATTAAATGTAGAAACAGGTTTGAAGTGCCTTCATACATTCAAATAGAGAGTAGAAAGGTTAATCAAGATTGGGATTTAGGCAAGGATTAGTTTTGATTAAAGATTGGTTCAATTAAAGTTCGTCAGAAGAATAAATCGCCCTGTTCATAAGAAAAATCGGCCGATTTTCCTCAAGAACAGTCCGATTTTCCTGTAGTCGCAAAACTAAAATCTAAATTCTCAGGGTCCTAATGTTTGAATGAGTTCAGTCTATCATCATCTAAGCCTTAATCATCAACTCTTCTCCCCAGAATCACAAGGGTTTTAGCCAACCATTTTCAAAATCGAATCAAATTAATTATTGAAGAAGATATCGCAAAGAAACCAAATCTTGAACGGAAAATTCAATAACTTTCAAATCTGTAAAACAATCGTCAAATCTGCTCAATGTATCTCTCAAACAACTCAATGTCGTGTTCACAAACCACAAACAATGCAATGGAATAAAGAAATCTCACAATCAAAGATCAAGAATGACTTTCCGGCAAAAGCTCTTCAATCTCTCTCCAAGAATCGTTGATTTCTCCAAAACGTGTAAAGATTCTCCAGTATGACCTCTTCGTTTTCGTTCCTAGGGTTCTCTTCTATACTTTCTTGCCGATGGGCCGTTTGGCAAAACTCTCCTCTAGCCCAAAATAATTGGGCTTTGTGTCGTCTATCCATTTGGCCGAATCGTGAAGAAAATCGACCTAGTCGATTTAGGTGCAAAACCGTTCGATTTCAAGGTATGAAAATCGTCCGATTTATATATATATTGGCACGATTTTCTTCAACAGAAAGTGCTCTTCCATTGGTTCGTCTTCTATGCTTCTCCTTTGCAATTCCTTAGCTCTTTGTGATCCTTTTAAGACTCCTTTAGCTTCCTTAACATCCTTAGATGCTTCTTGCTCCATTTTTGCTTCCAATTCAATTCTATTTACCTGCAATTCATCCAAAACTCGTGTAGACCTCTATTTCCGACAATTAATTGAATAGAACATAAAAGGCATACAAAATCTCTCTAAATGCAAGGTAAATAGAGATAATGTGCTGTATTATGCATGAATATGATGATACATAATTCATGTCATCAAAATACCCCATACTTGCCTCTTGCTTGTCCCTAAGCAAGACTCAAATTCAGAATATAAGATGTCATGGATTATGCATGTATGAAACTCAAAAACTTTTCTTTTGGTAGTGCTTCTTTTTATTGGATCACCCTCAAAGTGATATTTCAAGGCATAAAAGGGCAAAGCATGTATCAATGATGACTATAAGATGAACAAACTCCCTCTTCTTCCTTGAAAGCATAAATAAAGAACATGATAAAGGTGTAGAGGCAATCAAATTCAAACAAATCTAAGCCATTAAGTCTTAAACACATGCATAAAAGTCTCAAGGTCTTCAAATCAAAGGAAAGGTTCAAGAAACGTATTAAGGGAAGGAGTTCTTTTTGGCAATTGTGGTGCTAATCCGGGAAAGAGGAACACATAACACCTTCAAGAATTTTCTTCACCACACATGCTTCGCATGTAGAAAGCTTTGCTTTCATTACACTTTACTTTTTGAGAGTATGGACAGCGGTGCACAAAAACCGAAGCCTAGGAGATCGGCGTTTCTCAATTTCGAGATGCCTCAAACCCTTGATGCACATACCATATCCCGTTAGGACTTGTCGTTCAATCGGACTTTGGCAAGACACAAACACCCGGCTATGTGAATGGTGCCGAGTTACTCATCCTCATGTTCAACGTCCCCAAACTCATGAATTTATACACTTTCTTTTTAATACTTTTCTTTGGCCCTCCCACATCAAACATGCCTTTTTCAATCACCTATCCTAATTCCCGGATGGTAAAAGGAGGGTTACATATTTCATTGAGGAGCTAGCATGATCAAGATATGAGAAAAGAAAAGAAGTGAATTGCCTTAGTCATCCTTAAATGATGTAAAAGAACTTGCAATATAGCTTCGACTATTATTTCATTCTCTCATCAAAACAACTAAATCATATAACTTATTCATGTATTCAAGTAACAAAAGCAATTTCATTCATGCTATAATCAAAATCTCAACATAACTAAGCATCTTTGTGCCTATCCATATACACAATTCTCATCATAGAGGTCATTTCCATATAAGAAGCACTTAAAATTTTTGAAAATTCATAGGTTTTGAAAAAGATCATGCAAATGCAAGTGTCATAATAGAAAGCAAGTAGTGCAAGAGTTATTACAAGCCAAATTGTCAAGAGTAGTGGAAAGTACATAGAGTGCTAAAGTGAAACATAAGGTATTGTAAGTACCCCCACCCCATACTTGACATCCACATTGTCCCCAATGTGAAAATCAAGCATAAGAAGGAGAAAAATACTTACAATGTAAAAGAAGTGGAAGCTCAATCCTCTGTCGGTGGTGGAGGTGGTGGATATGGATACATCGGTGCGGAGGGATCGTAGAAGTGGCCGAACTGGTGGTAGTACATGTCCCTCATCTGGCCATCATAGGATGAATGCCTAGCGTCCGTCTTCTCCCTGTAGTTCCTGAACTGAGTGTTCAGGGTGTCATAATCGGTGCGGAGGGTACGGTAGTCGGTGCTGAGGCTCTGGAAGCTAGTGACTAGCTCCCTGAAGTGGCGTGGAGCTCGGCGTCCTCGTCTAGGGCCTGGAGCATGTGCATAAGAGTGTCAAGGTGGCTGTATGTCATCCTCCGTCTCCTCATCCTGCCTACTAGTCCTGCTCGGTCCTGCTCCATGAGTGTCAGTGTCCATGGCATCCGTAGCATGCCCGCTATGAGTATCACTCTCAAACTCGAGCATGGTCTCCTGTCCTCCATCCTCATCCTCCTCCTCTGAGTCACCTGCATCATCATCATAATAAGTAGGAGGTGAGAACTCCTCAAGCATCGCCTCAAAGGTCTCCTTCCAGTTCCTCTTATTCCGAATGGTGTATTCGGATTTCCATATGATCTCGGATGGCTTCTTCTTCGGATCCCTGTGCCATGGCATCGGCACATGAAGAGTTCCTCTCCCTAGAGGAATCAAGACCTGTCGAACCACCAACCTCTGTGAGCCTAAAGGGAGGGCACTCTCAGCTAGAGTGCATCCTGAGAAGTCATAACCCATGGTCTTTTCCACTTGAGTGACAAGACCTCCTGCACAAATATCGCCCTTAGCTTTGTTGGCTATCTTTCCTAGATAGTCAGCAAGCATGGTGGCAATGTCGGGAGTGGTGAGCGTGGATGTCATGCAATAGAGGATAAAAAGCTCATTAGCCTTGAGCTTCTGCGGAGTCTCTGTCCGGGCAAATAAACTCTCGCTAAGTATCCTATGCACTACCTTGAAGGAAAGGTTGTACATACTTGTCTCCTTGGAGTTTCCGGGTCTCCACTTGTCTCCTCCGTACTCACCTACGGAAATAGCCTCCCAAAAATCACTAGCACTGAGACCTCTAGCAAATGTGCCTGCATCTGAATAAGAGAAACCAAACAAGTCGCCAAAAGTGTCAATGGACATAGTGTGGTCTTGGCTCATGAGGCGGAAAGTGACCATCCTTTCCCTAGGGCCGTGCTCAAACGTGCTAAGGAATTCTAGGGTGATCTCTCTATAAGCATCCTCCCTAATCGTAGCAAACTGTCTCAACCCAGCTCTGTCTAGCATCATATCAACATCCTCTCGAACATACAACGAATCTAAGTCATCAAGCACTATGTAGCGAGGAGGTGTGAATGGGCGATCTACAATGCGTTCATAGCGTTTCTTGTGCTTGGATAGGGGAGGGGGAAGCTTAGGGATGTTGGTAGGTGGTGGTGGAGGTGGGGCAGGGGCTTTGGAAGAAGATCCCTTCTTCTTCCCCGTGTTTCTAGTTACCCTCTTAACAAGATCCATTCTGAGTCAAAAAAAATCGGCCTGTTCTTGACAAAAATCGGACGATTTATCTGGGCTGGGTCGATTTTTGTCTCGATTTCAATGATTCTCACAATTCTGTAAAGTTTTGTTCAATCTATCACCACACACAGTTCCCTACAATGGTTTCTAGGCAGATTCCTCTATCAATTCCAACAAACAAACACTTCCTAAGCAACTTCAAATTCGAATGAGAAACTTATGTTTTGGAAAGAAAAACCTGAATTCCTTATGGAGGAGTCGATTGCCGTGCGTGCTGTTGTTAGATACTTGTTCCTTGTTTAAAATGCTTCAGTTTGGAGCCAAGAATCACTCGAAATGGTTAAGGAATGAAGATTGTAGGGTGTGGCGATTTTTCGGCGTTCTTGAGAGAGAGAAATCGAGAATTGGGGGTTTTGGAATGAAGAAGATCGAGTGTGAAGTCCTTATATAGGGTCGATGATTTTTGAAGAAAATCGGCCGATTTATCTGGGCGATTTATTTGTCGGGGCGATTTTTCTTTCTGTCCAAAAAAATCGGACGATTTATTTTGACAGGTCGATCTCCAGGTCGATTTATGTTTCTGTTGAAAAAAATCGCCTTGCTCTGTTACTGAATCGGACGATCTTCTTATGGTAGCTCGATTTCCTTCCTTGTTTTTCTTGAATCTCGAAGATATAACTCATTTGTGCTCCATTCTCCACGAATCTCTCACATTTGAACCTAGTTTCCTGCGATTAATTACACGACAAACCAAGAGTGCATCGAGGAACATATAAAAACGAAAAACGAAGAAACAAAGCGATTAATCTATTCTAACTAGGTGAGTGAAAGAAGGGAAAACTATACTATCATTGGGTTGCCTCCCAAGAAGCGCTTTATTTATCGTCTTTAGCTGGACGGTGTATGATATTGTGTTCAATGGAGGAGGATAGGAGCTATCTCCTCGACCGGAGCTTCCGGTGTGTATTTCTTCAACCGTTGGCCATTAACCTTAAAACTTCCGCTTTGTTCACCCCATACTTCAACTGCACCATGGGGGAAAATTCTTTTAATTACAAAAGGTCCTGTCCAACGGAATTTGAGCTTACCTGGAAATAGACGCAGCCTTGAGTTGAATAGGAGGACTTGGTCTCCCTCCTTCAAGTCTTTTGGAATGATGTGCTTATCATGCCAGCGCTTTGTCCGTTCCTTGTAAATCCTTGCGTTCTCGTACGCATTTAGCCGGATCTCATCCAGCTCATTGATGTCTAAGAGCCGCTTCTCTCCGGCTTCTTTCATGTCGAAGTTGAGCCACTTGATAGCCCAATAAGCCTTATGCTCTAGCTCTACAGGAAGATGACATGATTTACCATAAACGAGATTATAGGGAGTCGTACCTATTGGTGTCTTGAAGGCTGTCCTGTATGCCCATAGTGCATCGTCAAGCTTCATTGACCAATCTTTCCTTGTTTTAGAGACGGTCTTCTCTAAAATCCCTTTAATCTCTCTATTGGATATCTCGACTTGTCCGCTGGTTTGCGGATGGTAAGGTGTAGCTATCTTATGGGTCACCCCATACTTAGCTAATAGAGTCTCGAATCGACGGGCTGTGAAATGCGTTCCTCCGTCACTAATGATGGTTCGGGGAGTTCCGAACCTTGGGAAGATCGTTTTGTTGAGGAACTTCACCACTACCATTGCATCATTAGTAGGAGAAGCGATTGCCTCCACCCACCTTAAGACATAGTCTACGGCAAGAAGTATATACTGGTTGCCGCATGAAGATGGGAAAGGTCCCATAAAATCGATGCCCCATACATCAAAGATCTCTACTTCTTGTATGTTGTTGAGAGGCATCTCATTCCTCCTGGATATATTACCTGTCCTTTGACAAGCATCACAAGAAACAACAAACTTTTGCACATCTTTGAAAAGTGTAGGCCAATAAAAGCCGGAGCGAAGTACCTTAGCACAAGTCTTGTGGGAACTAGCATGTCCGCCACATGGTAGGGAATGGCAGTGTCGGATGACACTATCTATCTCATCTTCGGGAATACATCTCCTGTAGATGCCATCTGGACCTCTTTTGAATAGAAGAGGTTCGTTCCAATAGAATTGCCGGACGTCTCTAAAGAACTTCTTCTTTTGAGCATATGAAAGTCCGGGTGGAATCTCCTGACAAACAAGGTAATTTACAATGTCAGCAAACCATGGATCATTACCTTGTGATATGTGTTGAAGACACTCTTCAATCTCGTGCAGCTGCTCGTCAGGGAAGGAATCGTCTATCGGAAGTTCATCCGACTCGCCGGTGAGTTGCGGAAGACGACTAAGGTGATCGGCAACGGAGTTCTCCGATCCTTTCTTATCACGGATCTCTAAATCAAACTCTTGCAAGAGTAAGATCCATCTTAGAAGCCTTGGCTTCGCATCCTTCTTCGTGAATAAGTATCGGATTGCAGAGTGGTCCGTATAGACTATCACTTTCGCACCTACAAGATAGGAACGAAATTTCTCAAATGCGTATACTACGGCTAAAAGTTCCTTTTCCGTAGTTGCGTAGTTGTATTGAGCCTCATCTAGCGTTTTGCTAGCGTAGTAGATGGCATGAGTGCGACCATCTTTCTTCTGTCCAAGAACGGCTCCTATAGCGACATCGCTTGCGTCGCACATGACCTCGAAAGGAAGAGTCCAATCGGGTGGTTGGATGATTGGTGCCGAAATCAATGCTTCTTTGATCCTGCAAAAAGCATCTAAACATTCTTTCGAGAATTCGAAAGTCGCATCTTTCATCAAAAGATTAGTCAAAGGTTTTGAAATCTTAGAAAAATCTTTTATGAATCTCCTATAGAAGCCTGCATGTCCTAAGAAGCTTCTAATTCCTTTTACTGATGAAGGGGGAGGTAACTTCTCAATGGTTTCTATCTTTGATCGATCTACCTCTATTCCCCTTTGTGACACTAAGTGACCTAACACAATTCCTTCGGTGACCAAGAAATGACACTTTTCCCAGTTTAAGACTAAGTTAGTGTCCTCACATCTCTTAAGAACTAGTGAAAGGTTATAGAGACAGTTATCAAAGGAAGAACCATATACCGAAAAGTCGTCCATGAAGACTTCCATGATATTCTCTACATATTCGGAGAAGATTGCCATCATACACCTTTGGAAGGTGGCTGGAGCGTTGCATAAGCCGAATGGCATTCTTCTATAAGCGAACGTACCCCATGGGCACGTAAAGGTTGTCTTCTCTTGATCATCCGGATGAATTGGGATCTGAAAGAAACCGCTATATCCATCTAAATAACAAAAGTAGGCATGTTGGGCTAACCTTTCCAACATTTGATCGATGAAAGGAAGGGGGAAGTGGTCCTTCCTTGTGGCCACGTTCAGTTTGCGGTAGTCGATGCACATTCGCCACCCTGTAACTGTCCGTGTAGGGATGAGTTCGTTGTTCTTGTTGGCAACAACGGTAATGCCTCCTTTCTTGGGTACTACTTGTACCGGACTCACCCATTTGCTATCAAAAATAGGGAAGATGATACCTGCATCAAGTAGCTTAAGGATTTCTTTCTTCACGACCTCTTTCATTGCCGGATTTAACCGTCTTTGAGGTTGGCGTGAAGGTTTGTAATCCTCTTCCATTAATATTTTGTGCATACATAGAGAAGGCTTTATTCCTACTAAATCATCAATGGTGTAACCTAGTGCTCTCCTATGTTGCTTCAGAACATGCATGAGTTTCTCTAATTCATTATCATTCAAATTTGCATTGACTATAACTGGGTATGTGGAATTAGTGCCAAGGAATGCGTACCTTAAATGCGTGGGAAGTTGCTTCAATTCTAATGATGGAGGTACCTTGGTTGGTGATGAATCGTGGCTTTCGGGTGTTGTGGAAGAGGTCTCTACAGGTGTGGGTACTTCATCATTAGATTCGGAAGCGGCTGCGGTGAAGTTTGGAGAATCCAAAGAATTACTCATTGAATCGACCTCCTCTGTAATAAATCGGTCGATCTGCTGCACGATTTTTCTTTCTGTCGGAAAAAATCGGGTTACCTCTTCATGAATCGGACGATTTAATGTTGTCAGGTCAATTTTAGTTTCTGTCGAAAAAAATCGGATTGCATCTTCCGAAATCGGACGATTTATTTCTGGCAGGTCAATTTTCTTCACAGTTTCCGGAGTCCACTCTAGTTCTTCAATTTTTGCTCCTAGTTCTTCCTCCACATCATTTAATGCTTTCACATCCTCATTGCAGTCATGTTCCACCCCTTCCTCCATGATGCTCATGCTAAGAACCTTTTGAAGAGGGTCTTTTATCAAGATCGAACTTACTATCTCTCTAGACTCTTCTTCCTCAACAATTTCAAAAACGTCGTCTTTCAAGGCTGGCTCCTTGATTAAGGAAGATAGTATGAATTCTATCTTTTCTTCACCAATATGGAAGGATAGCTGGCCGTTCTTGCAATCTACCATGCATCCAGATGTGGCGAGGAATGGTCTCCCAAGGATGATGGGAACCGGGTAATCTGCAGGTATGTCAAGAACGACAAAATCTATAGGGATGTAAAACTTACCTAGCTTTACCGGAATGTCTTCTAATATTCCCACCGGCTTAGTGGTAGAACGATCAGCCATGTAGAGTGTGATCTTCACCGGTCTAGGCTCTCCTAGACCAACTGCCTTGCATAGAGCGAGAGGTATGATACTCACACTTGCTCCAAGGTCACAAAGAGCATCATAGGTAGCTTCTCCCAAAGTGATGGGTATGCAAAAGGATCCTCGATCGCGGAGCTTGGGTGGCATATTCTCCGTCATAGTCTTGATGAGTTCGGATGACTCCATACTCATCTTGACTTCTCCTATATCTTCCAACTTCCTCTTGTTAGAGATGATCTCCTTGAGGAATTTCCCGTAAGCCGGCATACCTAAAATCGCATCCATAAAAGGTATGTTAATATGGAGCTTACTCATAAGTTCAACAAACTTACCGAAATGTTTATCTAGGCGTGCACGCGCTCTAGATTGAGGAAAAGGTAGAGGTGGTTTATAAGCGGGAGGAGGAACATAGACTTCTTCCTTCTCTTTTGCCTCTCCTTCTTTTGTGGAGGTATCAACTGCTTTAGGTTGAGGGTCGGCGGTCGTCTTCCCGCTCCTAGTAGTTATTGCCATAACCCTTCCCTTTGGGTTATCTTCTGTCTTTCCGGGAAGCTTCCCTTGATCTCTTGGAACTTCTCCGGCCTTGTTGAATACTTGGTTTTCTAAAGCTTTGTGAGCTTTGTCAACCGAAGTTATGTAACTCTCCAATCCTTGTAGCTTGCCTAGGATCGTTTCTAGCATGGGATCGGGTTTGCTTGATCCGCTTGATTGTCCCTGGCTTGTAGAAGGAGTAGAAGAAGATGGAGGTGTTAGAGCCTTTTCAGCATAAGAGTAAGGATTACCTGGACTTTGCTGATTTGACCTCCAATTGTTGTTATTTGAGTTCCTATTGTTGTTGTTATTCCAATTGGAGTTTCGGTTGTTATTGTTGTTGTTGCTCCAATTGGAATTCCGGTTATCACTCCTTTGATTGTTATCTCTTCCCATGTAGTTGGCTTCTTGCTCCTTAGTCTTTTGAAGACTCGTTCTAAGCACTTCCCTCAATTCTTTGATGTCATCTTTGAGGGAGAATATTTGTGTTTGAGCCGCTTGATTCAACTTGGCTCCCGGATCGCCTTGATTCTGGCTATTTGATTCCACCTTCCGGTGGGAATATTTCTCAATCACTTGGGCTTGCTTCTCAATGAAGTCCCAAGCATCATCCTCTCTCATATCCATGAATGTGCCGCAAGATAGAGATTGGAGGTTGAATTGTGTCTCCACATCCAACCCTTTGTAGTAGATCTCTAATAATTCCAGCTTGGAAATGCCATGGTGTGGGCAATCCAACAAGAGATCTTGAAACCTTTCCCAAGATTGAAACAAGCTTTCGTTAGGTTTCATAGAAAAAGCATTTATTTTACCTCTCAATTCCGCCGTTTTGGATGGCGGAAAGAACTTGGTGAGGAATTCCGAAGACAATTCCTCCCATGTAGCTAACTTCGCAGCCGGAAGTGTTTGGTACCAAGCTAGAGCCTTGTCCTTTAAAGAGAAGAAGAACGGTTTGATCTTGTAGTTGCTTGTAGTAGCCTTCTTCGGCTTCATAGTCTCCATGAGAATCTCAAAATTCTGCAAGTGTTGATGCGGAGATTCAGTACTTGCTTCGCCATATTGACTTTGGCGAACCATAGTGATGACTTGTGGTGAGAAGCTAAACTCTTGGATGTCTTCAGCTCCGAAATCCACACCTAAACGGCGTGGTTGCTGAATTAGATCCATCCGTTGCCCCAAAGTTCGGGGTCTATCTTTGTTATTGACAGCTCTAACGTTCCTAGTCGTAATGCGAGGGACGACCTTAGGTGTTGGAGTGTTTCGGGTAGGACGAAGTGATGGATCAATCTCTTCAAGTTCCGGCATGTCCGGATCAATCTCTTCATCATCGGATGAGTCATTTCGAGTGGATTTAGTTGGTGTCTTGACTTTCTTCTTCTTCTTGGAGTCGTTCAACTCCAACTTCATGTCCAACATCATAGCTCTTAGTTCATCAATCTGAAATTGATGACTTATTTCAGCTTCTTTTCGAGCTTTCTCACTCAACTGGAGTTGGCGTTGAGCTTCGTTCAGTTCAGCCTTGTAGTTTCTCTCATCGTTTTCAGCCATTTTCTTCTCCTTCAACTTTCTCCTCAAAGTTCTTTCTAATTCGGGATCGAAAGGAATTAGATCTTTTGTGGATCTAGTCTTTCGCATATACCTAAAGAACCTGCAAAGATCACTCAAGTAGACAAATTAAATCACAAGAGCAAGAGCTCTCAAGCTAGACAACCGAAAACCGGATTTGATCTAGACCAAATCCCCGGCAACGGCGCCAAAAACTTGTTCGCTCAAAAGGGTGTGCGTCAAAGTCTTAAATTTATATCTAGAACTCAAAAGCAAGGCGAACCCGCAGTGTACGGATCAGCTGTAGAAAGGTAAGAATTCCAGAGTCGAACTCAGGGATTTGGTGAGAAAAATTCCGATTTCAATTATCTAGCGAAAGTATAAAAGCTTTTGTGATATGATAAAGAGAGAAATGATTCCAAGGATTCAAGTATCCGATTTAGGCTTTCGATTCAAGACACTTCTATAGATATAGGACAGAATTTATATTGCCAAGATTAAATGTTCAAAGGTAGGATTCGTACGGTGAAGTTCTGAAACCTATATGACTAATCTATAAGTTCTCTCTATAAGGGTTGTTGAGGCTGCAATATAGAAAGATCTAAAGATGAGAATTATGTCCAAACTAACTATCTAAAACTCCAGGATACGACTCTCCAAAGTAAAGATTAGGAAGCACAATTAAAATCTTAATAAAGGATGTTGAGTCTCTTTATTACCCAAATCTTGCGATCTTAATCTATTAAATGTAGAAACAGGTTTGAAGTGCCTTCATACATTCAAATAGAGAGTAGAAAGGTTAATCAAGATTGGGATTTAGGCAAGGATTAGTTTTGATTAAAGATTGGTTCAATTAAAGTTCGTCAGAAGAATAAATCGCCCTGTTCATAAGAAAAATCGGCCGATTTTCCTCAAGAACAGTCCGATTTTCCTGTAGTCACAAAACTAAAATCTAAATTCTCAGGGTCCTAATGTTTGAATGAGTTCAGTCTATCATCATCTAAGCCTTAATCATCAACTCTTCTCCCCAGAATCACAAGGGTTTTAGCCAACCATTTTCAAAATTGAATCAAATTAATTATTGAAGAAGATATCGCAAAGAAACCAAATCTTGAACGGAAAATTCAATAACTTTCAAATCTGTAAAACAATCGTCAAATCTGCTCAATGTATCTCTCAAACAACTCAATGTCGTGTTCACAAACCACAAACAATGCAATGGAATAAAGAAATCTCACAATCAAAGATCAAGAATGACTTTCCGGCAAAAGCTCTTCAATCTCTCTCCAAGAATCGTTGATTTCTCCAAAACGTGTAAAGATTCTCCAGTATGACCTCTTCGTTTTCGTTCCTAGGGTTCTCTTCTATACTTTCTTGCCGATGGGCCGTTTGGCAAAACTCTCCTCTAGCCCAAAATAATTGGGCTTTGTGTCGTCTATCCATTTGGCCGAATCGTGAAGAAAATCGACCCAGTCGATTTAGGTGCAAAACCGTTCGATTTCAAGGTATGAAAATCGTCCGATTTATATATATATTGGCACGATTTTCTTCAACAGAAAGTGCTCTTCCATTGGTTCGTCTTCTATGCTTCTCCTTTGCAATTCCTTAGCTCTTTGTGATCCTTTTAAGACTCCTTTAGCTTCCTTAACATCCTTAGATGCTTCTTGCTCCATTTTTGCTTCCAATTCAATTCTATTTACCTGCAATTCATCCAAAACTCGTGTAGACCTCTATTTCCGACAATTAATTGAATAGAACATAAAAGGCATACAAAATCTCTCTAAATGCAAGGTAAATAGAGATAATGTGCTGTATTATGCATGAATATGATGATACATAATTCATGTCATCAAGTAACTCGGCACCATTCAATAACCGGGTGTTTGTGTCTTGCCAAAGTCCGATTGAACGACAAGTCCTAACGGGATATGGTATGTGCATTAAGGGTTTGAGGCATCTCGGAAATTGAGAAATGCCGATCTCCTAGGCTTCGGTTATTGTGCACCGTTGTCCATACTCTCAAAAAGTAAAGTACAAAGAAAGCGAAATTTTACATGCAAAGCATGTGTGGTGAAGTTAAGCTCTTGAAAGTATTTTGTTGTTCCTCTTTCCCGGGTTAGCATCACATTTCCTTAAAACATTTCCCACCCTTGACACGTTTCTTAGACCTTTTACTTTGATTGGAAGACCTTGAGACTTTTATGCATATGTTTAAGACTTCATGGCTTAGATTTGTTTGACTTTGATTGTCTCTACATCTATATCATGTCCTTTATTTGTGTCTTTGAGAAGGAAAAGAGAGTTAGTTCATATTGTGAGTATTATTGATACATGCCTTGTCTTCCTATGTCTTGAAACATCACTTTGAGGGTGATCCGATAAGAAGAAGCACTTCCAAACAAAAGGTTTTTGAGTTTTCATATATATAATCCATGACATCTTGTATTCTAGGTTTGAATCTTGCTTGGCGACAAGCAAGGGGCAAGTATGGGGTATTTTGATGACATGAATTATATACCATTATAATCATGCATATTGTAGAGGTTTACCTCGATTTACCTTGTATTTAGAGAAAATTTGTATACCTTTTAGGCTTTATTCATTTATATTCCGGAAATAGAGGTCTACACGAGTTTTGGTTGAATTGTAGGTAAATTCGGTGGATTGGAAGCAAAAGTGGAGCAAGGAGCATCTAAGGCTATTAAGGAAGCTTAAGGAGTCTTAGAGGAATCACAAAGAGCAAAGGAGTTGTGTAAAAGAGTCACAAAAGGGAGGAAGGAAACAAGCCAAGAGACTAGCATTTTCTGTTGAAAAAAATTGTGCCAATTTGTACATAAATCGGACGATTTTCATTTGTAAAAATCGAGCGGTTTCCTTTGTTAATTGGATAGCACGATTTTCTTAGCTTTCGGCCCAAGAATTAACACGACTCAAAGCCCATCAGTTGTGGACTTGAGAAGTGTTTTTCCAAGCAGCCCATTAGCAAGGAACTATACATTGGAACCCTAGGAACGAAAATCGGGACCTCGCAGCGGAAAATACTTACACAATTGAGAGAGATTGAAGATTCTTGGGAGGAGATTGAAGAGAAAGTGCCGGGAAGTCAATCTTTACCATTAGTGTGAGATCATTTGTTTGCCTTTGCGATTCTTGTGGTTTGTGAACAAATTACTGAGTATTTTGGGAGATATTTGGATTGGATTTGAGATTTGTTTACAGATTTGGAGATTATTGAGTTTTTATTCAAAGTTCGGGTTTGTTTGATTTATTCATTCAATCTCAATTTTGATTTGATTTTGAAAATGGTTGGCTAAAACCCTTGTGATTCTGGGGAGAATAGTTGATGATTGAGGCTTAGATGATGATAGACTGAACTCATTTCACCATTTGGACCCTGAGAGTTTAGATTTTTACTTTGCGACAAACAGGAAAATCGCCCTATTCTTGAGAAAATCGGACGATTTAATCAAGATCCGGTCGATTTATTCCCCTGACGATCTTTAATTGATTTATTTTTTAACCAAAGTTAATCTTTGCCTAAATCCCAACCTTTCTTAACCTTTTTAACCTCTATTTAAGTGTGTGAAGAGACTTCATCATTGATTCTATATTTAATAGATTAAGATTACAAGATTTGAGTAATAGAGAGACTCAACATCCTTTATTAAGGTTTAAGTGTGCTTTCTATCTTTACCTTAGAGAGTCACATCCTGGGGTTTTGCATATTTAGTTTGAGTGTAATTCTTATCCCTAGACCTTTCTATATTGCAGCCTCAACAACCCTTATAGAGAGAGCCTTTGGATTAGACAAATAGGTTTCGGAACTTCACCGTACGATATCTACCTTTGAAACACATAACCTTGGCAATATAAACTTTGTCCTTTGATCTTTAGAAGTGTCTTGAATCGAAAGTTGCAATCGGATACTTGAATCCTTGAAATCATTTACCACCTTTATTAATCACAAAAGATTTTGCACTTTGTTAGATAATTGAAATCGATTTTATTCTCACCAAATCCCTGAGTTCGACTCTGGAATTTCTTGTCTTACTACAGCTGATCCGTACACTGCGAGTTCTCTTTTGTTTAAGTTCTAGATATAAATTTAAGACTTTGACGCACACACTTTTGAGCGAACAGCTTGTGAGCTTTTGCTCTTGTAATTTGGTCTATCTACCTTAGTGATTTCGCAGATTTCTCTTTAGGTATATGCAAAGGTCTCGAACTGTGAAAGACCTCGTTCCTTTTGATCCTGAACCGGAGAAAACTCTCATGAAACGGTTTAGGGAGAAAAAGATGTCGGAACACAATGAAAAGAGTCTTCAAGAGGAGTTGGATGAAACTCGAGCTCTTCTTAATACAAGTGAAAGAAGACGTATTGAGGAACAAACTGTAGCTCGTGCTGATAAGGAGCGAATGTAAATTCAAATGGATGAAATTAGGGCGATGGTTTTACAACAAAACCTAGATAAAGGCGTCAAGAGTAAGAAAAATGAATCATCCGATGATGATTCTATTCCCGAGCTGGAGGAAATACCACCATTTAATCCTCGTGTTTATGTCGATCCTCGCGCTCATGTTAGAGATGCGAGAACTGCTAATGTCGTGGCTGAACCACGAACTCTTGGGCAACGTATGGATCCGATTCAGCAACCGTGCCATTTAGGTTTGAATCTTGGAGATCCGGATGAGCATGACTATGGGTTTTGCCCTCAAGTCATTACTATGATCCGCCAAAGTCGGTTTGGTGGAATGGAAGCTTATTCTCTGCATCAACATTTGCAAAATTATGAGATTCTTATAGAGACTTTGAAGCCTCCAAGAGCTGTCAACAACAACTACAAGTTGAGGCCGTTCTTCTTCTCTTTGAAGGACAAAGCCTTAGCTTGGTATCAAGCTCTTCCAAAAGGAAGATTTGATACACGGGAGGATTTAGCTTCGGAATTTCTCACCAAGTTCTTTCCGCCATCCAAAACAGCGGAGTTGAGAGGTAAAATAAATTCTTTTTCTATAAACCTAATGAAAGTTTGTTTAAATCTTGGGAAAGGTTTCAAGATCTTCTATTGGATTGCCCGCACCATGGCATTTCAAAGCTGGAATTATTGGAGATTTACTACAAGGGATTGGATGTGGAAACGCAATTCAAACTTCAATCCCTTTCTTGTGGAACTTTTATGGATATGAGAGAAGATGATGCTTGGGATTTTATTGAAAAGAAAGCTCTAGTGATTGAGAAGTGATCCCTTAGGAAAGCTAATAGTGAGAATCGAGATTCCGGAGAGCCAGGAGCAAGATTAAATCCAGCAGCCCAAGCTCAAATTTTCTCCCTCAACAATGAGATTAAAGAGCTGAAGGAAGTTCTAAAATTCAGCCTTCAATGGAAAAAGGAGCAGGATGTTGGCTATCTAGGAAGGGAGAATCATCAAGTGAATAGGAATAACAACCGGAACATAAATTGGAACAACAACAACAGGAACTCTAACAACCATTGGAGATCCAACCAACAAAATCCCGGTAATCCTTATTCCCATACTGAAAATTCACTAACACATCCTTCTTCCTCTGCTCCTTTAAAAAGTCAGGGACAAACTTTAAATAGTTCAAACCAGCTAGAGAAGGAAAAATTTGATGCGATGATGGAAACGATCTTAGGGAAGATACAAGGAATGGAGAGTCACATTACTTTGATTTCTAAAGCACAAAAAGCTCTAGAAAATCAAGTATTTAGCAAGGCCGGAGAAGTTCCTAGAGATTAAGGGAAGCTTCCCGGAAAAACTTGGTGAGAAATTACAACAAGAAGTGGTGTAACAACCACCGACCTGCAGCCCTAATTCGTTGAAGTTCCCGTTGAAAAGGAGAAAGAGAAGGAAAAGGAGAAGGAAGATGTCTATGTTCTTCCTCCAGCTTATAAACTTCCTTTTCTATTTTCGCAATCTAGAGCGAGAGCGCGTCTAGACAAGCATTTCAGTAAGTTTGTTGATTTCATGAGCAAACTGCATATTAACATACCTTTTCTTGATGCGATTTTAGGTATGCCCGTTTATTGGAAGTTCTTGAAAGAGATCCTTTCTAACAAGAGGAAGCTTGAAGACTTTGGTGAAGTTAAGATGAGTTTGGAGTCTTCGGAACTCATTAAAACAATGACAGAAAAGATGCCCCTAAAGCTGCGAGATCTGGGGTCATTTTGCATACCAATAGGAGTGAGAGAAGTCACTTATGATGCACTTTGTGACTTGGGAGCAAGTGTGAGCATTATTCCACTTGCTTTGTGTAGGAAGGTTGGTTTAGGTGAACCTAAACCGGTGAAGATGACGTTGTATATGGCGGATCGATCCATTACTCGACCCATTGGAATCATTGAAGACGTCCCGGTTAAGCTCGGTAAATTCTATATCCCTATAGACTTTGTTGTGCTTGACAATCCTGTAGATTGTCCGGTCCCGATCATACTTGGAAGACCTTTTCTTGCAACTTCCGGTTGTATGGTTGATTGAAAGAACGCTAGATTAGCCTTCGATATTGGAGAAAAGAAAGTTGAATTTGTTCTCTCAACTTTGACAAAAGAACTAGCACTTGGAGAGGATATGTTCAACATTTATGATGAAGAGGTATCTAGAGAGGTAGTGAGTTCGATCTTGTTCAAAGATCCGTTCCAAAAGGTCATAACTATGAGCATCATGGAAAAGGGAGCGGAAAAGGATTGTAACGCTGAGATTAATGCTTTGGAAGAGTTAGAAGAAGTGCAAGTTGAAGAATTCGAAACATTGTACGATGGTTTGGAAAATACCAGAAACCACAGTCAGTCAATGTTTTACACAGGCGTGGTTTCACTAATTCCATCCGTGGAAAAGTATGTCGAGAGCGACCATTCAATTGACACACAAAACCAAGGCAAAAAATGCACTTTCCACGGCCGTGGAAGTAACAGTGACACCGTGGAATCTGAAAATGCTGAGGAAAATTCCGTTCTTTCTACAAATGTTCTTGCTTCTTCTTCCATCACTTCCACACCATTGGAGACTTCCAAGGAGACCTCGGACAGCCATCTCAACACTCCAAAGGCATCTACAACTTTGGAATTGAAGCCACTTCCCGCACATCTAAGGTATGCATTTCTTGGATCTAACTCTACGTTTCCCGTCATAGTTAGTTCTAGTTTAAGTGAAGATGAGTATGATAGGCTTATGATTGTTTTGAAGAAGCATAGGAAAGCTTTAGGCTACACCATAGAGGATCTTGTAGGAATTAAACCATCTTTATGTATGCACAAGATACTAATGGAAGAGGATTATAAGCCTTCACGTCAATCTCAACGACGGTTAAACCCGATCATGAAAGAGGTCGTGAAGAAGGAGATCCTTAAATTGCTTGATGCAGGTATCATATTCCCGATTTCCGATAGCAAGTGGGTGAGTCTTGTTCAAGTTGTCCCAAAGAAGGGAGGAATGACCGTTGTGGCCAACAAGAACAACGAGCTCATTCCAACAAGAATGGTGACAAGATGGAGGATGTGTATAGACTATTGCAAGCTGAACAATGCGACGAGGAAGGATCACTTCCCGCTGCCCTTCATTGATCAAATGCTTGAGAGGTTAGCGCAACAATCTTACTTTTGCTATCTTGACGGTTATAGTGGTTTCTTTCAGATTCCGATTCATCCGGACGATCAAGAAAAGACCACATTCACGTGCCCATGGGATATGTTTGCTTATAGGAGAATGCCATTCGGATTGTGCAACACTCCAGTGACCTTTCAAAGGTGTATGATGGCCATCTTCTCGGAATACATTGAGGAAATCATGGAGGTTTTTATGGATGATTTTTCTGTTTATGATTCCTCATTTGATAAATGTCTTGCTAACATATCTCTTGTTCTACAAAGGTGTGAAGACACGAACCTAGTTCTAAATTGGTAGAAGTGTCATTTTATGGTTAGGGAAGAAATTGTTTTAGGACACTTAATCTCTAATAGAGGGATTGAGGTTGACAAGGCTAAGATTGAGACAATAGAGAAGCTTCCTCCTCCATCTTCGGTGAAGGGGATTAGAAGTTTTCTAGGACATGCTAGATTCTATAGGAGATTCATTAAGGACTTTTCGAAAATCTCTAAACCGCTAACTAATCTATTGATGAAGGATGTTGTTTTTGAATTTTTGAAAGAATGTTTGAATGCTTTTTACAGGATTCGAGAAGCTCTAATCTCAGCCCCAACAATTCAACCTCCGGATTGGAGTCTTCCATTTGAGGTCATGTGCGATGCAAGTGACGTAGTTGTAGGAGCGGTGCTTGGACAAAAGAAAGATGGACGCACTCATGCCATCTATTATGCTAGCAAGACGCTAGATGAAGCTCAGCTCAACTACACCACAACGGAAAAGGAATTCCTTGCTGTTGTACATGCATTTGAAAAGTTTCGTTCTTATCTTGTAGGAGTGAAGGTGATTATATACATGGATCATTCAGCAATTCGGTATTTTCTTGCCAAGAAAGATGCAAAGCCAAGGCTGATTAGATGGATTCTCCTCCTTCAAGAGTTCGATCTTGAGATTCGTGACAAGAAAGGATCCGAAAATTCTATTGCAGATCACTTGAGTCGTCTACCACATGTCACAAATGACGACTTACCTATTGCTGACTCTTTCCCGGACGAACAATTGCATCTAATGGAAGAGTGCATCAATCATATTTCTAGAGGTAACGAACCTTGGTTTGCTGATTTTGTGAATTATTTGGTTTGTCAAGAAATACCTCCTGGACTATCCTACGCACAAAGAAAGAAGTTATGTAAGGATGTCCGTCAATACTATTGAAATGAACCTCTACTCTTCAAGAGAGGTCCAGATGACATCATTAAAAGATGTGTGCCTGAAGACGAAATGCAAAGTGTCATTCGTCATTGTCATTCGATTCCTTGTGGAGGACACGCTAGCTCCCACAAGACTAGCGCTGAGGTATTACAATCCGGATTCTTTTGGCCTACATTATTTAAGGATGTGCAAACCTTTGTTGCTTGTTGTGATGCTTGTCAAAGAAAAGGGATCATATCTAGGAGGAATGAAATGCCCCTCAACAACATCCAAGAAGTCGAAATCTTTGACGTTTGGGGAGTTGACTTCATGGGACCATTCTCATCATCTTGTGATAACCAATACATACTTCTAGCGGTAGATTATGTTTCAAGATGGGTTGAAGTTATTGCTTCTCCAACTAATGATGCAATGGTGGTTGTTAAGTTCTTTAATAGAACTATTTTCCCAAGGTTTGGGACACCCCGTACCATCATTAGTGACGGAGGATCACACTTTATTGCCCGTCGATTTGAAGCTTGTCTAGCTAAGTACGGGGGATGACTCAAAAGATCGCCACACCCTACCATCCGCAAACAAGTGGACAAGTGGAGATTTATAATAGGGAGATCAAAGGAATTTTGGAAAAAACGGTGTCAAGGATAAGGAAAGATTGGTCGTTAAAGCTTGATGACGCGTTATGGGCGTATAGAACGGCATACAAGACTCCCATTGGCACAACACTATACAATCTTGTGTATGGGAAGTCTTGTCATCTTCCGGTGGAGCTGGAACACAAGGCGTATTGGGTTGTTAAGTGGTTGAACTTTGGCATGAAGAAAGCAGGAGAGAAATGTCTCTTGGATCTTAATGAGCTGGAAGAACTCCGCTTGAACGCCTATGAGAATGCCAAGATCTACAAGGAGAGAGCGAAGTGTTGGCATGATAAGCACATCATTCCGAAAACTTCAAAGAAGGAGACCTTGTTCTTCTCTTTAATTCTAGACTTCGACTCTTTCCCGGTATGCTTAAATCCCGTAGGACAGGACCTTATGTTATTAAACACGTTTTTCCCCATGGTGCAGTTGAAGTATGGGGTGAGAAGTACGGAATTTTCAAAGTAAATGGCCAACGACTCAAGAAGTACTCTCCGGAACTCCAAACTGAGGAAGTCGCACCGATTCTCCTCACTTAAGCATAAGGGATTGGTCTAGCTACGGACCCAAAACAAAGCGCTACTTGGGAGGCAACTCAAGGTAATGCATTCTTATTTTTCTTTTCGTTTTTCTTAGATTAGATTAGCGTAGTTTGTTTTTGTTTGTTTTTCATCGATATCTTCCGGTATGTCTTGTGTATTTGGATGTCAGGGTTGAGAAACGACCAAAAGAAGTGAAGAAAGCCAAAGGAACAACAAAATTTGGATTTTTGGCAGAAAAAAGAGCTTTCCACGGCCGTGACTTTGTTAATTTTGGCCGTGGAAAAGTATGTCGAGAGCAACCAAAGAAAAGGACGCAAAACCATGGTCTTACTGTTACTTCCACGGCCATGGAATTGCACGACAGGCCGTGGTTTTTGAGAAATTGACGAGGCTATATAATTTCTTCTTCTTCACAAACCACACAACTCCAAACCCCTCTTCCACGCCCTAAACCACGCCCAAACTGAAGCAAATCTGATTCTATTGCGGATTGTGGCAACAAACAGCACAAACATTCAGTGATCGGGCAAGAATTTGGATTTCTTCAAATCCAAAACCTAGGTTTTCTCTCAACTGTTTCCTTGGTTGATTTCCTTCGTTTTCTTTGAAGTTTTTAGGAGAACTGAACAGAATTGAACCTATAAATAGTTTAGGACTGTTGTTGTTGAGATTGTTGTGGAATTTCTGGATTTTTGAGGGAAATCGTGCATTTCCACGGGCTGCCGTACAAAACCACGGTCGCGGTTTCCTCAAGAACAGGTCGTGGTTTTCTGAAAATGTTTGGAACTCGCAAATCAAACCGAAACAAGAAGAAAAGAGGCGAAGGCTCCTCTTTCCAACCCCCTCCCATTGCTCCACCTATCGCTAGGATCCCTACCATCCATGAAAACCACCTTAGCGCTTTTGAAAAGATCCACAAACGCAATGTTATCGCCCCTAGGTATATTGTGCTTGAAGAGTTTAAAGATTTACATGTAGTGAATGATCTTAGATGGATGCTGGATAGGGTTGGGATGACTACATTTGCTAGCATTAAAGAGGATGCTTATGAGGAGATTACAAGGGAGTTCATAACCTCTTTTGACCATAGTGCCGTTAACCGAACGGTCTCCTTCCTGTTGATGGACCACACTCACCATATGTCCATAGCTCAGTTTGGAGCATTGTTTGGATTTGAAGACACGTACAATTGGACATTCCCTAGGAGTTCTAGAGCTAGAGAGTTTTGGGAGGAGATTGCTATGGTAGTGGGTCATGAGGATCGTTGGCAACCGGCCGACTCAAAAGCCAAACTCTTCTATAACCTCTCCTTTAATATTGCCCATAGGATCCTCTCCGAGTGCCTTTTCCCTAGGACCAAGACTCCCCGGAAGCTCAAGGCTAATGAGCTTTATATCCTTTATTGTATGGAGGCCAGTATTACTCCGGATTGCGCCACTATGCTTGTATCTACTCTTAGCAAGATCAAGAACAAAGCTAAGGGGAATATCGGTTATGGAGGGAAGGTGACTTACATAGCAAAGCAGTTTGGAGTTGATTATTCTGCTTGTGAGATGGTAGCTACTGTGAGGCCTTTAAGGCTTCAAGGTTTCATGACTAGGGGATCTTGATTCCCCGCCACTGAGGTCCACCATTTGTCTCCATGCCTTGGGAAGACAAAGGATGACGAGGTATTCCATGGAGCGTTGATTACTCCATCAGGAACCGACAAAACTGGAAGCCTACATTTTTCCTGATGCATGCCAACCGCCTAGGAGCTCCACCTTTTTACCCCGAGGATGTGCCAACTGTTATTGATGAGTATGTTGATGAGGATGTTGATGAGAAGATGGGTGGTGATGAGTTCCCGGATATTGGAGGTGCTGAGGAGGCTTTTGGAGATTTTCCGGATCAGCCAACGGATTTCCAGGAGCTATCTAGAAGATCTACCTACCAGCAGCGGCCTTCCGCTTCTTCCTCTTCCCGGCGTGCCAGCGTGAGTGAGAGACCTACATGGATGGACAGCTTGGATGGGTGCACCTCCAACTTGGATGGGAGCGCCGCCGGAGTGGATGGCGCAGCTGCCCGCATGGATAGATGAGCAGCCGGCGTGGGTCACCAGACTTACGCAGAGGATGGATGCTCTTGAGACCCACTTTGATGAAGACAGGGACGAGCGCCGTGAAAACGCAAGGATCCTCCGCGACGTTTACCGGCAGCAATTTGGGCGCCCGTTCGACCCAAACTTCTACCCGTTCCCACCACCTCCTATGGAATGAGCTGATTTGCTTGGTTCGAGCTGCTCCACCGCCTTTGTGAGTTTCTTTGTTCTTTTTCTATTTCTTTTTTTCGCACATTAGGGACAATGTGTATCTTAAGTATGGGGTGGAGTATGACTCTCATTGATGTAATAACTTGACATATTTGCTTCGCTTTATCCATGAACACTTGCATCTTTATTTTCATTGTCACACGTTTCCCTTTTGAAGAGAGAAGAATGAATTGTCTTGGTTTTTCCAAGAAGAAAGTGAGAGAACTCATAACGTGGTGTCAACCTTCAAATTCAACATAATTTGGATAAAA
The DNA here is from genome assembly GCA_033239045.1 of Fagopyrum esculentum. Classification (NCBI taxonomy): domain Eukaryota; kingdom Viridiplantae; phylum Streptophyta; class Magnoliopsida; order Caryophyllales; family Polygonaceae; genus Fagopyrum; species Fagopyrum esculentum. The sequence goes on from BSUD01000002.1 coordinate 106,872,788, forward strand.
ACAACGTATTAAACATGCCAATAATTTCAAACAAAGCATTTAGCAACTTAAACATATTATAAAACCTTTCAAACACGTAAAGATTTCAAAACCAGTCAGTAAGCAAGATCTTCACTGAGATCATATCCAGATAAGAAGCACAAAAATCGTTTTCGAAAACTCTCAGTTAACCCACCTCGGTCGAGGTGTTCTTAGGTCAACCGAGGTGAAACACTTCGTTCGGCCAGAACTGCCCCGGTCGAGGTCAAAAAAATTTTTTAAAAACCATTTTATTTCAGTTTCGACGTTTTTCTCAATCAAATAACCTGTATGTATGCATGCAATCTCAAATAAACACATAGAAGCAAAATGAAGCATAAATATGAATAAATATCCGATCAAGTAGAGTCATACATCACATAAGTGTCAAATAATACATCAATAAACACCCCATACTTGGGACACACTGTCCCAGTGGGTCAAAATAAGTCTAAGGAATAAAATACTCACCGGATAATAAGCTGAACTGCATAAAATAAGAAAGAAAATCCTGCAGCTCTCAGTAGTCACGATCCGGTGGTGGTGGTGAGACGGGTCAAATGGATAACCCATGATGTGCTCAAACTGAATCTGGGCCATCATGTGCTGGTAATGTTGTCTCTCCTGCATCTCGCGGATATCCAGTGATAGAGCGGCATATGAATCAATCATTTGATCCGTCAGATCATCGATCCGACGGTGAGCCTCTGGTTCTCTGTGTCGGCGTGCTCTACGCCTAGCAGGTCTAACTGGAGATGTGGCTGGTGCAGGCTCAGTATCATCATCATCAAGATCAATAACTGGTGCACTCGTCCCGGCAGTATCTGTCCTTGTATCCATCGGGACTCCACCATCCCTATCATCAGCAGTCTCCTTATCATCTACCTCCTCCTCCTCAGCTGGGGCAGCTGCTGCCTCTCTATAATCCTCCATCAGTGGGGCCCAGGCGGTCTGCCAGTAATGAGGGTCATAAATTGTAAACTGTGCTGACCACCTGATCCCCTGCGGTGCAGTCAGCTCCCATGGCATAGCCACGTATGGTGTAGTCAGTCCTCGGGGAACCAGAATCCGCCGAGTGATCATCTCCTGCAGCCCAAGCGGCTTGGCAGCCGCCACCATAGTGCAAGCGCTGAGATCCATATCCTGGTAGCTGGCGATGTGGGTCACAAGTCCTCCGCAGCAAATGTCCCCCTTCGCCTTGGCCTTGATCTTGTGCAGGTCCTCTGCCAACATCAAGCCAAAGTCGGGGATCCCTCCTGTCACCATACAATATATGCTAAACAGCTCCCCCTGTCGGACCTTCTGGGGCGTCTCAGTACGCGCCAGAAGCGTCTCGCTGAAAATGCGGTGGGCTAACCTAAAAGCTAAGTGAAAGATGACCTTCTCCCTGGAATCACCAAGGCGCCACCTATCTGCGTGCTCAACCACATGAGCAATCTGTCCCCAAAACTCCCAAGCTACAGATCGGGAAGGGAAATCAACAGTTGTCAGGGCAGGAAAACCAAAAATCTCTCTTCAATACTCTAATGGAACTATGAAGTTCCGGTTCATCAACCGGTACTTCACATAACGCTCTGTGGGGAGGTAGGTGAAGGAGCTAATAAACTCTAAGGTGGGCTCCAAATAGGAGGTGCGCGGATCTCAATAAACTGATTCAATCCTACCGTCGATATCATCCGTCTATGGTCTCCATCCACATGGAGACAGTCAAAGGCTGACACGTCCAGGAAGCGAGGTGCTATCACTGGACGGGCTGCTATACGGTCGTAATCGACTCGGTGTCGCTCGTGGATCACCGGTCGATATGGTCGGGAAGAAGAGGAAGAAGGGGAAGGGGAGGATCTATCCCTAATGGCAAGACGTCTCTCAGAACTCATTTTCAAATTCTCACTGTTAGGTCACCTCGGTCGGTCTGATAATACTCAAGAACACCTCGGCTGAGGCACAGCACGTCTGGACCGAGGCGAAAAACTGCGTACTAATTTCTTCAAAAATTCCAGTTCTTTTCCCCCAAAATCACTACAACTGGTTCCTATGGGGTACTTAATCCGTTTCTCAGCAAATGCAGGGCAATCCAAGCCCGAATCGAAGCGAAATCAGCGAGGTTAGGGTTTTGGTTTGATTTACCTCGTTCGGCCGTTTCGGTTCGATTTCTTCGCAGATCGACGTTGCGCTGGGATCCTTTACGCTTTAATCGCAGTTTGGAAGCGAAAATCTTCGAAAATGAGCGAGAGTCGAAGAGGCGAGGTGAAGGGGGCTGCCGCGGTCGAGGAAGGGTAAAAGAGAATAAAAGAAATTTTTTTCCCTTTTTATACACTTTCTGGAACTGCTGTCACCTCGGTCGAGATGGTCTCGACTGGACCGAGGTGGTTCTTCAGAAACCCTAGTCGCCTCAGTTGCTCAAGAATCATCTCGGTCGAGGTGCTCTGACAGCAACCGAGATGTGCCTCAGTCGAACTTCGTCTTCTCAAATTCTCGATCTTCTGTCCTTCCAGTTATGCTCCTGGTGTGTTCTCCTTCCTTAGATGTCACCTGTTATCTGTCTAGGACGCCAAAACGAAACAAAGCAAAGCAAAAGCAAAACTATCTAAGCTAGAAAGGGAAAAGAAAGCAATACCTTGGGTTGCCTCCCAAGAAGCGCTTGGTTTAAGGTCGCTAGCTGGACCATGATGCGTCTCAAACGAGATGGGAGGTGCCCTCACCCCATACTTCACCTCCATCGTGGGGTGAAGTAAGTAAGTCCATCAAACGCTCCAACAAGTGTAAGTGCTCATCGGGAAATGAATCGTCTATGGGTGGGTCGTCTTTCTCGCGTGAAGATGCAGGTAGCCGGCTGAGGTGATCCGCAACAGAATTTTCGGATCCTTTCTTATCGTGGATCTCTAAGTCAAACTCTTGAAGCAAGAGAATCCATCGAATAAGGCGTGGCTTGGCATCTTTCTTAGCTAGCAAGTAACGGATGGCTGCATGGTCGGTGTAGACAATGACTTTCGCCCCTACTAAGTAAGAACGAAACTTCTCGAAAGCATATACAACCGCCAATAACTCCTTCTCGGTGGTAGCGTAGTTGCGTTGTGTTACATCTAGCGTCTTGCTAGCATAGTAAATGGCGGTGGTCCGGCCATCCTTCTTCTGTCCAAGCACCGCTCCTACGGCTACATCACTAGCATCGCACATGATCTCAAAGGGCAAGGTCCAATCCGGAGGTTGGATAATGGGAGCGGAGATCAACGCTTCCTTAGTCCTGTAAAAAGCATCAAGACACTCCTGCGAAAACTCAAAAACAACATCTTTATTCAAGAGGTTAGTTAGAGGTTTAGAAATTTTGGAGAAGTCCTTGATGAATCTCCTGTAGAAACCTGCATGCCCGAGAAAACTCCTCACACCTTTAACAGAACAAGGGGGAGGGAGTTTCTCAATAGTCTCGATCTTAGCGCGATCGACCTCAATTAGAAACGAGGTGTCCTAGTACAATGCCTTCATTAACCATAAAATGACACTTCTCCCAATTCAAAACAAGATTAGTGTCTTCACATCTTTTAAGCACTAGAGAAAGGTTAGATAGACAATCATCAAAAGAGGAACCATATACTAAAAAATCATCCATAAATACCTCCATGATCTCCTCTATGTACTCGGAAAAGATAGCCATCATGCATCGCTGGAAGGTAGCGGGTGCATTGCATAATCCAAATGGCATCCTCCTATAAGCAAATGTCCCCCATGGACTAGTGAAAGTGGTCTTCTCCTGATCATCCGGATGGATAGAAATCTGGAAGAATCCACTATAGCCGTCTAAGTAGCAAAAGTGTGAATGTTGGGCCAACCGTTCGAGCATCTGATCGATGAAGGGAAGTGGAAAATGGTCCTTCCGAGTGGCCGTGTTCAGCTTCCTATAATCAATCCAAACCCTCCAGCCCGTAACGGTCCTGTTTGGGATCAACTCGTTGTTCTTATTCGTCACAACGGTCATCCCTCCTTTCTTCGGAACTACATGCACCGGGCTAACCCATTTGCTGTCCGAGATAGGATATATGATACTTGCATCCAACAACTTAAGAATTTCCTTCTTCACAACCTCTGTCATGATCGGATTTAACCGTCTTTGAGGTTCCCGTGAAGTCTTATGATCATCCTCCATTAAAATTCTATGCATGCAGAAAGAAGGCTTAATGCCAATAAGATCATCTATAGTATAACCCAAAGCCTTTTGATGCTTTCTCTGGACATGCATTAGTTTAGACAATTCAGTTTCGGAGAGGGAAGCACTAACAATAACGGGATAAGTGGAATCCGGTCCAAGAAAGACATACCTCAAGTGATTTGGGAGTTGTTTAAGCTCCACAACTAGGGGTTCTTTCTGAGGGGGATCCTTGCTTCCTCCTTCCAGTTGAGTAGATCTAGAAACTGGACTTTCGGAAGTCTCAGTTGAAGTTATCTCGCCTTCGACCTCGGTCGAAGCGCAGAGGCGTTGACCGAGATGTTCTTCGGTCACCTCGCTCAGTCCAGATAGTGCCTCGGTCGAGGTACTGTAACTGGAACCGAAACTGGAGAACTTCGTCTCCTGGATTAGCTTCTCAGTTTTAGCTCCTGGATCTTCTCCCAGTGCTTTTAAGCTCCGTATATCTGCATCACAAGAAGCATATATACCTTCCTCCGTTAAACTGAAACTAATAACTCTTTCGAGTGGATCGTTAATAAGGATAGAGCTCACCAATTCTCTTGATTCTTCTTCATCGTAGATGTTGAAGATATCATCGCTTAGCTGCTCCACTTTCATGGATGCAAGTAATGCGAACTCCACCTCATCGCCACCAATGTTGAATTTCAACCTGCATTCTTGCAATCCACGTTGCAACCCGAAGTTGCTAGAAATGGCCTCCCGAGAATAATAGGAACAGGATAATCTGCGGGAATGTCAAGTACAACAAAATCTATTGGTAAATAGAAGTTATCTAACTTGACCGGAACGTCCTCCAAAATTCCCACGGGATGGGTGATGGAGTGATCCGCCATGTATAGTCGAATCTTGACCGGCTTGGGCTCTCCAAGTCCGATCTTCACGCATAGCTCCAGCGGAATGATGCTCACGCTGGCTCCTAGATCACAAAGGGCTTCACAAGTGACATCCCCAACTTGAATGGGAATACAAAATGAGCCGGGATCTCTCAATTTAGGTGGCATCTTCTCCTTCATGATTTGAATAAGCTCCGAGGATTTAGATGTCATCCTTACTTCACCAAAATCTTCCAATTTCATCTTCCTTGATAGGATCTCCTTCAAGAACTTCCCATAGGCGGGCATTCCTAGAATAGCATCAAGGAAAGGAATGTTAATGTGCAGTTTATTCATCAAGTCAAGGAACTTACCAAAGTGCTTGTCTAGATGTGCTCTGGCCCTTGACTGGGGGAATGGAAGTGGTGGTTTGTATGCTGGAGGTGGAACATAAATTTCAGTTTTCCCCTCCGCTTTCTGTGGCTCCACCTCGGTTGGCATTTCGGTCGAAGTGTTCTTCGACTGCATCTGGACCGAGGTGGTCTTCGTCGGTACTGGCACCGACCGAGGCACTAGATCTGCAGTTTTCAGTCCACTCCTCGTAGTTATGGCCATGATCTGGCCCTTAGGGTTGCTTTCCGTCCTTGCTGGAAGCTTCCCTGGATCTCTTGGCGCTTCATTCGCCCTACTTGCAAGTTGTTGTTCAAAGGCTTTTTGGGCCTTCGAAAATGAAGTCATAGAAGTCTCCATAGCACTAAGCTTTATCAAGATAGCCTCCAGCACTGCGTCTTTCTTTTCCGGCTGGGACGAACTTGATCCTTGCCCCTGGCTCTTTAATGGAGTAGAAGAAGAAGAAGAAGAAGAAGAAGAAGAAGAAGAAGAAGAAGAAGAAGAAGAAGAAGAAGAAGAAGAAGAAGAAGAAGGGGAAGAGAGGAAAGGATTAGAGGAATCGTTAGAATTGGAGTTAGAATGATTGTTACCAGAATTTTGGTTGTTAGCCCTCCAATTGTTGCTATTGGATCCTCTATTGTTGTTTTTGTAGTTGTTGTTCCGGGAACCGTTGTTGTTGTTACGGTATCCATTGTTGTTATTCCTTTGTCCTTGATCTTCCTTCTTGGTTTGAGCAACCAAGAGTTCCTTCAATTGCTTCACGTCATTCTTCAAAGACGTGAGTTGATTGTTGTTGGGCTGAGTTTCTTGGAAGTTAACTCTTTTAACTCCACCTTCAGCTCCTTGATGGGTGTACTTCTCCATATGCAAAGCTTGCTTCTCGATGAAGTCCCAAGCTTCGTCAATCGCCATGTCCATAAAGGTACCGGCGGAGAGTAATTGGAGGTTGAATTGGGTGCTTCCGTCCAGTCCCTTGAAGTATATCTCCAACAACTCTATCTTTGGAATCCCATGATGTGGGCAATCCAAAAGAATGTCCTTGAACCTCTCCCATGATTTGGACAAGCTCTCCTTGTCCTTCATGATGAAAGCATTGATCTACCCTCTCATTTCAGCTGTCTTTGAGGGGGGAAAGAATTTGGTCAAGAATTCCGTAGTCATCTCCTCCCATGTGCTAATTTTTCCTGGAGGAAGAGATTGATACCAAGTAAGAACTCTATCTTATAAAGAAAAGTAAAAAAGTCTTAGCTTGTAGTTGTTATTTTCAATCCTTGAGGGTCTCAAGGTCTCCATCAAGATCTCATAGTTTTGAAGATGTTGATGCGGTGATTCCTTCTCTAGCCCTCCGAATTAGCATTGGCGAATCATGGATAGAACTTGCGGTCGAAGTTCGTAGTCATGGTCCGTTGGATCTCCTAGGTTAACTCCTGGACGCCTCAGTTGTTGATTGGGGTCCATCCTTTGACCTAGGGTTTGTGGGATTCCTGCAAGAAGAACGCCTCAGACTGGCATCCGAGGTGGAAGCACCTCGGCCGGGGCGTCAGGTACTGGAACCTGCCTCGGTCGAGGGTCAGCGACTGGGACCTACATCGGTCCAGCATCGGGAACTGGATCTTCCCTTGGTCGAAGTAGATATTGGTCTCATAAGGCCGTCATATCTGCTTCGATTGCTTCAGTCCTGGTGCGAGTTTCTTCTTTCTCTTGCCTTAGCTCTTCCCTGCTGAGGCGTAGCTGCTCTAGCGCCTCTTTCAACTCGGCCTCAAGATCGCGATTGTCTTGGTTGGCCATCTTCGCTTCTCTTAAGCGTCGTTTGTATGTCTTTTCTGGTTCGGGATCGTAAGGAACGATTTCCTTCCCAGTGCGGGTTCTTCGCATAAACCTAAGAAAGAACCTGCAAAAGTCACTCAAGTAGAGTGGTTAGTAGACACGGGGGAAAGTGCCCCAAAAGCAAACCGTAACCGGCTCGGTCTAGACCAAGTCCCCGGCAACGGCGCCAAAAACTTGTTCGCTCCAAACGGTGTGTGCAAGCTTTAAATTTATAACCCTAGACGTAAGCTTAAAACAAGGATGCGAACCCGCAGTGTACGGGTCAATCATAGTAAAAAGCAAGGAATTCCAGGGGTCGATCACAGGGACTTAGTGAAACAAAGTCCAATTACGGTAAGCTTTAGCAATTACTAACCACAAGTAATCAAAACAATCAAAAATGATAAAAGTCAATAAAGGAAATATGCAATCCTAGGGATTAAAGCGTCTAGTTGTGGTTCCAACTCAAGATCTAAAGATAAGCGGACAAAGCTGAGGTTTTTGCAAGGAGAAGGTGTTACTAAAATGGAATAGATCACCGGGTAAGTCTCACTACTCACTAATCCCAAACCGTAACTCCTATTACCGGGTAAGTCTCAAGGAATTAAGATAAAGAACTATAGCCTCAAACTAACACACCATCTAAGGGAATAGAATCAACCTTTACCGGGTAAGTCTCAGGCTAACTCACAAAGATGGGATGAAAGCACACTCAAACCCCAATAAAGGATAAACCTTTATTACCTACACTTATGATCTTGGGTAAACAAACTAAGGAATTACCGGGTAAGTCTCATCCTAGGCTTGCATTGAACCAGGAAAGGTGTAATAAGAATAGGATTTGGCAAACTCTAACACTTAACTCTCAGTTTAGGATCAGATAAGTCACCTCGGTCAGAAGAATTCCACCCCGGCCGAGATGTTCATCGACTGAGCGAGATGCTTAGGGTTAAGGTTAAAGGCTCGAACTTTCAGGGTCCTACTGTGATTAAGATCATTCTATCATTGTTTTTCCCACAACCTTCAGTCAATCACCCTAGAATCACACAAAGAGATTAGCCACTCATCATCATGAAAGTATTAATCAAATATATGGGAAGAAAGTGAATATTTGAACAAGAAGAATTTAATGAAAAGACTTCAATAACTGAATCAAATATCACAACAAAGCGTTCCTTGGATAGAATTCCAACAAGACAAAACAATAATGAAGGGAATCTAAGATGATCTTACTAAAACCCTTCAAAAGCTATAAAAGCTATAAAAGCTATAATCTTCCTTCTTCAACCTTCAAAAAGATTCTTCAAATCTCCCAACTGGAGTATGGTTGCTGTGGTGTATAAACCCTGATCGGTGGTATAGCATGATGTGGATTTGTGGGAAATCCGACCCTTTTTATAGGAAAATTTACTCTCCAAAGATAAAATATCTTAGAAAGATCTCTTCCCATAAAAATAGGTAAAATATATGATCTAGCATATCTTCTTCCTTCCAGGAGCCAAGCCCAAAAATATAAGATCTCTTTCCAAAGATAAAAGATCTCAGCCAAGAATAAAATATTCTCGCCGCGTCTCAGGTGTTCGCCTCGGTCGAGTCGACTTCTCTAGATCACCTCGGTCGAGGTGAATTTGTGGTCAACCGAGGTGAGTCACAACTGAATGTGAAATCTCTCAAATCTGGTCCAAAGTGAATCTCTAATCCATGGCTATGCTTCCTGGATGGTTCCTTATGTTTCTGAATGTAGCTCCAATGACTCCATAGCTCCTTTTGCTCCTTTTTTATGCAAAACGTGTCATTTTACCTACGATTACAACAAAACTAGGTGTAGACCTTGATTCCCGCAAAGGTAGATGTAATGGTAATATAATCACATATTATACATACAAACATGCAGATTATTGAAGATAAAACGTCCAAACAAACCCCAAAATATAGACTATAATTCATGCTATCAATATGCATCCCACCTATTCACGTTTCTTGACTTTTTCTTGAAATCCCTTAAGATCTTTGGATTGTTGTTTGGCTTGATGATCTAAATTGGGTTTCCACATGATTGATTTTGACATTACTTTGGGTTATGATGTTTGTCTTGGAGCTTTTTCAATGTATGGTGTTTCTTTTGCTTGACATGATTCGTTTTGTGTACATAGAAGTTTCAAGGAAACATGAAGCAGGATTTGAGAGTGATCTATTGAATAGAAGCACAATGCCAAAAAGATTTGTTTTCCTTGTTTTGCATTCATATTTCATCCTACCTTATGTTCTAGCTTTTGAAAACCTTGCTTGGGAACAAGCAAGAGACAAGTATGGGGTATTTTGATAGCTTGAAATATGACGATATTTTAGGCACATGTTTTGGTTGTTTTTCCCCTTCTTTTGTGTATATGGATATGAGTTTGAAGCATTTATGAGCACATTCACCTATTATGTTGGTATAGAGATCTACACAAGCTTTGTTGTGTTTTTAGGTAAATAAAGGCTTGAATTGGAGCATAAATGGAGTATATAGGAGTAATTGATCATGTTAGGCATCAAGAGGATGCATTGGAGTAGCTAAGGAAGGAGCATGATTAGGAAGCTTTACGAAACAAAGGCTTTTACGAAGATTTTGGACATTCCACGGCCAAACACAAAGAACCACGGCTGTGGTTCTTCAAGATCTTACCGTGGTTTTCCTCTGTCGTACGTGTTTTGCTTTTGCTTTGATCCAAAGTTAAAGATTTGCTTTAACCTAGCCTTGACTTACCTTTTCTAGGTAGTAGTGAGACTCAACATCCTCTACTTTGGTTTCGAGTGTCACAACCTTAACCTTTTTGGCTTATCTTTGATTCCCTTGGGTTTGGGCATGGGTATTTGAGAGTTTAATCTTATCCCTTGAACCTCTTTATAACGAGACTCAACATCCTTTATTTAGAGAGCCTTAGGGTGAGACTTATGGGTTTTGGAACTTCACCGTATAATTCCCAACCTTGGATCTATACCTTTGCAAGCCTAACTCTGTCCTTATATCTTTAGAACATCTTGAATCGATTGCTACAATTAGATACTTGAATCTTTATAATCGTTGTTTTCCCAATTATCTTTACAAAAGCTTTTTATTTTGCTGGACAATTTACGAACTGAATTTGATCCCCCAAATCCCTGAGTTTGATACTCTAGAATTCTTGCTTTACTATACCGATCCGTACACTACGGGTTCGCTTTGCTTGGTTTTAATTTTTATAATTTTAAGACTTAGTGACGCACACTTTTGAGCGAACAAACACCTCAACATTTCTGCCATCCACAAAATTACATAAAAACGAGGATGAAATGCATGAATATACCATCTATTAGATGGATGAATGGACGACATCATTTATCGCTTTTGAGAACACAATTATGTTATCCACAAAAGCTAAAGCAGAATTATAAAGCATGCCTTATTAATCGGGAATCCAACAATTTTTTTAAATCTTTTTGTTACTTAACCTTTGGAGATTCCTTCCTAGAACTTCATCTCTAAGATTAAACAACAATGGTGGTAGCTAGTCACCTTGACCCTACCCTCTTTTTAGGAAAGAATTGTTCAATTGATTTATCGTTGATTATGATCTAGAAGGAAACAACTGAGATGCATTCATTGATCCATTTGATGAACCTAGTTGTGAATCCAAATATCTCAAATATAAATGGTCTTTCTATTCGGTCATACCTTTGTCCACTCTAGTTTTATCGCCATGATACTCTTCTTGTCTTTTTTTTATTTGGAATCTTGGAATATTTTATGTGATATTAGTATATTGTTATGGATAGATCTTTCGGATACAAAAGTCCTTGGGAGCATATGTATCAATTTTGGGAGGACGAGCTTCAATCTAGTCGTTATAAGTTTAGCCATAACCTTGTAGAAGGTGAAACATAAGCTAATAGGTATGTAGTACGAAGATAGTTGTGGATTAATTGTTTTAGGAATTAGGGATATGAATGTGTGGTTCATTTGTTTTACTAGTCTTCCAGTCCTATCGAAACTTTTTGCAACACGGGTGACCGAAGGACCTACAATATGCTAATAATTTTAGAAAATCCTTAATGGTATGCCATTGGGCTTAAGAGGTTTCTCATAGACATGTACAAAAGCGGGCTCGGGCTGGGTTCGGGCCGGGCCATAACTAAAAACTCTACCCATAAGGTGCTGGTCGGACCAGTCCGGCCCGACTCGTCTGGGCTACAAACACTACCCATGTCCACGCATGTAAAAAGTGGGCGGGCTGTCGGGTCTGCCCGGATGGCCCGTATGTACCAGATTGTGCTTTTTTCCCCGGATTTATCGTTCAAAACAAGTAATATAATGTATTTAAAACACACTTTTAATCCAATTATGCTTGCATAGTGCAATATTAACAAGTTCAACAACAATGAACACACAAAAATGAATAAATTCAAATACTTGAAAAATAATATCATTACAATCAAGTTAACCGTGCAATCTTTTGTATTACAAACGAGAATAGCTCGTCAAAATACTCTAAACAAACTAATGAAAAATCAAAGTATGTGACACTCAAAACAATATAAATTATATATACATTTATATAAAAATTATATGTATAAAATTATATACGGGTCGGGCCGGGTTAGCCTGCGGGCCAAAATCTTTACCCGTCCCACCAAATATGGGTCGGGCCAGTCCCGAACGGGCCAAACTAGCTATCTATACCCATATTTTTTCCCGGGCCGGATAGATGGGTCCGCCCAAATTTGTACAGGTACTATTTCAAAAATTGTGTTTTTTACTTCCATGTTTGAGAAAGGTTTAGTAATCTATTGGTTGTCCATATCCAAAATTTCATTATGAATGTTTCATATTTATCAATTGGTTGTTTAAGTTTGTCTGATCTATAGGCAAGTCATTGTATCTTTTACTAAAGTCTTTAAGAAATCCATTGTTTATCTCTCTCTCTTCAAGCATGCACACTCCTTCAGGAGTTTAGGTGGTAGAGATGTTCCAATTTCTCATGGCCGTGGTCTTTTTTTTTTTTTTTTTTTTTTTTTT
>BSUD01000002.1:106885044-106901425 GCA_033239045.1 Fagopyrum esculentum
TTTTTTTTTTTTTTTTTTTTTTTTTTGAAGAGTTAATTAGAACACCCGGTTCGATCGGCTTTGCCGATCTACGTCCGGATCGGGTACTAAATCGTGGCCCATTGCTGGGGGATACCCTCCCAATACCAGTTTTTCCATACATGCTGCCGGCAGGATTCGAACTCGAATCTCCAGGCTAACCACTTAAGGAGTCTAGCACCACATCCCACTAGTGTTTGACTTTGTTTTGACCCATTGCATTCAATACTTGTGCTGAAATTCGAGCATACATTCTCTTTCTTTTTTTCCCGTTAATCTATCTATTTTTACATTTACAACTTAGTTAAAAAAGATTTTTTCCTTGAGCTATCTATTTTTCATTTACAACTTAGTTAAACATCTTGTTGGAACTAATACGTAGTTTTTCCAATGCAACCTCCACCTGTTATGATATGCAAACTTTTGTGTTTTTTGTTGCGAATTAGTGTTTGTATATGAAGAATTCTTTGAGAATAAATCTCGTCCTGGAATGGCTATAATTGGTCCACTCTTTAGGGCAAGTATCAGGCTGATTTGCCAACAATACTTCATCAACAACGCACTTGGAGATGCAGACTCTCTTTTAGGAAACAGATAAAACAGAGGAAGCAACGAATCAAATGTCTATCACCAGATTGCTTATCAACCTGACCAAAGCAAGAGTACTTGGGGTTTTTCTTATAGAAAAATTCACATGAAATGCAGTAGACACACAAACCTGAATGTGAATGTACAACAAATGACAAGGAAGACGGCCGCCAGTGCACCTGAAATATCAAACCCCTAGAGTATTTTGTTTATTTAACTATTACCAAACCAGATTTACAAGACAGTTTTGTTTACATACATGGTATAAATACCAGACGAGACATTAACTTCTAGCTTTCAGTCTACGAACAAAATCGACTTCATCAGGTTGCTCTTCCAGGTGACACTAAAGTGTATTTCATATTCGACAATTCGCAGCTGTCAATAAAAAAAGACAACAAAGATCATCAAGTAGAACTTTGCTTCATGGGGGTTAGTGTCCATTCTCTTCGAGTTAAAAGTGTGAAGTGTTGTATATTTGCCTTATAAATAAGTAATCACCAAGAGTTCAAATCAAAATTTACCAGATACTTAATCCTAAGTGTTTTTTGAACAAGAGAACAAAGAGTTGCAAAAATGTGCTTACCACAATAAACAAATTGATTGAAATCAAGAGTTACCCTGCCCTGCTTAGCAGTGTCAAAAGAGTTGAATAGGTTCCTGGCAAATGCAAATGAGTGCATAAACCCCGTCAGTAAAGTATATGATTATGCAAAGTTGATTGCTGAACTTTAGTGAAAGAGAATTTAACATAGAGGTCTATACCGTGCTGACTGCAGAAATATACAAAGAGATATGAAATCATCTAGGTGGAACTTCCCATTTTTGTTCGGATCAAAACTCTGAGAATTTTCAATAGAAATGTCAAAATGAGAATAAGGAATTAGGATTAGAACAACAGCAAATATACATCATGCTTCAGCACGAATGAATTAATAACATAATGCAGATGAAAAATTGTATATTATCTATCAATTGGCTATAAATTTGTGATGGAAAAGACTAAGTACCCCCAAGAAAGAAGTTTACTGTTTAGAGATCCGTATAATTCCTCTGTACCCCTCCAAGTGAGGAATCTAAACTGATCTATGCCAACAAATTTATAACAAACATATATAATGCCGGAAACACCCAACAAAGGACGGTTAGAATTTCACAGGAACATAACATTGAAAAAACAGCCTGTTAGGAAGATGGAATAAGAGTACCTAATGTTTGACCAAAATATCCCTCGGAAATAATTATGAGGATTATTGCTAAGGGAAGGAAATTAACTCAGGATCCTGGTAGAAGCTGTTGGTTGGACTCTGAGCAGGGAATGATATTGTCACAGCTTGGTGACTTAAGGATTAGCTAGGGGTAAAAATAACGGAAGCATCCCTGTTTCATCATCTACAAATTCTCTTTGTATTAGGCTTGTTGCCTTTGGGCTCTTAGGAGGCGTATCCTCTTAGGAGGGTTATCTCCTTTGAGATTGACTCTTGTGGAGTTACTCCCTTGAGTGACATAGTGGCTTCGCTTGAGGTTTCCCAAAGATTATGTTTATTTGTGAGTGATTTAATGTGTTTAATCCATCTATGTTGACTTCCTAATTATTCACTCTAACACAAACTCTTTGTTGCATCATTTCAAGAGCTTATCAAAGGTTTAACTCTGAAAGTTTTTTTACAAATATACTCACATCTATCTACACCAACTCCAAAGATGATGGCTAAAATGTAATGATTATTGTATCCCGTGATTAAGCACATTTATAACATGAACTAAACATAAGTGTATTGTTTGCTAAAGCCAACAATCTAGCATGAGAATATGGATGAAATCTGAGCATAAAAGTAAAGGCGGAAGTAGAAGAAGTACAATATTCACCTCGCAAACTGTGAAAAAGGAAGGAGAATCAAGTGAGAAACCACATTTGATCAGTGCCTGTAAAAGCATCATGAGAGTTACACAGCCATCTCATGAAGTAAAGCTAACACCCACAATTAAAGCATAAACAAATTCAATCACTAGAAAGTTATATAATGGATTGTTGTCAAGTGAGAAATGAGAGAACTTAGAATTGAAATTTGTAATCTGAGTCCATTTAATAAAGATAAGGAACTAAAAATGCTGACAAAAACGTATTTGACACACTTCAAATAAAGGAATGTACCTCGAAAACTTCATCATGGACAAGATGTCCTTTGCCCCTGCAGTAAGTTACCGAATTAAAAAAATGAGACTTCACAAAGTACATAATCTCATTATTCTTAGAAGCGAACACCGTGTCAAGAACATACACCCTAGCACTCTCAATCCAAAACTCTAAATGAAGTAGAGAACAAAGATCACTTTATCAAAGTCCATGCATATAGCTCACATCTGCAGGGGTGAACGGGGTGAAAAAAGGTAGTCAAACAAAGTAAGGTGCTAACCTTTCCAAGAAAGAAAAACTCTGTTGAGCCTGTCGTGAGAAAAATCAGATGTAAGTTCAAAATCAACACAATAAGGTGCAAAAAAAATAGATATAAGTTCAAAATCAAATACGAAACATAATAATTCTACTAACCTTGAGAAGAAACTTGTTAAGAGTGACAAATTCTGTCAACAGGCATATAAAAAGCAAGTTATAAGTCAGCAAATATTAGAGCTTGGACAAGAAATCAATTAAAAGGCCTACTAGAATAAGTTGAACAGCATATATTGAGCTGCGAGCAGTGTACCTCCAAAGCTCATTGTTCCATTTCGATCAAAATCGTACATCCTGAAACAAGATATAAAAACAAGCAAAATTCACAAGACGGGTTCAGATTCGTGGATAACAAGAGGAAACAAGGGATTGCAGAAAAGAACCTGATCATCTGCTCAACAACAGTAATGGTAAATTCCAAGTTTCCGACGGCGAAAGCTCTCTATTAAAAATCAGCAACAATGTTCTACTATAATCACTGCTGAAAAGGACCAAAAGTGTAGGGCATAAGCAAATTGGATATGAAATGAGAGACCTGGAGTTGATCGGCGGTGATGCTTCCGGTTTTCTCCGAGTCGACGCGGTCGAACCATTCCCTGAGCACCTTCATGTTCTCCATTTTTGCCTCTCTTGGCTACAACAGCCAGATCAGATCCGTACCGCCTGGTGTTGATTTTGATTAGTTTCCCGATTCGTTTACACTAGTATATTTTTCCTCCGACTTTCCAACCCTAACAACAATGGGAATTGGATAGCGTTTTCTAAGTTTTGGGAAATTTCGTCTGGAAATAATAACACGCTAACGATACCCATCTATTTTATTTATAAAAATTAAAAATTATACAATTTCGCACATGTATTTAAAAAAAAAAAAAAAGTAGTTTTGATTTGGGTCCAAAGTGTGAAATTGATTAAAGTCAACTTCAATTCGGATGTCAAGTACATAATTGACTAGTGTATTACCCGCATAAAGTGCGGGTTGAGTCTTAATAAATATTTAATACTTAAAAATTTATATGTATATTTTTGTACAATAAAAATTCGGAGAATGAAATTATTATCATTATTATGATTTTTAATTCTCTTTTAAGTATTTATCTCTTCTAATTAACTATATTTTTGAATTGATTTGTTAAGATATGCTTGTTGGTAAAAAAAATCCGTAAAAGTTTTAAAACTATTTTTATAAAACTATTTATTTAAATATTTTTAAAAAAATTTAGAAATCAATATCCGATTTATATAAACATTTAGATTTCACTTTTTAAACTAAATTTTTAGGCTTCGAGAAACATGACGTTGACACGTGGCAATATAGGCTTCTGCTTTAATAGATACTAGTTTTAATATCCGTGCCCTGCAGCGGTTAGACGATAATTGTGTGTCAAAAAAATGTATGATAATTCACTATGTTGAGAATTGTCTTAATTGTTATGTGATACTTGTTTTTGTAAGATTGTATTTTTCACATTATGAATGTAAGTCAAGCAAGAATATAAATCCTGCAATAACAATCGGGAAAGAGAATTTCAGGACAATATCCTTTGAGATACTCGAATGCCGAGTTAGTATCAATCCTATAAAAAACTTGAGTTTTATTATATAAGATAGATAAGAAGTAATGTGTAAAATACATACTAACAAAAAGAGAAGGGTAAAACAAATCATTAGATTTAAATTAACAATATTAAATAATAATATATTAAAATGTAAATGAAAGAAGTTTATATAATATAAGTAGCATGTCTAAGTCAAAATTTACAATATCAAATAGTTAAATTTAAATAGTGAATTATCTAACCATTAATAAGACTAATAACATATGTCAAGTTACTCAAATGATAAATTTTAGTAAATATTTTTTATAAAAAAATTCAAAGTAACAACAACTATCAATTAAACAAAAAAATAATACAAACTTTAAAAATTATAGAAAATGATACATACTGTAACACCCCAAATTCTGAGAACTCGAGGAGCTACTAATTAGGACCTCACAATGGGTCCCGACCATAGTTTGACAACAATTTTACTTGGATCTTACAACAAGGCACACAAGTATTTAAAACATTTGAAAACTGTAAACAATATATACATGGAGAATATATATCAGCCTTACAAGAAAAGCTACTAAAATGATGCATATGAAGAACAGAAGACATCCCCGTCCCCAACTAAATGAGTACGTGGACCCGGCTGACCATTTCTTCCGGATCTCTCTACAACTGTCTTAACCTGCAAGACATCTACAAGCGGTATAAAACCGTTAGCTAACATTCTATGCATAAGTATAAAGGTAAAAGCACAAACACACAACATACACAATCAACATGCAACACTCAATCCTTTTATTATCTTTAATTAGGTGATAGGTTATTACTAATGATACTTATTTTGTGACACGAGGGATTCCCAAACCTCGCCCCTGTCCCCGTTTACCAACGCGGAATGGTACTAATGCATCTGACCGTCTACCGGACTGGGCTGGTCGCAGGGAACCTCCAAGACTCTCGCAAGAGCTAGGTAGATGATGTCACGACCCGTTATCATACACTTGGGTCAATTACGTAAATAATAAAGTCGGCCTAATCCGGTTTTTCGTTGTTTATCATAACAAGCAAACACCACTCATACACATTACACTCATACAAGAAGCCATCTAAGTAAGCCCGTGGACTTACCTGAATCAGATCTCGACTTTCTAATTAGCAAATCGATCTGTACAGTAGGAATTAAGTGGCTTGTCAAAGGAGGCAAGTGTGTCAGCACACTTTCTAGGTGATTAGAAGTCTCAGACTTCTAAGATAGTGAGTCTTAATAGAACAGAATTGATTACAATATTAATTTATGGTAAAATGACTATTTTACCCTTGGTCTCGAAACTTCCAAAAATTCCCTAATTCATGCATAAACTCCTATTTGAGACTAAAGAGTCATATTCTAACTCCTAAAGATGAGTTTGGTTACAAACTGACAATTTACTCATTTCCTTATTTCCGGAAAGATCGTTAAGGTCCAACTTCGGCTTCAGATATAAAATTCGAATAATCTTATAAAAATTCCGAAATAATTCCCTAGATCATCTATGATATCTGATATACTCCTAGGAGCAATAATTTCTTAAAACTGTTCAACCATCACTTCTACAAAAATTTCTAAAGTTGGTTACAACACTTAACAAACAGCACACTGTCTTAACTTTGAAAAATCATAACTCCTAAACTACTCGCTGGATTTATCCCAAATTTTGATATGTTCTACTATAAAACCTTATCTATAATATATCCAAAATTCAGCCGCAAAAGAGATCAAAATCCTATTTAAAACTATCTCACAAAACCGAATTTCAGCACAAAAGAAAAACTGCTTACGACTCAATCTTTGAAAAATCATAAATCCCAAACCACTCGCTGGATTCCTCTCAAATTTTAATATGTTCTACAAAAATATGTCAAATATATCATATCCAAAATTCAAGCTCAACGGAGATCAAGAGCTTATTCAAAACCATCTCACAAAACAGCATCACTTGCTGTTTTCCCCAACACTCAACACATATATAAAAACTGCATGAGGCGTCAACTTTGGAACACCATAACTCTCAAACCGTAGCTCCGATTCCTCTCAAATTTTAGTATGATTTACTATGCAATACCATCAATAACATATCCGAAAACTAGCCAAAAAGGAAGAGCCTAGCTTACCTAAAACTAGACTCGAAGATGACTGCTCGTCACTTTATAAAAACTCAGAAAACGCGTGCCTCCTTACTGTTCAGCTACGAATGATCTGTATAGGTTATAAGGCATTACAGACACTCGTTAGGCATGGAATACGTGGACAGAACTGTAAGGGAGAGAGAGGTACAAGCCTTACTCGATTCCACGACTCGAATGCACTAGGTTGCTGCTGAGCGGATCTAAGCGTGCAGGAGAAGGACTGGATGCGTCAGCTGCGTTCCTGGAGAGATCAGCTAGGGTTAAAGGGGAAGTATGAGGTTGCTGCGTTGAAGGGAGATGTGCACAGATCACGTACAAGCTGAAGGCCCGTTGCTGCTGCTGCTGCGTGCTGGCTCGACAGAAGAGAGGAGAGGGTTGTGTGTTGGCTCGACAGAAGAGAGGAGAGGGTTGTGTGTTGGCTCGACAGAAGAGAGGAGAGGGCTGTGTGCTGGCTCGACAGAAGCGAGGAGAGGGTTGTGTGCTGGCTCGATAGAAGCGAGGAGAGGGTTGCGTGCTTGTCATCCGTGATGGGGAGAGACGTGAAGAGACAGACGCTGCTAGGGCAAAGACGCAGGAAGGGAAGATGGAGGCTGGTGAGGGTGGGCTTCTTCTTAGCTGGCCGAGAAGCAAGCAACACGTACCAGTCTGCACAGGACGGATGGCTGGCCAACAACAGGCTCGGGCCTGCTTGTCTGGGCCTCGTCAAGCCTTGTCTGGGCCTTGTCCAAAGGCTTGTCATGCTTGTGAAGAAGGTTATTTAGATTAGTCTTGCAAGAATTAAACTCTAAGGAAGATAGATATATTTTATGTGTAAAAATTCCACATGAAATGAAAAAATGTTTTAATTTATAAAACTAAGGATTATGTAAGAAGATTGAAGCCTCACATAAAATTATAGAAGTTGATAAAAACATTTTATGTGCTTAACTTTTCACATTATACGACAAGGTTTATGATGATTCGGGATTTACCGGAAATAAAATTTCCGGGTATTACAAGTTACAATATTTATTACTTTATGTGAGTTAAGGTCACATAAAATGATAGAATTTAGTGTTGTTTTATTTTGTTTAAAATTAAGAAAGGTTAGCGGATCGGAATCCGGTTCGCTCGGATTTTAAACGGAATTAAATTTTTCGGGTATTACATCAGTACCCCCTTAAAATAAGTTTCGTCCCGAAACTTAGAACAAGGTATTTAATCAAACGACTTCCAAAATTAAACTTGTTTATCCTAGTCTCACTAAATTTTAGTTTCGTTTCCTAAACTCCTCTAACCCCATCAAAGCGTAACGAAAAAAACCGGTCGTTACATCAGATCCCCCTCAAAATAAGTTTCGTCCCGAAACTTAGGGTAAGACAATATTGATCAGCCTTTAAGGCACCAAATGGGTGTGTTTGATCACTACAAAAAGTCTCGTCTTTTCCACATCTAAGTATCCCGTGCCTCAAGGTTACCAAAAGAACACATCATTGACTAAACACTCAATCATGAGATGAACAAGCAATCAAACAATATCACACATACAAGGTCAAGCCCTAACTCGTCACTCCTGAGGTTACAACCATCGCTACATAGGTCTTTGAAATGTTACGTCTCTTACTATCCCCAATGTCTTAGGTAGCCTTATCGGCTTTTTCATAAAACCACTAAATCTTAAATCTTTTCAGGATATCTCACCGGTATCATCCGGCTCAACTGTCTGATCTCTAATCTGATGATCTAACTCGTGTCTAGTAGGTATCTCTCCAACTGAAATTTTCAAACTCAGTTCCCAAACTTAGTCTCCGTGAAAAACTGAAGCTACACTCTCCAATAGGGTGAGGAATACTAGTCCATCAATCACTTCTAACCCGCTTTAAAACTTCAAATGGTTGCCTTACACAACTCACTTTCCAGATCCTTTAATGACCCTACGGAAACTAATCTATTCAACTTTCTTCCCTTCGTTATGACCACTTGCTTCTGGCCTTCTAAAAAGGTTCTGACTACCCACTCAGGCCAAAGGTCTTTGACATCCACCAACACTTACCAAGTGCCCAATGTTCTTCGTATCACGACCCACTTGGTCTTGTCTTTTAATGTTACTCAGTCATCATGTTCCTCAGGTACGAAATCATCACCGTTACCCTTTTCAGGTCTAACACTCGAGGCAACTAATAATAAAATCTAGTGGTCATCCTCTTTGTTCACCTGGCATTATTATATTATTTACAGATCTCTAATATATCGTTTGCTCAAACTTAGGTTTATCACGCATTTTCCAAGATCTTAAGTAAAATAGAATTTGTCCTAAATGACGGCATTAGACACAAAGTGATCTCATATCACCGTTATTTGATAATAACTACTCAATAAATGTTGACATACCATTAGTAGTGCGCTATTTTATCCACCATTGTTACCAGCCCGATGGTATCCCTTTAACTCAAAGCGCAACTCGGTCCGTTCCGATATAACATTACACATAAAATCTACTCCGCGATTTTGCTTTCTTTACGCATGGTTACTAGGTTATAAGTATACTCCTGTCGCTTCTCTTTCTTATGTATCTTTGACTCAGAATGGTAGTTACTCACTTTAAGCTTTCTAGTGCAGACCATGCACAATACTTTAATTACATTATTAATTCTTTCCTAATCCATCCAGAAAACTCACTCTAGAGTATTCCATTAGTATGAAATTCCAAAACTACTTGTTTGGAAACATGTAGCAAAGCCGTCACTCTTCACTCGGATCCATAATAGGGTACCAGTCTCCTTCTATTACCTCTACATGCACATAAGTTTCCGTACAACATTTTTAGTAACTCCACATAGCCTATCTCACGTTCCTTCCAACTAGAATGCATTTCACAAACTATCACCATCTTAAACTCGACACGACATCCCTCAACACCCTTGAGCTTCTTGCTCTGTGGGTTAGGACCCACCACGCTTCCGCTGGGCTACTCTGATTATTTTGTTGTTCCCCGTAATCATAAGGACGTGTTCTGTCAGTCCAAAATGATTAACCGGATGAAGTACCACGTACTTTCCTTACTTTGTCTTCTTGAAATAAAATCATGATTGGAAAACAACCATCTTCCGTTTACTTCCTTAATTCTTTTAACACGGATCCAAACTACTAGACTCGACCGGAGTTTGATCTTAACCAGTCATGAAGTAACCTCTAACACGATTCTTTATACCTTAGTTGTCTAAGAAGATTGTTGTTGCATACTTGAGGAAATCATTCCAAGCGTCGGTAAAACTACCCCATAACTCCACAATCGCAATTATCTTTTCTTAACGGTATATAACTCGTCAATACCAAACAACACTTACACATCCTCAGCTGACATCGGTTAGTCTATAGTTGACTCATCTCAGTATCCCGAACTTACTCTTCTCATACCCCGTCTGGTATTAAAATTCTTTGGTAAGCATCACCTACTCAATTAATCCTTTTATACTTCTTTAGTTTGTCTTATCTTTCACTCTTCTGCTTCCTTTGGTACAACTCTCTTTCTCAGCTCTCACTGTGTCATTCGCCTGACGTCAAAAGTCGTTCCTGACACTCCACGATAGATGGTAAGCGTCTTGTAGTTCCGATGACTTTTAATTACCTCTCAATTGTAGTCCCTTTACAGGGACCGTCTGTGTTGATGGCTTAGGTCCCATGATTATTCGGGTTACCCTGGACTCTCGAGTCTAGCAAGGTCGTTCTGCCATACACATTTCTTCACTGATGTTGGTGGTAATATCGCCTTCATGAAACTCCGTTGACCTTGCTAAAGGCTTCCATTCTTTGGATATTGGTGTCTCGATTTCATTCAAACTTCTTATATCTCTGAGGAGGTAATAACCTCCCCACACTTGTGGGGTCTGCCTTTCCGCTTTTACACTCAATTGTAGGTCTTCATTCCGTGCACCTTAGATTCTCATACCCGGATTGACACTTTGTCTCTTCTGGTTTCTTATGCCCATAATGGTCTATGGGGCATCCGTTCCGATTGTAATGTCCTTGATTCCGCAATCTTGGTTGTACTCAATTCTACTTGTCCTGCTCCAATATTGTTATCTCTACTCCGTACTCTTGTAGTCTCTTCCATGGTTCTTCTATTCCGTCTCTCGGCCTCTTATGCCCGAGTTCCTTGTACGACCTTCTATTCCTTCTAACTGAACTACCTCAGGGATTTCTTCCTCATCTGATTGTGCATGTGGTAAAAATTATCTTCACAACTTTACTTCCTTGCTCACTTGTTGTTTGGATAATTTGTAAGGATCACCAAACGGCCTACTCGAGTATAATACTCAATTCAAGGTCCGATTCCATTGCCTCGTATTGGAGATTCATCAAGTCCGCAGTTGATTTATCATGAGGCGATAATCGCTTCGTGATATCACGACTAAAGGATATAAAATATCCTTTAAGATACTAACAAGCTAAGCATACACATGTATATAACATATAATAGTAAACCTCATAAAAAGTCTATATACTCACTCCTATCGATCCAAGTTGCAGAGATCCACGGAGAGCGATGGTGGTCCGACGTACTACTCACCCAACAACCCGACTATGCTCGTGTAAAAAAAAACATAAATCCGTTTTGAAAATTTTAGACCCCTTTCGGGTTCTAGTTATTTTATACATTCGGTCTTTCAGAAGATTTCAAGTGCCATTGTTGCCAACCTAGAGCTCTGATACCAAATTGTAACACCCCAAATTCTGAGAACTCGGGGAGCTACTAGTTAGGACCTCACAATGGGTCCCGACCATAGTTTGACAACAATTTTACTTGGATCTTACAACAAGGCACAAAAGTATTTAAAACATTTGAAAACTGTAAACAATATATACATGGAGAATATGTATCAGCCTTACAAGAAAAGCTACTAAAATGATGCATATGAAGAACAGAAGACATCCCCGTCCCCAACTAAATGAGTACGTGGACCCGGCTGACCATTTCTTCCGGATCTCTCTACAACAGTCTTAACCTGCAAGGCATTTACAAGCGGTATAAAACCGTTAGCTAACATTCTATGCATAAGTATAAAGGTAAAAGCACAAACACACAACATACACAATCAACATGCAACACTCAATCCTTTTATTATCTTTAATTAGGTGATAGGTTATTACTAATGATACTTATTTTGTGACACGAGGGATTCCCAAACCTCGCCCCTGTCCCCGTTTACCAACGCGGAATGGTACTAATGCATCTGACCGTCTACCGGACTGGGCTGGTCGCAGGGAACCTCCTAGACTCTCGCAAGAGCTAGGCAGATGATGTCACGACCCGTTATCATACACTTGGGTCAATTACGTAAATAATAAAGTCGGCCTAATCCGGTTTTTCGTTGTTTATCATAACAAGCAAACATCACTCATACACATTACACTCATACAAGAAGCCAGCTAAGTAAGCCCGTGGACTTACCTGAATCAGATCTCGACTTTCTAATTTGCAAATCGATCTATACAGTAGGAATTCAGTGGCCTGTCAAAGGAGGCAAGTGTGTCAGCACACTTTCTAGGAGATTAGAAGTCTAACACTTCTAAGATAGTAGGTCTTAATAGAACGGAATTGATTACAGTATTAATTTATGGTAAAATGACTATTTTACCCTTGGTCTCGAAACTTCCAAAAATTCCCTAATTCATGCCTAAACTCCTATTTGAGATTAAAGAGTCATATTCTAACGCCTAAAGATGAGTTTGGTTACAAACTGACAATTTACTCATTTCCTTATTTTCGGAAAGATCGTTAAGGTCCAACTTCGGCTTCAAATATAAAATTCGAATAATCTTGAAAAAAATGCGAAATAATTTCCTAGATCATCTATGATATCTCATCTACTCCTAGGAGCAATAATTTCTTAAAACTGTTCAACCATCACTTCTACAAAAATTTCTAAAGTTGGTTACAACACTTAGCAAACAACACATTGTCTTAACTTTGAAAAATCATAACTCCTAAACTACACGCTGGATTTATCCCAAATTTTGATATGTTCTACTATAAAACCTTATCTATAATATATCCAAAATTCAGCCGCAAAGAAGATCAAAATCCTATTTAAAACTATCTCACAAAACCGAATTTCAGCACAACAGAAAAACTGCTTACGACTCAATCTTTGAAAAATCATAAATCCCAAACCACTCGCTGGATTCCTCTAAAATTTTAATATGTTCTACAAAAATATGTCAACTATATCATATCCAAAATTCAAGCCCAACGGAGATCAAGAGCTTATTCAAAACCATCTCACAAAACAGCATCACTTGCTGTTTTCCCCAACACTCAGCACATATATAAAAACTGCATGAGGCGTCAACTTTGGAACACCATAACTCTCAAACCGTAGCTCCGATTCCTCTCAAATTTTACTATGATTTACTATGCAATACCATCTATAACATATCCGAAAACTAGCCAAAAAGGAAGAGTCTGGCTTACCTAAAATTGGACTCGAAGATGACTGCTCGTCACTTTATAAAAACTCAGAAAACGCGTGCCTTCTTACTGTTCAGCTACGAATGATCTCTATAGGTTATAAGGCATTACAGGCACTCGTTAGGCATGGAATACGTGGACAGAACTGTATGGGAGAGAGACGTACAAGCCTTACTCGATTCCACGACTCAAATGCACTAGGCTGCTGCTGAGCGGATCTAAGCGTGCAGGAGAAGGACTGGATGCGTCAGCTGCGTTCCTGGAGAGATCATCTAGGGTTAAGGGGGAGTATGAGGCTGCTGCGTTGAAGGGAGATGTGCACAGATCACGTACAAGCTAAAGGCCCGTTGCTGCTACTGCTGCGTGCTGGCTCGACAGAAGAGAGGAGAGGGCTGTGTGTTGGCTCGACAAAAGAGAGGAGAGGGCTGTGTGCTGGCTCGACAGAAGCGAGGAGAGGGTTGTGTGCTGGCTCGACAGAAGCGAGGAGAGGGTTGCGTGCTTGTCATCCGTGACGGGGAGAGACGTGAAGAGACAAACGCTGCTAGGGCAAAGACGCAGGAAGGGAAGATGGAGGCTGGTGAGGGTGGGCTCCTTCACAGCTGGCCTAGAAGCAAGCAACACGTACCAGTCTGTACAGGACGGATGGCTGGCCAACAACAGGCTCGGGCCTGCTTGTCTGGGCCTCGTCAAGCCTTGTCTGGGCCTTGTCCAAAGGCTTGTCATGCTTGTTAAGAAGGTTATTTAGATTAGTCTTGCAAGAATTAAACTCTAAGGAAGATAGATATATTTTATGTGTGTAAAAATTCCACATGAAATGATAAAATGTTTTAATTTATAAAACTAAGGATTATGTAAGAAGATTGAAGTCTCACATAAAATTATAGAAGTTGATAAAAACATTTTATGTGCTTAACTTTTCACATTATACGACAAGGTTTATGATGATTCGGGATTTACCGGAAATAAAATTTCCGGGTATTACAAGTTACAATATTTATCAATTTATGTGAGTTATGGTAACATAAAATGATAGAATTTAGTGTTGTTTATTTTGTTTAAAATTAAGAAAGGTTAGCGGATCGGAATCCGGTTCGCTCGGGTTTTAAACGGAATTAAATTTTTCCGGGTATTACACATACTATTTTAGGAGTTTTTTTTTCTGATTTTTTAATTACTTTTTGTATGATTTTTTTCTAAAAATGAAATTAATATTTAAAAAGTCATAAATTAAGTAAAATATTTTTAATACAAAAAAAATTTTGAAACATTTTTTCTGATTTTTAAATTACTTTTGTATAAATGACAAAAACTTTTAAAAAAAATATTTGATTTATTTTTAAAAAGCCGATAGTTTTTTTAGAAAAAAAAATTGAATTCAACGTTTTTTGCAAAAAAAATCGATTTATTTCCATATCTTTTTTAATATGAAATTATGAGTTTTTATACAAATTATTTTACAAAAATCTGAAATTGTTTTCAAAAAATAATAAAATCGAAAATGAAAAAACACTTATTCTAAAAATACGAATTCTTTTTAATTATAAAAAAAATTTATTCTAAAAACAATGAAGAAATATTTTTGTTAATCCTTTACAAAAATTATTTTAGAAAAAAATAGTTTATAAGTTTGGAAAAAAATGAAGTTCAATTGAAAATTAAAAATATAAAAAAATATATTAAGATCTTTTAAATTTTATATAGAAAAATAAAGTTTATCAGTTCTATTGAAAAATATAAGTAAACAAAATAAAATTAAATTTAAAATAAAGTTTATAAGTTTAAGAAAGTATAAAGTTCAATAATAAATTAAAAAAATATCAGTTGACAAAATATTAATATCTTTAAAATTAGATTGCAAATCTTAACTATTTCAATTTTTAAGCGACAAATAATTAAAAATCAATTAATAATATGAGAGAATAAAATAAATATTAGTTAGTAAAATATTTAAAATAATTCTTAAATTAAATATTTAAAATAATTTGGTTTAACATGGTGGGACCGGGATCAACAAAAAATTAATATGTGTTAATTTAATGAGGTGGATTCATCAGACTGTGTCATGTGTAAGTTCACGGGCTGCTTTAATATATAAACTAGTGTATTACCCGCACTTTGTGAGGGTTGAGATTTAATAAATATTTAATACTTAGAATTCTATATGTATATTTTTGTAAAATAAAAATCTGAAAAATAAAATTATAATCATTATTACGATTTTTACTTCTCTTTTAAATAATTATTTCTTCTAGTTATTTATATTTTTAAATTGATTTGTTAAGATATGCTTGTTGTTAAAAAAAATTTGTAAAAGTTTAAAAACTATTTTTATAAAATATTTTTAAAATAATTTAGAAATCAATTTTCAATTTATATTAACATTTAAAAATCACTTTTTAAAATAATTTTTTAGACTTCGAGAAATATGGCGTTGACACGTGGCAATAGAGGCTTTTGCTTTAATAGATATAAGACTAGTTTTAATACCCGTGTCCTGGAGCGGTTAGACGATAATTGTGTGTCAAAAAAATGTATGATAATTCACTATGTTGAGAATTGTCTTAATTGTTATGTGATACTTGTTTTTGTAAGATTGTATTGTTCACATTATGAATGTAAGTCAAGCAAGAATATATATCCTGCAATAACAATCGGGAAAGAGAATTTCAGGACAATATCCTTTGAGATACTAGAATGCCGAGTTAGTATCAATCCTATAAAAAACTTGAGTTTTATTATATAAGATAGATAAGAAGTAATGTGTAAAATACATACTAACAAAAAGAGAAGGGTAAAACAAATCATTAGATTTAAATTAACAATATTAAATAATAATATATTAAAATGTAAATGAAAGAAGTTTATATAATATAAGTAGCATGTCTAAGTCAAAATTTACAATATCAAATAGTTAAATTTAAATAGTGAATTATCTAACCATTAATAAGACTAATAACATATGTCAAGTTACTCAAATGATAAATTTTACTAAATATTTTTTATAAAAAAATTCAAAGTAATAACAACTATCAATTAAACAAAAAATAATACAAACTTTAAAAATTATAGAAAATGATACATACTATTTCAGGAGTTTTTTTTTCTGATTTTTTAATTACTTTTTGTATGATTTTTTTTCTAAAAATGAAATTA
>BSUD01000002.1:106901628-106989811 GCA_033239045.1 Fagopyrum esculentum
ATGTAAAAAGTCATAAATTAAGTAAAATATTTTTAATACAAAAAAAAAAATTTGAAACATTTTTTCTGATTTTTAAAATATTTTACTTCTCTTTTAAATAATTATTTCTTCTAGTTATTTATATTTTTAAATTGATTTGTTAAGATAGGCTTGTTGTTAAAAAAAATTTGTAAAAGTTTAAAAACTATTTTTATAAAATATTTTTAAAATAATTTGGAAATCAATTTTCAATTTATATTAACATTTAAAAATCACTTTTTAAAATAATTTTTTAGACTTCGAGAAATATGGCGTTGACACGTGGCAATAGAGGCTTTTGCTTTAATAGATATAAGATAAGATAGATAAGATCAATTGCAATTTCATTTTCACACTCTAGGTGTGAAATTAATTAAAACCAATTTCGGTTTCTGGCCTCAAGTGCGGAAAAAATTAATCTCAATTTCACTTTCGCATCGCAGTGCGAAATTAATTGAACACTAATTTTGCACTTCGGTGCGAAATTAGGAAGATGATTAAGATAAATATATGAATTCGTTTTTTAATGGACGTAACTGTAAATCTAGCTTATGATCCGTGCAACGAGATTTATAAAAGTTGAAATGATATTTTTATTAATGTATCGGTATCAATGAAAAAATATAATTTTAAATAATCTATAATTTAAATTAAAGAATAAATACATATAAAAATACTAAGAATTTATTTAGAATGAATCATAGCAAGATTGTATAAATAAAAATATTTTACGATAATCAAAATTGCATTGTCAATAATCTGTATAAACAGTTGAAATAATAAATTATAACCAAACAATGTGAACCTTGCTGAACTGGACAAGTTTTCTTCCCTTGGTTTCTCCCTCACGTTCTTGAGCTTGCTGCATCTTCCCTCCCTTCCGTTTCTCTTCCTTTTCGTTCTTTTCTTCTTATTCTTCTTCAAGAATCAAGATCGAGTCTTGATTCTTGCTGGACTTTCCGTTATTGATACGTTGTTGTTCTTAGACTCCCTTGGTTGAGTGTTGATGTGTTTTGGATCAAGGATTCGAGCTTTGGATCCCTTGTGGTCAAGAGAAACCCCGATCACACCATAGTCAGTACACCGCCCTTGCGGTTGCACATCCCTGCCCCCGCGGATCTTTGCTAGTGCCGCCCCCGCGGTATTATCTGGCCGCCGCCGCGGTCTTGTCTGTAGTAGCCCCATCTTTGGTGAGCTACTTTCCTTTATTGTTTCCCTTGTTCCTTTCCTTGGCTTTTGTCGATGTTGTTGACCCTTGTGAGTCTATAAGACTAGGGTTTGTGACCCTAGCTTGTGGAGATCTCTTAGAGGTCATGGGACTAGAAGTTATATACTTCAAGCAATCGTTTCGGTTCCTGATTAGTTATGCCTTGTTTGAGTAGGCGTTCCTTCCTTTCCTTCGAAAAACTAGGTTGTTGTTGACCCTTTGAGTTTACCTTCGAGCGAGGTAAGTCCGTTGGACTTACTTAGCTGCATTCTGTATATTGGTTTGATTGTATCAATTTGTTTGTGTTGTTGTTTATCGTTATAACGGATAATTGGAATAGGATTGACCTTTTGTACCTTAATTGGCCCAAGTGTAATCGGGCGGTGACCGCTTGTCCAGTTCAAAATGGGAAAAGTGGGAGGTGCTCTTACGACCAGTCCAGCAGGTGACAGAGGGATGCATCCGCTCTATTCCTGTTGGTGAAAGGGGACATATGCGAGATCATAGTGATTCTCGTGTGACAACCTAAGTTGAATTAGTAAAGGGATTAACTTAAATGAAAGATAATATACGGCTGAGTGTGAGCATGCCTTATATTTACTTTACCTTATGTGTGTTTGTGCCTTTACCGTCTTTTTGATATCTAGAATGTTAGCAAACGGTTTATAGTGATGTTGTAGATATTCCGCAGGTTAGAGATACTGTTGAGTGATCCGGATGGTGTGGCCAGCCGGGGTTCCCGTACATTATAGGAGGGAATCAGGTTTATATTTCTGTTGTTGTCTTCCCCTTTGTTTTAAACTCCGAGTCTTTTAAGCTTCCCTTTGTTATAACCATTGGTTTTATTATAAGTTTTGGTTTTCATTTATTTGTGCCTTGTTGTAAGATCCGATGTTGTCATTGCTACTCTGAGGTCGAGACCCATTGTGAGGTCCTAACCCATAACGCTTCGAGTTCCCAAAACTTGGGGTGCTACAATATGGTATCAGAGCTCGAGGTTGGAAACGATGGCACTCGTAATCTTCTAAAGGTCGAATAGATAAATAAAAAACCCCGCAAGGGGTTTACGTTTTCAAAAAGGGGGTTTTGTTTTAAACTTGTCGGTCTGGGATAGATGTATGGGCGACCACTACTACCTCCGCGGATCTCAGCTGTATAGTTTTCTTTTATGTTGTCCTTTATGTGCTTTTTCTGGATTTCTGCAATAGTTGATAGTATGGCCTTATATATCTATATATACCCCTATCGTAGATGGTTCAAACTAGAGCTACATCTGCTATGGGGCGAGGAAGTGGTCGACCACCTCTTCCACTTTCGGTCCGTGGATGAGGATGTGCAGATAGACCTCCACTAGCTAGAGGTTGGGGCCAAACCCCAGTTGTTGATCCGCCTATCGCTGAGGCGTTCGTCGAAGAGGTTGCTGAGAGTGTTGTTCCCATGGCTGGGAACGGGACCACCGCTAGATTTGGAGCATAAAGAGCACAGTCAACCGAGTCCGGTCGAGTCTGCATACCGCGACTACGTGCATATAGTCGAGGAGGCTATCAAGACTAGATGACCTACACCAACACCACCAGTACCTGCGAGATCATCTGAGGTTTCGCAGAGAGTGACGCAGGTAGTTGTTGCACCTGCTAGAGCCGTTGAGCTTGCTAGAGTTCTGGATGAGGCGAGAGAGCCGAGACCCGACTGTTGATTGAAGGCTTTCAACCAACTGAAGGTTCTTTCTTTCGTAGGAAAGACTGGATTAGAAGTGGAGTTGTGGCTAGGGCAACTAGATTTTGCTATGGAGGCGATCTATTGCCTAGGGAGACGTCGAGTCGACATAGCACAAACGTTGCTGAAAGATCAGGCTCATTCCTAGTGGAGGACTGCCCGCAGCAAGGTCACGAGTTATGAGTAGATGAAGACGGTGATAAGGGATCGCTATTGCCCTACAACTATGAGGAGAGATCTGCTTCAGGATTTCAACAAGGCGGGATTCGAGGATATCCCTATTGTTGAGATTATCAACAAGTTGTAGGAGGTGCTATCTTTGCTGGGTCCATCTGCACCACCCGATGATTAACATGTTATCTTTTCTCCCAGAGGTTGAGAGAGTCTACACACTCTTATCTTGCTAGTTTCCGTTGTGACTACTTGACGGACTATTAGGATAGAGCATCTGCTTATGAGAGAGACCGACCGGGTCAAGGAAGAGCTTCTCAGACTAGAGGTCCTGAGAAGAGGAAGAGGATTGGATCAACCAGTGTTGGAGTTAGAGCATCAAGATTTGGGCGTAGTCAAATGCTGGGATGTTCTGGTTTCCAGCAGTCTGTACAGAGTTTTGACAAAGGACGGCAGTGCTTTAACTGCGGAGGTGTCGGACACATGAGAGCTGATTGTAAGACGAATGCAGGGACTTTCTTTTCTTGTGGCAAGCCCGGACACAAACCTTCGTTTTGCCGCTAGGGCAAGGCGCTATCACAGCAGAGATCTTCACCTTTTAGTGTTGCGCGAGGTGGACAAAGACCTCAGTACCAACAACAGCAGAAGTAGAGGGCTCCTGGTTTTACCGCTCCTCAGGGTTCCACTCAGGGACAAAGGAGAGGTAGGGGACGAGTTGGTGGTTTTGCAGACACTAGAGATGCATCAGTCAGATTTTATGAGATGAGGAGTGTTGTAGAGCCGACAGCGCCAACGACCATATGTACCATTCATATTAATGGTTTTCCTGTCAAAAGTTATTTTCGATATCGGTGCTACACATTCTTTTATATTTGATGCATGTGTAGATAGATTGGCCTTAGTTACCGTAGAGGGGAGACCCTTCATTATAGGATTACCCGATGGGGGGTAAGATTAGAGGTACACGAGAGGTTCATGATTGCACTATTAGATTGGGAGGTCTCGATTAAACAGTTGACTTCTTCGTCATGTACGAGTCTAGCATTGGAGGAGATTCCGGTAGCGTGCGAGTTTACCGACGTCTTTGGAGAGCCATCAGGTTTACCTCGATAGAGGAGTGTAGACTTTGGCATTGATCTAGAGCCTGGGACGAGACCAATCTCGAAGGATCCTTACCGCATGGCGCCCATCGAGATGCTTGAGCTTAAGAAGCAGCTCGAGGAGTTAGTTGAGAAGTGCTTCATGCTCCCTAGTGTATCTCTTTTGGGCGCACCAATACTTTTCGTCAAAAAAAGATGGGTTGATGAGGTTATGTATTGACTACCGAGAGCTTAACAAGGTGACAATCAAGAATAAGTACCCATTGCCCTGTAATAACGATATGTTGGACCAACTGCACGAAGCTTCAGTGTTTTCACTGATCGATATGAGATCCGGATATCACCAACTGAGGATGAGATATCAGGACATAGCCAATATGACATTTCAGACTAGATACGGCCACTACAAGTTTGTAGTGATGCCATTCGGGCTCAGAATGCGCCCGCCGTGTTCATGGAGTTTATGAACAACATGTTCGTCGACTTCCTAGACTAGTTTGCGGTGGTCTTTATCAATGATATTTTGGTATACTCTCGTAGCAGAGAGGAGGATGTAGGATACTTAAGGATCGTACTCCAAGAATTGCAGGATAGAGAGTTTTACGCCAAGCTCTCTAAGTGTGAGTTTTGGATGTCTGAGGAAGCCTTCCTTTGTCATATTGTTACCGCCGAAGGGATCAAGGTAGATCCGGAGAAGATCGAGTGTGTAGCATCTTGGCCGCCTCCTGGGAACGTCAAGGAGGTGCGCAACTTCCTAGGGTTGGCAGGCTACTACCGTTGCTTCGTGGAGGGCTTTTCAATGATCGCCCGACCTCTCACTTCCTTGTTGAGGAAGTCTACGAGATTCGTATGGTCCGAGCCGTGCTTGTAGAGCTTTGAGGAGTTGAAGAGGAGGTTGACCTCTTCTCCTATCTTAGCTCAGCCAGAGGGCATTGAGGACTTCATGGTTTATGGCGACGCATCCAAGCTCAGCTTGGGTTGTATTATGATGTAGAGGGGTAAGGTTATAGCATACGCGTCAAGACAAGTGAAGACGTATTAGAAGAACTACCCTACCCATGATCTCGAGTTAGTTGTTGTTGTTCACGCTTTGAAGATCTGGGGGGATTATCCGTACGGAGCTACGTGTCAGATATTCGCAAAACATAAGAGTTTGAAGTACATATTCACTCAGCGGGAGTTGAATAACCACCAAAGGAGATGGTTGGAGTTGATCAAGGACTTTGATCTTGAGATCTTATACCACCCGGGGAAGATGAATGTGGTAGCGGACGCCCTCAATAGGAAGACTCCCCGGGAGATGGCGATCGCTCGGCTGATAGCTCAGCCTCAACTACAGCGAGATTTGGCATGGCTAGAGATGGATATCCACTTTCCGGATTCCGATAGCCATTTGTCCACCATGGAGGTGTTACCTGATTTGCTGGTAGAAATCCGACAGAAGCAGGAGGGTTTCCCAACTTTGACACAAATCCGAGACCGGATGTATCGAGGAGAGGCACCTCAGTTTGCAGTCGGTGCTGATGGAGTTTTGAGATGCCAAGAGCGCGTATGTGATGACATGAATTATATACCACCATATTTATGCATAATATGAGTATATCGCCTCAATTTAATATACATTTTATGAGGATTGTATGACTTTAAGTCCATATTCATATATATTTCGAGAATAGAGGTCTACACACATTATTTGTGAAATTGTAGGTAAATCGTGGAAATTTGTTGTTGAAATGGAGCATTATGGAGCATGACATCATAAAGGATCAGGAAGGAAGCTTAAAGATAGGAGGAGATATGAGAAAAGATCACAATAGAAGATAGAAGACGAAACTAAAAGATAAACAAGTGTAAAAGACAAAAATCGGATGAATATATATAATAATCGCCCGATTTCCTTTAGGATCGTGTCAATCACTACACATAGAGAACCATCTCACCCCATAGAGAAGCATTCGGTTAGAAGATTTGGAGGAAGTTGTGGAGGTTAAGTCCAAGGTTGAAGTTCTTGGAGTTTGTGAATTTAATTTGTTATTCTGTTATTGTGAACATGAATTGGAATTTGTTTTTGAGTTTTTATTTGAGTTTTGAAGGATTGAGACATTGTTCAAACATTTTTAGATTTGTTTAATTCAAGATTCTAAGTTTTCCAATTATTCTTGGTTTTCTTGATCCAATATCTCTTTTGATTTTCATAATGTGTATGCTTGGCTAAAACCCTTGTGATTATAGGGTGATTGGTTAAAGATAGTGGTTGAGATGATGATAGAATGATCTTCATAAACATATTGGACCTTGAGAGTTGAGATTAATCATCGCAGAAATGAAAAATCGGGTTGTTCTTGGCTAGAATCGACCGATTTCATTTGATGAACATTTTCTTCATTGTCGTACCTACCTTGCTTTTATCGTTAATCTTTGGTTAAAGATTGCTTAAACCCTAGCCTTTTTGTACCTTTCTAACCTATATCCGAGTGTGGAAAGAGACTTACCCGGTGATTCCGATTCTTAGTTGTCAACAATTACAAGTTCTAGGTAATAGAGCATTCAAAACCCTCTATTAAGATTGAGTGTTCCAAAACCCTTACCTTTGTGAGTTAACTTGATTTCCTTGGATTTTGTGCTTGGTTTTGCGAATATTATCTTTCCCCTAGATCCTCTATCTTATCGAGACTCAACATCCTTTATTTAGAGCCTTTGGGTTTGGACATGGGTGGTGGAGGCTTCACCGTACATCATTCCGTTTTAGAACACATACCTTGCAATCACAACTCTGTCCATTATCTTTAGAAGTCTTGAATCAAAAACCATAATCGGATATCTTGATCCTTAGAATTTGTTTTCCCAAATTATTACACAAAGTCTTTGTCTTTTAATCGGTAGTTGCATATTTTCCTTGTTAGATTGCTTGTTCTGATTTTGATTTCACCAAATCCCTGAGTTCGACCCTGAAATTCTTGCTTTTACTATGATCGATCAGTACATTGCGGGTTCGCTTATTTGGTTTTATTCTTGGTATAAATTTAAAGCTTGCATACACCCTTTGGAGCGAACAAAGTTTTTGGCACCGTTGTCGGGGATTTGGCTTAGACCAAATTTAGTTTCGGTTATCTAACTTGGAAACTCTTGCTTTTGCTACTAATTATTCTACTTGAGCGTTCTTGTAGAATCTTTTCTTAGGTTTATGCGAAAGACTCGAGCTAGTAAGGAAATCGTACCCTACGATCCCGAGCCAGAAAAGACATATAAAAGAAGATTAAAAGAAGCTAGAATGGCTGCTGCAAATAATGAAGGAGGAGAAAGAGATCTTCAAGCTGAATTGAATGAGGCTCTTAATCAAATAAAGCTACGAGAAGAAGCTCTAATGAGGAAGAGAGCTGAAGGAATTGCTAGACAAGAACAACTTCTAGCCGACATGGTTGAATTACGACAATCCATTTGACGGTTTAATGAAGAAAGAGAGAGAAGCTGGAGTTGCAGTTAATCCACCAACACCTCTTGTTGTGCCACCACCTCCACCTAACCCTCCAGTGAGGGAGGAGAGAGTTGATCCATTTGTGGGAATACCACAAACACTAGGTCAAAGGATGGATCCCGTTCAACAAACACACCGCCCGGGCGTTATAATCGATGCTGCTTATCACGATTATGAATTTAGACCACAAGTTATTACTATGATCGTCCAAAGTCAATTTGGAAGATTGGAGAGGGAATCTCCGCATCAACATTTACAAAATTATGAAATTCTCATGGAGAATTTGAAACCTTCAAGAGTGACGAATGGTAATTACAAGTTACATCCTTTCTATTTTTCTTTGAAGGATAAGTCGCTTGCTTAATATCAATCACTTTCATCCGGAAGAGTGAATACATGGGAGGAGATAACTTCGGAATTCCTCACCAAGTTCTTTCCGCCGTAAAAAATAGCGGAGTTGAGAGGAAAAACTAATGCTTTTGTTATGAAGGATAATGAGAGTTTATATAAATCTTGGGAAAGGTTCAATGACCTTCTATTGGATCGCCCTCATCATTGGGATTCCAAAACTTGAGCTATTGGAAATTTATTTTAAGGGTTTGGATGGAGAAATCCAATTCAAACTCCAATCCCATTCTGCTGGAAGGTTTATGGATATGAGAGTTGATGATACTTGGGAGTTTGTGGAGAAGCAAACTCAAATTGTTGAGAAATACTCCCAACGAAGGCCCGATAATAGAAGTCAAAGATCCTAAGCTCAAGAGCTGAATCTTACTTCCTCAAGTGTTGCTCAATTCACCACTCTCAATAATGAAGTCAAGGCTTTGAAGGAACTTTTGACGACACAAGCAAAAGCACCGAAGCAAGATGCTAGCTATGTAGGAAGAGGAAATAATCAAGGGAATTATCAAGGGCAAAGGGACAACAACTACAATAACAACAACAATAATTGGAGATCCAATTAAAATAATTTTGGTAACCCTTATTCTCATGGTGGAAAAGCTCTTAACCTACCTTCTTCTTCTTCTTCTTCTTCTTCTTCTTCTTCTTCTTCTTCTTCTTCTTCTTCTTCTTCTTCTTCTTCCACTCCTTTGAAAAGCCAAGAACCATCTTCAAGCTCAACAACCAAGAATAAACTTGAAGGAATGATCGAAACTTTGATGTGAAAAATGAATGGGCTGGAAAATTCGATTACTTCTATTTCTAAGGCACAAAAAGCCTTGGAAAATCAAGTATTCAGTAAGGTCGGGGAAGTTCCAAGAGACCAAGGGAAACTTCCCAAAATAACGGAGAACAATCCTAAAGGCCAAGTCAATGCTATCACCACAAGAAGCGGAATTACAACTAATGATCCGCTACGTAAGGATGTGGATAAAGGAAAGCAACCGATGATTGAGGAGCCGGAATCAAGCAACAAGGAGAAAGCACCGGTCTATATCCCTCCTCAAGCATACAAACCACCGCTACCTTTTCGAAAATCTCGTGCTAGAGAAAGGATCGACAAACAATTCGATAAGTTCGTTGATCTCATGACCAAATTACATATTAATATCCCTTTTATGGATTCCAATGTAGGAATGCCGGCATATGAAAAGTTCTTGAAGGAAATTCATTGCAATAAAAGGAAGCTAGAGGATGTTGAAGAAGTGAGGATGACCAAAAGGTCTTCCGAACTTATCCAATTCATGAAAGAAGAAATGCCAAAGAAGCTAAGAGATCCGGGATCTTTCTGCGTTCCTATTGGCATTGGAAAAGTGACATACGAAGCTCTATGTGATCTTGGAGCGAGCGTGAGCATTATAACCTTAGCATTGTGTGAGAAGGCTGGACTCGGAACACCACAACCCGTCAAGATGACTCTTTATATGGCGGATAGGTCCATCACACACTCCGTGGGAATTCTAAAAGACATCCCTATCTTGCTAGGTAAATTTTACATTACCATAGATTTTGTTGTTTTAGACATTCTTGCAAATCATCCCGTTCCAATCATACTTGGAGACCTTTCCTTGCAACTTCGGGTTGTGTTGTGGATTGCACGAACGGAATACTCTCCTTCAACCTTGGAGAAGAGCGTGTGAAGTTTCATCTTGGCTTGATGATTAAAGGACCAGCTATGGGAGAAGACATATACAACACTTATGATGATGATGAAGAAGCATCAAAAGAGTAGGTAAGTTTAATCCTACTCAAAGATCCGATTGAGAAAGTTATTAGTTTATGTATTGTAGATGAAGGGGAAGAGGAGGAATGCAACATTGAGGTTCGAGCACTAAGAACCTTGGAGGAAGATCCCACAATGGAGTTTGAAGTACTAGAAGAAGCCACGAAAAAAACAAAGAAAATTGACTCCCTACAGGAAAATCGACCGATTTTCTTGGATAAATAAATTAATTCAGCCGATTTTGCAAAAGTCGTAGTCGGAGATCGACTCAAAAATCGGGTGACCACAGGCAAATCGACCGATTTTCCTGTACCTTCTGCGACTTCTCCAAAATCAATTAAAAGCGTTTTTGATTGCAATGACGCACCTCCAAAGGCTTCTCCAAGCTCCTCTACAGGTCAGAACTCATCCACTAAGGATCCTCCCACCTTGGAATTAAAACTTCTCCTTTCTCATCTAAGGTATGCATTCTTAGGACCGAATTCTACTTATCCGGTTATCGTAAATGCTAATCTAACTAAAGATGAAATTGACAAATTGATGCATGAATTAAGAAAACACAAAAAAAACTATTGGTTATACTATTGATGATCTTGTTGGCATTAAACCCTCTTTATGTATGCATAAGATTTTGATGGAAGATAACCACAAGCCTTCAAGAGAACCTCAAAGACGGTTAAATCCGATCATGAAAGAGGTTGTGAAGATGAAAATCCTTAAGCTTCTCGATGCAAAAATTATCTTTCCAATCTCCGATAGAAAGTGGGTGAGCCCCGTTCATGTGGTCCAGAAGAAGGGAGGAATGACCGTTGTAATCAATGAAAACAACGAACTCATTTTTACAAGAACAGTAATGGGATGGGGGATGTGCATTGACTATCAAAAGCTAAACGTTGCAACGATGAAGGATCACGTCCCTCTTCCTTTCAGCGATCAAATGCTTGAAAGGTTAGCACAACACTCCCACTTTTTTTATTTAGATGGTTATAGTGGTTTCTTTCAGATTCCCATTCATCCCGATGATCAAGAGAAGACCATGTTTACATGCCCATGGGGGACGTTTTCCTATAGACGAATGCCATTCGGACTTTGCAACACTCCAACCTCCTTTCAAAGGTGTATGATGGCCATCTTCTCCGAATATATCAAGAATATCATGAAGGTTTTTATGGATGATTTTTCTGTATATGGTTCTTCCTTTGATGATTGTCTTGCTAACCTTTCTCTAGTTCTTCAAAGATGTGAAGACACTAACCTTGTCTTGAATTGGGAGAAGTGTCACTTTATGGTTAGTGAAGGCATTGTTCTAGGACATATGGTATCCATCCGTGGCATTGAAGTTGATAGAGCCAAGATCGAAACCATTGGAACGCTACCTTCACCAAAATCGGTGAAAGGAGTAAGAAGTTTTCTTGGTCACACAGGTTTTTATAGAAGATTTATTAAAGACTTTTCTAAGAATTCTAAACCATTGACTAACCTACTAATGAAAGATGTGGTTTTTGAGTTATCGAAGGATTGTCTAGATGCTTTCTACAGGATTAAAAAAGCCTTAATCTCAGCTCCTATAATTCATCCACCGGATTAGAATCTTCCTTTTGAGATCATGTGTGATGCTAGTGATGTAGCCTTAGGAGCGGTGCTTGGGCAAAAGAAGGATGAACGGACTTATGCCATCTATTATGCTAGCAAGGCGCTAGATGAAGCTCAACTAAACTACGCTACGACAGAAAATGAATTATTGGTTGTGGTTTATGCCTTCGAGAAGTTTCGTTCTTAACTTGTGGGAGCAAAAGTGATCGTTTACACCGACCACGCAGCAGTCCGCTACTTGCTTACAAAGAAAGATGTGAAGCCACGGCTTATTAGATGGATCCTCCATCTACAAGAGTTCGATTTAGAGATCCGTGATAAGAAAGGATCCGAGAACTCGGTGGCGGATCATCTAAGCCGACTTCCACATCTCACAACCAAGGAAGAGGATCTACCTATAGACGACTCCTTTGCGGATGAGCAACTCCATGAAATCGAGGAATGTCTTCAACAAATCGCAAGAGTTAACGAACCTTGGTTTGCTGATTTTGTTGATTACTTGGTTTGCAATGAAATACCTCCAGGATTATCATATGCTCAACGAAAGAAGTTCTTCAAAGACGTCAAGCAATACTATTGGAATGAACCTATCCTTTTCAAGAGAGATCCGGACGGAATGATTAGAAGATGTGATGACGCGATTTATGACACTAGTTTAGGCACTCATTTAGATAGTTTTCACATTCTTTCATGCATGGTTTTGCACGTGTTCGGGACGTTTCATGCTTTATCGAGTCATATCTTTAGAATAGACGTCTACACAAGTATATGTCGGTTTTGTAGGTACTTTGGGGAACTTCCATGTATTATTGATCATATCCGAGGTTCAAGCCTCGTGACGGCACAAATTCAAGGTCCCAATGGAGCAAGCATGGAGAAAAGAAGAAGAAATTGACCTAAATTGGTGCGAGCCATGCACCGGCTTTGTGTTTAGCCATGATCCAAGCCATGCAGCCCTTCACCTCGGTCCAAGGCCAACCCATCTCGGCCAAGATGCTTTCTAGGCCGACCGAGATCGCCCTCTAGACAGCCATGACACTTGACACACATCTTCTAACTTCCGACCCTTGCTTTCCTTGGTAGAGTGAGGGGTTGTACTACTGCAGGGACACTTTTACAGAGGATCCCAATTCAGATATGGGGAGAGTCTACAGTGTAGAGAGGAGAGAAGAGGAGACTCCATTGATGAGAAGGGAAGAACACCATTTTCATAGTCCTAGAGTTAGTTTTTGCGAGACTTGTAGTGAGGAAAGTTGTAGAGATTGTTGACCTCGTTTTGAAGCTACTCTTGGATGGTTGTAAGCTTGTTATAAACTTATTATTCATCTTGTTCTTGTTTTATATTGCTTCCTTACTCTTCATCTAGATATGGCATGCATGTTTGATGATATGATGATGAATGAACTTAAGATGATAGTTGTTGGCTAAGTAGCATGTGATTCTAGGGAGATGGATGAAAGGTTATGGCTAGGATAATGATATATTGGACTTAGATGTATCTTAGGATAGTTGTATGCTCGAAATACCTAGATCAGTTTGCAATCTCGGCCTGTTCTTCAACCATTTCGGCTGAGATGTTCTTGATCCGCCCGAGGTGTGTGAGTTGTTGTTCCTATAGTGTTATATCTTCATGTTAGGGAGTTTGAGAGTTGAAATCCTAGTGTTTGTTGAGCCTAATCTGGCATTAGGCTGACCTATGTTAGTAAACTAGGTGAGGGATGAGACTTACCCGGTAATTCCCTCTCTTAGGTATAGAAGATGACAAACATAGGTAGTAGTGAGCCTCAACAGCCGCTATTGAATTGAGTGTGCTAGGATTGTTGCTTAGGACTTGCTTTTCCGAGAGTTACCCGGTAAGGAGAGGTTTGACCCCTAAGTAGTGACCCGGTTTGTGTAGAATTCTCAACCTTAGGTTCCTAGAGACTTACCCGGTAATAGGACCTTAGGTGCGAGACTAGTGGACCATGAGACCTACCCGGTGATTGATCCCATTAGAGAAACATTCTTTCCCAACATACCGCAACTTGTTCCTAGGTTGATTAGAAGCTTGAGTCCATACCATAACCGAACATCCGAATCTCTAGAATCCGCTTTTAATACCTTGATATTATATCTTATGTTTGTTTGTTGTTTAGTTGGCTTTGTTGCTTGATTGTGATCTTTGCTTGATCACCAAAAAACCCCCTTCAAAAACATATGATTTTCATTTCTTTGTTTCCATCTCTTTTCTTGGTCTAGACTTGAACTATCTTTGATCATTGCATGGTTTAATCTCACCTCGGTCTTTGTGTTCGACCCCGGAATGCTTCCCTTTCTACTATATGACCCGTACACTTCGGGTTTTGCTAGGTAGTTTTGGAGATATATCGAGTATAAACTTAAGACTTTGTGTGTGCATGATTGGATGAACAAGTTCTTGGCGCTCTTGCCTTGGATTTGTAGCACTCAACTCCTAGCGACTAACAAGAGGCATTCCGGTGGATGAAGTTGAGAGTGTTATCCGTCATTGCCATTCAATCCCTTGTGGTGGACATGCTAGTTCACACAAAACTAGCGCTAATGTATTACAATCCGGATTCTTTTGGCCTACTCTATTTAAAGATGTGCAGAATTTTGTTGTTGCTTGCGATGCTTGTCAAAGAACAGGAAATATCTCAAGAAGGAACGAAATGCCGCTCAACAACATTCAAGAGGTTGAGATCTTTATTGTATGGAGAATAGACTTCATGGGACCTTTCCCATCATCTTATGGAAACCAATACATACTTCTAGCTATAGACTACGTTTCTAGATGGGTTGAAGCGATCGCCTCTCCCACTAATGATACTATGATGGTAGTAAAGTTCTTTAATAGAACGATCTTCCCGCGATTAGGGACGCCCCGAACCATCATTAGTGACGGAGGAACGCACTTCACAGTCCATAAGTTTGAAACTCTATTGTCTAAGCATGGGTTACCCACATGATCGAAACTCATTACTATCCTCAAACAAACGGGACAGTGGAGATCTCAAATAGAGAAATCAAGAGTATCCTAGAGAAAACTGTCTCTAGAACAAGGAAGGATTGGTCAATTAAACTGGATGATGCGCTTTGGGCGTATAGGGCCGTTTTCAAGACTCTCATAGTCACCACACCATACAACTTGGTCTATGGGAAGTCTTGTCATCTTTCGGTGGAGTTAGAACACAAGGCACATTGGGCAATCAAGTGGCTCTATTTTGATTTAAAAGAGGTTGGCGAGAAACGCCTCCTAGACATTAATGAGTTAGAGGAACTCCATCTCAACGCCTCCTAGACATTAATGAGTTAGAGGAACTCCGTCTCAACGCCTATGAAAATGCAAGGATCTATAAAGAAAGGACGAAGAGATGGGACAATAAGCACATCGTTCCGAAGGAGCTGAAAGACGGAGATCTCGTCCTTCTTTTCAACTCAAGACTCCGTCTATTTCCAGGTAAACTCAAATCCCGTTGGTCCGGACCTTTTCTAATCAAACATATCTATCCTCAAGGTGTAGTTGACATATGGAGTGAGAAAACCAGAAGTTTCAAAGTGAACGGCCATCGTTTGAAGAAGAATGCACAAGAACTGCCGGTTGAGGACATTGCTCCTATCCTCCTTGAGTGATCATAGAGGGAGATAGGTCCAGCTAGCGA
The DNA here is from genome assembly GCA_033239045.1 of Fagopyrum esculentum. NCBI lineage: Eukaryota > Viridiplantae > Streptophyta > Magnoliopsida > Caryophyllales > Polygonaceae > Fagopyrum > Fagopyrum esculentum. Next base: position 106,916,732 of record BSUD01000002.1, read on the forward strand.
CCTTAAATCTAGCGCTTCTTGGGAACCAACCCAAGGAAATTCTATTTTCCTTTTTCTTTTTCTTAGTATAGAGTAGATTAGTTTTGTTTCTTTTTCATTGGTGTACTCCGGTTTTTCTTGTGTTGTGATGACAGAACCTAGGTACAAATCACAAGGAATGAAGTTAGGATCGAGATCTTGGAGGAAACAATCAAAGAAATACCAATAAGGTGGAATTAAGGAAGAAAAAGGAAACAAATCAGGTGATTTATGAAGAGGTCGATCGACCTGGGAAGATAATGTTTTTTATTTGAGTCAATCTCGTAAAAGTCGTAGCTGGAAATCTACTCAAAAATCGGATCACCAGAAAAATGGACCGATTTTTAGTTGTTCATGACGGAATTGAAGGAAATCGGACCGATAAATAAATTGACCCCCTAAAAATCGACCGATTTTCTTCAGAAAACTCTGAAAGTATAAAGCTACCTTTTCCCTTCTTCTTCCTCACAACCCTGCACTCCCACACTTCACCACTTCTCTCCCTCACGGAAGAAAACGCCAAGAACCCTCTCCCACCCTCAAATCTTCATTCTGTAACCGTTTTTGCTCGTTCTTGAGCCAAAACCGTAGCCCTCAAGGAGATAAAGAAGATTCCAGCAACGAACAACATGGCAAAACAACAAATCGCTCGGATTTCAGGTTTTAAAGTGCAAACCCTAAGTTTTTTGCCTTGCCTAGATTTGCATGATTGGAGTGCTTTGTTGCTGAAATTGCTGAGCTAATTAGTCTAGAACTTGTTTGTGGAGATTCTGTGTGTTGTTGGTTTGAGCAAAACCGAGCATAATTGATCGATTCATTGAAATAGAGGAAAATCGGTTCATTGCCAAGAAAAATCGACCGATCTGCATCAAGAACAACCATATTTTTCTTCACTTTTGATGGATAAACTACGTAGATTATGCCATAACCTATTTTCTCGAAGGGTGATCTTCATCCCAACCTTCTCAGGCAGCTCTACCACCTCCTCCTAGACTCCCGGTCATCCATGAGAAATTTAAAAGACGGTATAACCGCCTCCTGGCTCGTCCCATTATTTCTCCTCGCTATATTTTGCTTGATGAGTTGAATGAATTGCACATTGGAGAGGACATTGACTTGATTGTTGAGAGAACTGGCTTATCCGAGTTTCTGCAGATTAGAGAGAATGCATATCAAGAAATAACCCTAGAGTTCCTTAGTTCTTTTAAGCATGAACCGAATGAAAGGAATGTGACCTTTAGGCTCATGAATAAGAACTATTGTTTCAATGTTGCAATGCTTGGAAACTTGTTCGGATTTCCAGCTTTTTCTGCAGGTACTTTCCCTTACAGATTAAGTGCGGATGCCTTTTGGGAAAGTATATAAGTTGGAGCAGTAGAGGGGGATAAATGGAGAGCCGGGAATTCTAAAGAGAAGAGCATCTACAACCTTACCTTCAAGATCGCCCACCGGATCTTGAGTGAGTCTATGCTCACAAGAATTGAGACTCCACAAAAAGTAAAGGCCGACAAGCTGTTTATTCTCTACTGCATGACTACATGTACGGTTTCGGGCTATTCTACTATGTTATCAGATTATTTGGCAAAGATTGCCAACAAGTCCAGTGGTCACGTATGTGCTGGAGGTCTTGTGACCTACGTGGCCAAGGCTTTAGGAGTTGATATTTCGGCATGCACTCTAGCTACAAAGGCACAACCGTTAGGGAGTCAGAGGTTGATCTCGAGAGGTGTTATTGTTCAGAGGGGTCGAGGTGACCCACATGCAGCTATGCCTTGGGATAGAGTTCCTAAGGAGATTGTTTGGAAGCCCCGTTATACTATTAAGGATGTCTACTACTAGAAGGAAGGGTTTTAGCACTATAGTGATGAGAAGTTGATTGAAGATGAGTCTACAGATGTTGATACTGAAATTGTTGAGGATCACCTAGTTGATGAACATGCTCCAGCTGGGGGTATACTCAAGTTATGGGGTGATGGTGACATTGAGGTTTTAGACACTTATCAGGAGGCCGGTCCGAGTAGGCAAATTAATGACGAGGCCACCGAGGATGAGCATATGGCTGAGGCAGATCACGTTTTTCCTCCACAACAGGAGATACCGATTAGCCACCCTGATGATCGTTCTCACGTAGATGCGAAAGCCAACACAGAGACGACGAATCGGACCTCAGTGCACAAATTGCAGCATTGACGACGAGCGTCAATGGACTTCGTAGAGAGTTTCAGGAGTTCCGGACCGAGGTCCGAGGCCGTCACTCCACCTATGATGGTCATTGGCGTGACCTCTACTACCACACCTTCGGAGACTTCTACGATCCTTTGGCTCCGAGACACCCTTACCCATATTCACCACCACCACCACAATAGGATTGAGAGACTCGTCTTTTACATTGTAAGTATTTTTCTCCATATTGACTTGAGTTTTCACATCGGGGACAATGTAAGATTTAAGTATGGGGTGGGGGTACTTACAATCTTTTATTATTATGTCACACGTTTATTTTATGTTGCATTGCACTTTCGGATTTCGGGTTTGTAGTAACTCTTGTCACACGTTTCTTTCGGACATTTGCATTGCATTTCATCTATTTTCGAAAATCCAAAAAACTGAAAATTTTCAAAAATTATGTGCTTCTAAAAACGGATATGATCTCAATGATGACAATTGTGTATATGGAAATTTATACGTTATTTGAAAATTATATATGATTTGTTTGCTTTTCGATGTTTTGATAAAACTAAGAAATAAGAGTCAAAACCGATTAATAAGTTCTCATACATCATATTGGAATGATTAAGGCGCTTCAATTTTTCTTTTCTTCTTCTTATCCACGTTGAGCACCTTATATGTATTGTTTTGCCTTCCCTTTACCTTTTCCAGGAATTAGGAATCATGCTAGTGTTAAGTGTGATGCATTATGAAGTTGATGTAATAAGTGAAGTGTGTTAATATATATAAAATAGGTTTGGGGACGTCAATCATGATGATGAGTAACTCGACACTATTCACATAGCCGGGTGTTTATGTCTTGCCAAAGTCGGATTGAGCGATAGTCCTAACGATTCATGGTATGTGCTCTACAGTTTGAGGCATCTCGAGAAATTGAGACTTGCTGATTTCCTAGGCTTCGGTTATTGCGCACCTCTGTCCATGTTCTCAAAAAATGAAAAATAAAATTGCAAAATGCAAAGTAAAGATGCTTATTTTCGGTGGTTGTGAATGAAGTTCAAAATTGTGGAGGTTTATTCCTTATTCCCGGAATTTATCACCACATATCCTATTTATTCCCACCCCTTTGACGCGTTTCTTTGGCCTTTATTTTTGAAAGTCCGACCTTTGTGCACATGTTTAAGGCTTATATGATATAGACTTGTTTTCTTATGATTATCTCCACATCCTGTACCATACCTTTCATGTATATTCTTTGAATAAAGTGTTTTTGCCCTTTCATGCTATGATTATATTGATTCATACATTATCTTCCTATGCCTTGAAACATCATGTTTAGAGTGATCCATTATTAAGAAGCACATTACAAAAAGAGTTTTGATTTTAAGCATTATATAATCCATATCATCTTATATGCTAGATTTGAACCTTACTTGGGGACAAGCAAGAGGCAAGTATGGGGTATTTTGATGACATGAGTTATATACCATCATATTCATGCATAATACGAGTATATCGCTCAGTTGTACATACATTTGATGAGGTGATAGCATGTATTAATTATAGTCTATATTTTGGGATTGGTTTGGACGTTTTATCTTCATAAATCTGCATGCATGGATGTATATTCTTAATCATTATGTTGTTTTATTTACCTTTGCAAGAATCGAGGTCTACACCTAGTTTTGTTGTAATTGTAGGGAAAATAACACGTTTTGGAGCGATATGGAGCTAAGAGATCTAAAGAGTCATTGAAGCTACATTATGGAGCATTAAGGAGCTACAATAAAGGCTTAGGAACCATGGAAGCTGGACAAAAGATTGATTTTGGACCAGATTAGAGAGATTTACACGTAGATGAGGATCATCTCGGATGGCTACAGTGTCACCTTGACCGAGGTAATTCCGCTGGACTTGACCGAGACGAATGGTGTTTTTCCTATATATTGGGAGGTTTTTTCTGGATGGAAAATATATCAATCAGATCTTGAATTCCAAGGAAGTTGGTTAGTTTGAAAGATTGAAAGATATTCCAAGGAATGAAGGAAGTGGGCTTTGAAGATAAAGTTCAAGGCTTTGAAGGAAGTTGTAAGGTTTTCTTAGATTATTTGATTGTTGTCTTTTAGTTTGTGATTGAGGAACGCGGTTTGCTTGTTTGTTTGATTGTTTGATTGAGTTATTGAGACCTTTGTGTTAAGGTTTTCTTGTTTGGATATTGATTCCCTTTTCATATATTTGATTATTGTTATAATGATGATTATTGGCTAAGTTCTTTATGCGATTCTAGGGTGATTGGCTGAAAGTTGTGGGAAAGACGATGAAAGAATGAGCCTTTACCCCAGTGGTATGACTCGACCTTGAAAGCTCGAGTCATACCTTAACCGAACCTCACCTCGGTCAGTTTGTAGCATATCTCGACTGAGATGGAACATGAACTGAACGAGGCGATTCCTTTTCTGATCCTTATCTGAGTTGAGGTTCCAATTTGCCAAATCTTATCCTTGTTATACCTTTCCTGACCCATACGCAAGCCTAGGATGAGACTTACCCGGTGATTCCTTTGCTTGTATCCCCAAGATCATAAGTGGTCTTGCAGGTTGTTGCTAAGGGATTCTCTCCCACACTCTCTCAGAACACATCATTCCATTGGTGGATAGGCTAAGAGAAGAAGAAAAACACTCTCATTTTTGGGAAGAACAACAATTATCTTAGAGTTCTCATAGCTTTTGAGTGGTTTTTGAGAGACCTTGGTTGAAGACATTTGCAAGGATTGTAAGGAACGTTTTGGACCTTCTTTTGAAGGGTTGTAAGTCTTGCTTAAACATTATATTCAACTGAGATTTCTTGTTTTTACTTGTTTCGTTGCACTTTCATTTCATTTTCTTGCTATGGAAGCCATGAATGTTTTTGCTTGTTGAGTTTCGATCTTAAAATGCATGTTGTTGGCTAAATAGTTGTGATTCTAGGGTAATGGAATGATGGTTATGGCTTGGACTATGATAGAATAGACTTGAATGTACCTTTGGATGAATTGCTTGCTCGAACTTAACCTCTGTTGAAAACCACGGTCCGTTCATACCTTTCCACGGCCGTGGTTTTGTATGATCCACCCGTGATTTTCTCTATTGTGCTTGTATTGATAAATCTGAATGTTAGGATGTTAGTTTGTTGAAATCCTAGTGTTTGTTAAGCATAATCTATCCTAGGGCGACCTAATGCTAGCAAACTAAGTGAGGGAAGAGACCTACCCGGTAATTCTCGATCTTAGATACCCAAGATGATGAACTCTAGGTAGTAGTGAGCCTTACAAGCCGCTATGGACTGAGTGTGCTAGGATTGTTGCTTTGGACTTGCCTTACCGAGACTTACCCGGTAAGGAGAGGCTTGACTCTTAGGTAGCAATTCGGTTTGTGTAGAATTCCCAACCTTAGGCTCCTAGAGACTTACCCGGTGATAGGACCTTAGGTGCGGGATTAGTGGACCATGAGACCTACCCGGTGATTGATCCCATTTGAGAAACACCCTTTCCCCACATACCATAGCTAGTCCAAGGTTGATTAGAAGCTTGATTCCAATGCCATAACCGGAAGTCCTAACCCCTAGAATCCGCTTTTCTCTCTTTGATCACATATCTTGTGTTTGTGTTGCTTGTTCGTGTTGCTAGCTTTAGTTGTTTGTTTGATTTATATTCTTGCATGACTTGTGATCTTTGCTTGATCACCACAAAAACCAAATCCAAAAATATCATGATTTTCATTTCTTTATTTCCTTCTCTTTTCTTACACTAGATTTACAATATCTATGATCACGTGTTTGATTTGATTTCACCTTAGTCTTCGAGTTCGACCTCAGAATACTATCCTTGCTACAAAACGACTCATGCACTGTGGGTTCGCTAGGAGTTAGGAAATTATATCGAGTTATAAATTGTAAGACTTTTGTGCTATACATTTCTAGCGTAACACAGTTCAACTTTGTCCGGTGAGTACTATGTTTCCTATGACTTATATTTGACCAATTGAGAAAATGTGTCCCAAGTATGGGGTGTTTGTATTATTTGACCTACTTGACCTTATTTGTACGACTCTCTTGTTGGATATTATTATTATTTGGCTTCATTGCTTATGTGTCATTACATGCATTTCATACAGGTTTTGGTTTGAGAAAAACGTCAAAAACTAGTTTGAAATTTTTTTTGGCTCGACCGAGACGTTCTTGACCAAACGAGGTCGTGAAACTGAGATACATCTCGGTTGAACACCTCGGATAACGTCAATTCACCTCGACCGAGATGGGTTTTTAACTGAAAAGATTTTCGAAACGTTTTGTGCTTCTATTCTGGATATGACCTCGATGAAGATAATTGTTTGCGGATTAGCTTTGGAATCTTTATATGCTTGAAAAGGTTTTATGATATGTTGAAGTTGCTAAATGCTTTGTTTGAAATTCTAGGATTTTGTTTTTATCAAAATTATGTTGAATTTGAAGGTTGACACCACATTATGAGTTCTCTTACATTCTTCTTTGGGATGAATAAGGCACTTCATTCTCTTCTTCTTCTTGATCATGCTTTAGCCCCTCATATACATATTTGCCTCCCTTTACCTATCCGGGAATTTGGATGTAGTTGATGAAAAGCGTGTGAAGTAAAGTTGAGTTCTTGGCTGAAAGTGTTAGAAAAAAAAATTTTTATGGGACGTTGATCTTCATGATGAGTAACTCGGCACCATTCACATAGCCGGATGTTTGTGTCTTGCCAAAGTCGGATTGACCGATAGTCCTAACGAGTCATGGTATGTGCATCAAGGGTTTGAGGTATCTCGAGAAATTGATGATTGCTGATCTCTTAGGCTTCGGTTATTGTGCATCTCTGTCCATGTTCTCAAAAAGTAAAGTAAAGTGAAAATAAGCAAAGCTTATTGCTGAAGATGTTGTGATTCAAGGAAAGTAAAGTAAAGATCCTATTCCCGGATTCTAGCACCACATTATCCAATATACATCCCACCCTAGCACGTTTCTTGACCTCTTTTGGAAGCTCTTGAGACCTTGAATATGTTGATTGACTTGGTGGTTTAAGTTGGATTATACATAATTGATTTCGATAAGTATGATTTATTATGCATTCTATGATTTTATGCAAAGATGAACAACTTTCTTATATTTGTAAAATGTTTTGACCATGTCTTGATTTTATTTGCTATGAAGTATTCTCTTAGGGTGATCTATGAATGGAGCGCACCACCAAAAGGTTTTGAAATGTTTTTCATTGATCTTTTTGATGACTTATAATCCATTCTATCTTGAATATGAGATTTGAATCTTGCTTGGGGATAAGAAAGGGACAAGTATGGGGTTATTTGATAGCATGTATTATAGTCTATATTTTAGGATTGGTTTGGACGTTTTATCTTCATAAATCTACATGCATGGATGTATATTCTTGATCATTATGTTGTTTAGTTTACCTTTGCAAGAATCGAGGTCTACACCTAGTTTTGTTGTAATTGTAAAGAAAATAACACATTTTGGAGCGATATGGAGCTAAGGGATCTAAGGAGTCATTGAAGCAACATTATGGAGCATTAAGGAGCTACAAGAAAGGCTTAGGAACCATGGAAGTTGGAGAGAAGATTGCTTTTTGGAACAAATTAGAGAGATTTACACGTAGCTGAGGATCATCTCAGATGACTACAATGTCACCTCGACAGAGGTGATTCCGCTGGACTGGACCGAGACGAACGGCCCACGGCCCATAAGATCTTTTTATTCTTGGCTGAAGATCTTTTATTTTTGGCAAGTGTTTTTTCTATATATTAGGAGGTATTTTCTGGATGGAAAATATATCAATCAGATTTGGAAGTCCAATGAAGTTGGTTAGTTTGGAAGATTGAAGATATTCCAAGGAAGGAAGGAAGTTGGCTTTGAAGATAAAGTTGAAGGCTTTGAAGGAAGTTGTAAGGTTTTCTTAGATTGTTTGATTGTTGTCTTTTGGTTTGTGATTGAGGAACGCAGTTTGCTTGTTTGTTTGATTGTTTGATTGAGTTATTGAGACCTTTGTGTTAAGGTTTTCTTGTTTGGATATTGATTCCCTTTTCATATATTTGATTATTGTTATCATGATGATTATTGGCTAAGTTCTTTGTGCGATTCTAGGGTGATTGGCTGAAAGTTGTGGGAAAGACGATGAAAGAATGAGCCTTTACCCCAGTGGTATGACTCGACCTTGAAAGCTCGAGTTATACCTTAACCGAACCTCACCTCGGTCAGTTCGTAGCATATCTCAACCGAGATGGAACATGAACTGAACGAGGCAATTCCTTTTCTGATCCTTATCTGAGTTGAGGTTCCAGTTTGTCAAATCCTATCCTTGTTATACCTTTCATGGCCCATACACAAGACTTACCCAGTGATTCCTTTGCTTGTATACCCAAGATCATGAGTGTTAGGTAATAAAGGTTTATCCTTTATTAGGATTTGAGTGTGCTGCTACGCTAAGATTGTGTAGCACAAAAGTCTTAAATTTATAACTCGATATATTTTTCCTAACTCCTAGCGAACCGACAGTGTATGGGTCGTTTTGTAGTAAGGATAATATTCCGAGGTCGAACACAAAGACTAAGGTGAAATCAAATCAAATAAGTGACTAAGGATAGTGTAAATCTAGTCTAAGAAAAGAGAAAGGAATAAAGAAAAGAAAATCACAATGTTTTTGGATTGGTTTTGTCGTGATCAAGCAAGGATCACAAATCATGCAAGATTAACAAATCAAACGAACAACTAAACTAGCAACACAAACAAGCAAAACAAACACGAGATATGTGATCAAAGAGAGAAAAGCGGATTCTAGGGGTTAGGAATTCCGGTTATGGCATTGAACTCAAGCTTCTAATTAACCTTGGACTAGGTATAATATGTTGGGAAATGAATGTTTCTCAATTGGGATCAATCACCGGGTAGGTCTCATGAATCCCTAATCCCGCAACTAAGTTCCTATCACCGGGTAAGTCTCTAGGAGCCTAAGGTTGGGAAATCTACACAAACCGAATTGCTATCTAGGGGTCTAACCTCTCCTCACCGGGTAAGTCTCAGGAAGGCAAGTCATAAACATCAATCCTAGCACATTCAGTCCAATAGCGGTTTGTTAGGCTCACTACTACCTAGAGTTCATCATCATTGGTACTTAAGGTCGGAAATCACCGGGTAGGTCTCTTTCCTCACTTAGTTTGCTAGCATTAGGTCACCCTAGGCTAGATTAAGCTTAACAAACATTAGGATTTCAACAATCTAACATCCTAACATTAAGATTTATCAATACAAGCACAACAGAAGCAAACCACGGGCAGATCATCAGAACCACAACCGTGGAAGGGGAAGAACAACCCGTGATTTGTAACAGCAGTTAAGTACGAGCAACCAAATCATTCAAATATATATTTAAGTCTATTCTATCATATTCCAAGCCACAACCATCATTCATTTACCCTAGAATCTCAACTACTTAGCCAACAACATGCATTTTAACAATCAAACTTAACAAGCATACATTCATGGCTTCCATAGCAAGAAAATAAAATGAAAGAGTAATGAAACAAGTAGAACAAGAAAACCAAGCTGAATGTATGTTAAGAAAGACTTACAACCCTTCAAAAGAAGGTTCAAATCGTTCCTTACAAAGCCTTGAAAATATCTTCAACAAATTCACTCAAAAATATCTCTAAAAACTATGAAAACTCTCAAACTAGTGTTCTTCTTCTTCTTCTTCTCCAAATGAGAGTGTTTTTGCTCTACTCCAAGAGTAGCCTCCAATGGAATGTTGTAGAATGATAGAGTGTGGGAGAGAATCCCTAGCATCAGCCTGCTGGACCACTTATATCCTCCATCAAGGGCAAGAGTCGGTTATGGAGATCGTGGGACAGCTGTCACAACTGTCGAGAGAGAATCACGGTCAAAACCACGGGTGTGGAATCTGGGTCTGGGCCGTGGTTTTGGTTGTTCAGCTCTCTTTTGATTGTTAAGCCATGTGCTCTCCTTAGCTCCTAGCTTGCTTCTTAATGAGTCCGGAAGTGTGTCATCGCGAGGAATGATCCTCGAATGTATCGATTAAGCTCCAAAATCTCCCCAAAATACCTACAAAACCGTCAATAGTTCGTGTAGACGTCTATCTCGACAATATGTATGAATCAAACGTAAACGTCATGAACTAATGCCAAACTATGCATGAATAGCGGGAAAAACTATCTATATGGATGCCTAAACTAACGTCATAAATCGTGTTATCAAAATACCCCATACTTAAGATTTGCTCGTCCCCGAGCAAGATCCAACTATAGGCTAATAGATGACATGATTTATGAATGCAGAAAAATAACAAAATCTTTTTGGAATGGTGCTTCTAACATTGGATCACCTTCATAGTCATGTTTCGTAGCAATGGACAAGCAACCATGTATCAAATGAATGAAGGCATGGAAAGACAATTATACTTAACTCAAAAGCATGCATGGAAGGTGAAAATGAAGAAGTCAAGATGATCATGAGTATATCCAATCTAGATCACTAAGTCTTACACACATGCAAATAGGTCACAAGGATTTAGGAAAGAAGAGGCCAAGAAACATTGTGAATAGGTGGGAATTTTTAGGTCATGTGATGCTAATCCGGAAAAGAAACTAACTCCACAATTTCATTTTGATCAACTTCCCCACAAGTGTATATTTTTCTCCATCTTTTCTTTGTTGTCTTTTCTTTTTCACTTTCTTTTTCTTTCACTTATTTTTTAGACAATGACATTGGTGTACAAAATCCGAAACCTTGGTGATTAGCGGACCTCGGGATTTTTCCGAGGTGCCTCACACCGGGCACACATACCAAGGCTCGTTAGGACATTCGGTTTATCCGACTTTGGCAAGGCACAAACACCCGATTATGTGAATGGTGCCGAGTTACTCGTCATCAAAACCAAAGTCCCCAAACCTATATTTTTTTCTACACTTTTCACAACAAATTCAGCACTTCATTCACAACATCCATTCATCAACAACTTCACCCCGCACTTGCTTTTCACACAATCAACACACTAGCATGGATGGGTCAAAAGAGGTCAAATTTTGTATCAATTGAGGTGCTCAAACAACATGATCAAGATGAGAAGTAGAGAAAGATGAATTGCCTTAATCACTCCTAAATGATGTACAAGAACTAGCATGTAATTTCGACAATCAATCCTCAATCCAATCAAGGCAAACATCATGATCACAATCCATACATAGGATTTAAGATAAGTAATTCAAGTCCATATATGCATACATCAATTCTACACATAAGGCCATCCATAGCAAATTCACAAGACAATCTCATCATAAGAGTCATACCCAAGCTTAGAAGCACTAATTGTTTTTTAAAATTTTCTGATTTTTTGGATTTTTTCGAAATTTGTATGTACAATGCAAAACATAATGATACATGTGACAATATTAAACTATCCTAGATGCTAATCATGCAAATGATAACGAAAACCCCACCCCATACTTAGAAACACATTGTCCCCAATGTGCAAATCAAGTAAAGAAGAGTGAAAGAGAGTCCTCACAATGTAAAAATGGTGTTGCTTTGGTATTTTGGTTCACTCATGTGGAGTGATGGTGGATGATCAATCAAAGGTGGTAGAGAACATTTGATGCGGGATCATCATCATCATCCACATGCCATACAAGACTTCCATGCTACTTAGACTCTAGCACACAAACACCAAACACACACAAACACACAAAAACAGAAAAATAAAAACCAAAACAAAAATGAAAAGGGAAAGACATGTATCAATGGGTTGCCTCCCATTAAGCGCTTCTTTAAGGTCATTAGCTTGACCAAATTCGGGGGCGTCTCACTCAAGGTGAAGTGGGGCAATCATATCCACCGGAGTTCCCAGGATATACTTCTTCAAACGGTGCCCATTCACCTTACAATCTCCACAATGCTCCCCTCCTATCTCAACCGCTCCATGGGGAAAGATCTTCTTCACCACATAAGGACCCGTCCATCTTGACTTTAGCTTTCCGGGGAAGAGCCGCAGCCTCGAGTTGAAGAGAAGGACAAGGTCACCTTCACTCAACTCCTTTGGGATGAGACACTTGTCATGCCAACGCTTGGTCCTTTCCTTGTAGATCCGGGCGTTTTCATAGGCATCCAACCGGATCTCCTCAAGAGCATTGATGTCTAGCAATCTCTTCTCACCGGCTTCCTTGAGGTCAAAATTCATCCACCTTATGGCCCAATACGCCTTATGCTCCATCTCAACCGGAAGGTGGCAAGACTTGCCATAAACTAGCTTGTAAGGAGTGGTGCCAATCGGTGTCTTGAAGGCGGTCCTATATGCCCACAAAGCATCATCGAGCTTCATAGCCCAATCCTTTCTTGTTCTAGAAACCGTCTTCTCAAGTATCCCCTTTATCTCCCGGTTGGAGATCTCCACTTGGCCACTAGTTTGGGGATGGTAAGGTGTTGCCACCTTATGAGTCACCCCATACTTAGCCAAAAGTGTCTCAAAGTTCCTATTGGTGAAATGCTTCCCTCCATCACTTATGATCACTCTTGGTGTTCCAAACCTAGGGAAGATGACTCGGTTGAAGAACTGCACCACGACTTTGGCATCATTGGTGGGAGAGGCGATTGCCTCCACCCATCTCGACACATAGTCTACCGCCAATAGAATGTAGAGGTTGCCACATGAAGAGGGGAATGGTCCCATGAAGTCCACACCCCACACATCAAACACTTCAACCTCTTATATGTTGTTCAAGGGCATCTCATTCCTCCTTGAGATGTTGCCCGTCCTTTGGCAAACATCACATGCCACCGCAAAATTATGCACATCCCTAAACAAGTTAGGCCAATAAAAACCGGATTGTAATACCTTTGCACATTTCTTGTGTGAGCTAGCATGGCCTCCACATGGTAAGGAGTGACAATGGCGGATCACAATCTCCACCTCATCCTCCGGGATGCACCTCCTAAAGACTCCATCCAGCCCTCTCTTGAACAAGAGAGGCTCGCTCCAATAGTAATGCCTTACATCCTTGAAGAACTTTTTCCTTTGGGCATATGACAAACTGGGTGGCACCTCTTCACACACAAGATAGTTCACTATGTCCGCATACCATGGCTCATTCCCCCTAGACACTTGAAGCAAGCACTCCTCCACCATTTGCAGTTGCTCATCCCGGAATGAGTCATCAATCGGGATGTCATCTCTTTCAATCTCTAATGGTGGTAGCCTACTAAGATCGTCCGCCACTGAATTTTCGGAACCCTTCTTGTCCCGAATTTCCAAGTCAAACTCTTGGAGGAGAAGGATCCACCGTATCAACCGAGGCTTGGCATCCTTCTTTATGAGGAGATAACGGATTGCAGCATGATCCGTGTACACAATGACCTTGGCTCCCACAAGGTATGACCGGAACTTCACAAAGGCATACACCACCGCTAGTAACTCCTTCTCGGTTGTGGCATAGTTAAGTTGGGCATCATCTAGCATCTTGCTAGCATAATAGATGGCATGTGTAAGCCCATCTTTCCTTTGTCCCAAAACAGCCCCAACGGCCACATCACTTGCATCACACATTATCTCAAACGGAAGGCTCCAATCCGGAGGTTGCATGATAGGGGCGGAGATCAAGGCATTCTTCAACCTACAAAACGCTTCAAGACAATCCTTGGAGAAAACAAACTCAACATCTTTCATTAATAGGTTAGTGATAGGCTTAGAAATTTTAGAGAAATCTTTAATAAACCTCCGGTAAAAACCGGCATGCCCTAAGAAACTCCTTACCCCCTTCACCGAGGTAGATGGTGGCAACTTCTCTATTGTTTGTATCTTTGCCCTATCAACCTCAATCCCTCGTTGGGAAACAAAATGTCCCAACAAAATGCCTTTACTTACCATGAAATGGCATTTCTCCCAATTCAAAACAAGGTTGGTTTCCTCACATCTCTTTAACACCAAAGACAAGTTAGCTAAGCAATCATCAAATGAAGATCCATAAACCAAGAAATCATCCATAAATACTTCCATGATATTTTCAATATATTCAGAAAAGATAGCCATCATACACCTTTGAAAGGTGGCGGGTGCATTACACAACCCAAATGGCATTCTCCTATATGCCAATGTTCCCCAAGGACATGTAAATGTTGTTTTCTCTTGGTCATCCAGGTGAATAGGGATTTGGAAAAACCCACTATAGCCATCTAAGTAACAAAAATGTGAATGTTGAGCTAATCTCTCTAGAATTTGGTCAATAAAGGGAAGAGGGAAGTGATCTTTCCTAGAGGCAACATTTAGCTTCCTATAGTCAATACACATTCTCCATCCCGTAACCATCCTAGTTGGGATTAATTCATTGTTCTCATTAGTTACTACGGTCATACCACCCTTCTTAGGAACAATATGTACGGGACTAACCCATTTACTATCCGAAATCGGGAAAATTATTCCTGCATCTAGCAATTTTAGGATCTCTTTCTTCACTACCTCTTTCATTATAGGATTCAATCTTCTTTGAGGTTCAATTGAAGGTTTATGGTTATCTTCCATAAAAATTTTATGCATGCAGAAGGAAGGTTTAATGCCAACTAAATCATCAATGGTATAACCAATATCTCTCATATGCAATCTCAACTCGTGCAACAATCTATCAAGCTCATCATCATTCATAGATGCATTTACAATAACGGGATAAGTAGAATTTGCACCAAGAAAAGCATACTTCAAATGAGAGGGGAGGGGCTTAAGTTCAAGTTTAGGAGGACCTTTATCGGTTGGAGACGCTCCATACAATGTAGGTTGAGATGATTCCAAAGCCATGGAAGACTCCCCAAGACTCCTTGAAGCTTGATCAACAACTAAGGCATTTTCTGGAGAAACCACGGTTCTTGCCATCAGGCCGTGGTTCCTACAGTGGTTCAGCACAACTTCGTGCACTTCAAATTCAGCACTTGTCTCCTTTTCTAATGCATCCAAAGCCTTGATTTCTTCATTGCAATCATCCTCAACTCCTTCCTCCATCAAAATCAAGCTAAGAACCTTCTCAAGAGGGTCCTTGATCAAGATGGAGCTCACAATTTCTCTACATTCCTCTTGCTCGACAATGTTGAAGACATCCTCACCAAGGGCTGGCCCCTTCTTCATTGTGGACAACTTGAACTTAATATTCTCTTCTCCTATGTTGAAGGAGAGGATTCCAATTTTGCAATCCACTAAGCATCCGTAGGTGGCTAAGAATGGCCTTCCTAGGATGATAGGAACCGGGTAGTCTGCCGGGATGTCCTCTAGGATTCCTACGGGGTGAGTGATTGAACGGTCCGTCATGTAGAGGGACATCTTGACCGGCTTTGGCTCTCCTAGCCCAACCGTGTTGCAAAGTGAGCGGGATAATGCTTACACTTGCTCCAAGATCAAATAGGGCTTCATATTGCACCTCTCCAACCCCAATTGGCAAACAAAAAGATCCCGGATCTCTTAGCTTAGGAGGCATCTCCTCCCTCATAGTTTGAATCAACTCCGAAGATCTCTTTGTCATCCTCACTTCTCCATACTCCTTCAACTTCCTCTTGTTGGAGAGTATCTCTTTCAAAAACTTTCCATAGGCCGGCATACCTAGAATAGCATCCATGAACGGAATATTAATATGCAATTTAGACATGAGTTCAAGGAACTTACCGAAATGTTTTTCTAAGCGAGCTCTTGCTCGTGATTGTGGGAATGGTAGTGGTGGCTTGTATGGAGGCGGTGCCACATATGTTGGCTCATCATCCTTGCTCTTGCCTCCTCCCTCTTGCAATGGTTCTTCCTCCACTACTACTTGCTTTTCCTTATCATTTCCCTTAGGTAAGGGATTTTCATGCTCAGCCCACTCCTTGTTGTAATGGCCAACACTTGGCCTCTTGGATTATCCTCGGTCCTTCCGGGAAGCTTTCCCGGATCCCTTTGTGCTTCACCCGCCTTTTTGAACACTTGTGCTTCTAGCACCTTTTGAGCCTTCGAAATGAAAGTCACCGTGCTCTCAAGTCCACTCAACCTTCCAAGCAATTGTTCAAACATCATATCGGTTCTATCCTTTGGAGGTTGAGAAAAACCGGGTGGAGGCTCTTGTGAAGCCTTAGGTGGTGGTGTTGTGTTTGTGGAAGCGGGAGGGTTCAAGGCACCATCCGGGTTAGAATAGGAGAACCCGGGATGGTTGTGATTAGGCATGTAATTGTTGAATTGCCGGCTGTTGTTGTTGAAGTTCCTAGGGCCTTGATAATTGTTGAAGTTGCCCCTTCCCATGTAGTTAATGTCCTCCTCTTTGGAAGCCAAATTGGCTTGTACTTGCACTTGAGGACTAGCTTGACTCTTCAAGGTTGTGGCACACAACTCCCTCAAAGACTTAAGCTCATTGTTGATTGCATCGAGCTTGTAGTTGCTCATGGTGACTTCACTCACTTCATAAACTTCCGATTTCCTCCCATCACTCTTCCTATGGGAGTACTTCTCTATCACCAAGGCTTGCTTCTCTACAAGCTCCCAAGCCTCATCCACATTCTTTTCCATGAATGTTCCACCGGAAAGCGATTGGAGCTTGAATTGGCTATCCTCATCAAGCCCCTTGAAATATATCTCCAAAAGCTCTATCTTCGGTATCCCATGGTGTGGACAATCTAGGAGGAGGTCCTTGAACCTCTCCTAAGATTTGAATAGGCTCTCTCTATCCTTCAACACGAAGGAAATAATCTTCCCTCTTAGCTCGGTTGTCTTGGAAGGTGGGAAGAACTCGGTTGTCATCTCCTCCCAAGTACTCACACGTCCTAGTGGAATCGATTGGTACCAAGACAAGACTTTATCCTTAAGTGAGAAGGAAAAAGCCCTAAGCTTATGGTTGTTGTTCTCCAATCTAGGTGGCCTTAGAGTCTCCATCAAGATCTCATAGTTCATCAAGTGTTGATAAGGAGACTCTCCTTTCATCCCTCCAAATTGATTATGCCGGATCATTTGTAGCACTTGAAGGCGGAGCTCACAATCATGGGCTGCGGGATCTCCTAAGTTTACACCCGGACGGTGCACTCTTTGGGCTGGATCTATACGTTGCCCTAACGTTTGTGGCTCCTCAATCATGATCGGCTCAAACCGAACATTAACCGCTGGCTGCGGTGGTGGTGGTGGTGGAGGTTGTTGACGATTAAGCTCCCTTTGGACAAGAGCTTGCCTAATCTCTTCAATTTCCCTCCTAGTTGCTTCTTGCCTCTCATTGGCAAGTCTCCTCTCATTCTCCAAGAGTTCATCCCTTAGCCTAATTTGCTCTAAGGCATCATCCAACTCAGCTTGAAGATCTCTTGCGGCCATCTCCTTCTTCTTCTTAATGCTCTTAGATCTAGCTTTAAGGGTTTTCTCCGGTTCGGGATCGAATGGAGCTAAATCCTTGCCACGAGATCTTCGCATGCACCTAAAGAATGAGAGATGTCTTGAAAATTCAAAGACACAAACCAAACAAGATCAAAAGCAACAAGAAAGACCTACACTATAAACAATCACAAACAATGATTCAATCTAGACCTAGTCCCCGACAACGGCGCCAAAAACTTGTTACGCTAAGATTGTGTAACACAAAAATCTTAAATTTATAACTCGATATATTTTTCCTAACTCCTAGTGAACCCATAGTGTATGGATCGTTTTGTAGTAAGGATAGTATTCCGAGGTCGAACACAAAGACTAAGGTGAAATCAAATCAAATAAGTGACTAAGGATAGTGTAAATCTAGTCTAAGAAAAGAGAAAGGAATAAAGAAAAGAAAATCACAATGTTTTTGGATTCGTTTTGTGGTGATCAAGCAAGGATCACAAATCATGCAAGATTAACAAATCAAACGAACAACTAAACTAGCAAAACAAACACGAGATATGTGATCAAAGAGAGAAAAGCGGATTCTAGGGGTTAGGAATTCCGGTTATGACATTGGACTCAAGCTTCTAATCAACCTTGGACTAGCTATAATATGTTGGGAAAGGAATGTTTCTCTATTGGGATCAATCACCGGGTAGGTCTCATGATCCCCTAATCCCGCAACTAAGGTCCTATCACCTGGTAATTCTCTAGGAGCCTAAGGTTGGGAAATCTACACAAACTGAATTGCTATCTAGGGGTCTAACCTCTCCTCACCGGGTAAGTCTTGGGAAGGCAAGTCCTAAACATCAATCCTAGCACATTCAGTCCAATAGCGGCTTGTGAGGCTCACTACTACCTAGAGTTCATCATCATTGGTACTTAAGGTCGGAAATCACCGGGTAGGTCTCTTTCCTCACTTAGTTTGCTAGCATTAGGTCACCCTAGGCTAGATTAAGCTTAACAAACACTAGGATTTCAACAATCTAACATCCTAACATTAAGATTTATCAATACAAGCACAACAAAAGCAAACCACGGGCAGATCATCAGAACCACGGCTGTGGAAGGGGAAGAACAACCCGTGATTTGTAACAGCAGTTAAGTACGAGCAAGCAAATAATCCCAAGATACATTTAAGTCTATTCTATCATAGTCCAAGCCATAACCATCATTCCCTTACCCTAGAATCTCAACTACTTAGCCAACAACATGCATTTTAATAATCAAACTTAACAAGCATACATTCATGGCTTTCATAGCAAGAAAATGAAATGAAAGAGTAATGAAACAAGTAGAACAAGAAAACCAAGCTGAATGTATGTTAAGAAAGACTTACAACCCTTCAAAAGAAGGTTCAAATCGTTCCTTACAAAGCCTTGAAAATATCTTCAGCAAGTTCACTAAAAAATATCTCTAAAAACTATGAAAACTCTCAAACTAGTGTTCTTCTTCTTCTTCTTCTCCAAATGAGAGTGTTTTTGCTCTACTCCAAGAGTAGCCTCCAATGGAATGTTGTAGAATGAGAGAGTATGGGAGAGAATCCCTAGCATCAGCCCGCTGGACCACTTATATCCTCGATCAAATACAAGAGTCGGTCATGGAGATCGTGGGACAGCTGTCACAGCTGTCCAGAGAGAATCACGGGCGTGGAATCTGGGTCTGGGCCGTGGTTTTGGTGGTTCATCTCTCTTTTGATTATTAAGCCATGAGTTGGTGTAAGGCATGCACCAACATAGTCCTATGTGCTCTCCTTAGCTCCTAGCTTGCTTCTTAATGAGTCCGGAAGTGTGTCATCGTGAGGAATATCCTCGAATGTATCGATTAAGCTCCAAAAGCTCCCCAAAATACCTACAAAACTGACAATAGTTCGTGTAGACGTCTATCTCGACAATATGCATGAATCAAACGTAAACGTCATGAACTAATGCCAAACTATGCATGAATAGCGGGAAAAACTATCTAAATGGATGCCTAAACTAATGTCATAAATCGTGTTATCATGTGCCTTCATCCCATCCTTGAGAGTTAGCCTGAGACTTACCTCGTAAAGGTTAGTTCTATCCCCTTGGGTGATGTTTTGGTTTGAGATTATAGTTCCTTTTCTTAGTTCCTTGAGACTTACCCGGTGAGAGGATCTTTGGTTTGGGATAGCGATCGAGTAGTGAGACTTACCCGGTGATCTATTCCCACCTTAGAAACACATTCCCTTTGCAAACCTCAGCTTTATCCACGTTATCCTTTGAGATCTTGAGTCGAAACCACAATTGGATGCTTTGACCTCTAGAATCTGCATTTTCTTTATCCGATTATTACATCATCTTTTATATCTTTGTTTTATTGCTTGTCTTTGATTGACAACCTGAATTTCCGAGCTTTGTTTCACCATAGTCCCTGTGTTCGACCCTGGAGTATATGTTGTTATTACAATTGATCCGTACACTGCGGGTTCGCGTATTGTTTCAGGCTTATATTTTAGGTTATAAATTTAAAGCTATATCATTCACCAGACACACACGTCTGAGAGCGAACAAGTTTTTGGCACCGTTGCAGGGGACTTGGTCCAGACCAAGTTCGGTTTCGGTTGTCTTTTAGGGTTGTTGCCCTTGTTACTATTGATTACTTTACTGGAGTGATTTCGCAGGATCTTTCTTTAGGTTTATGCGAAGAACTCGTGCTGGAAAGGAAATTGTTCCTTACAATCCCGAACCAGAAAAGACATACAAAAAGAGATTGAAAGAAGCTAAGATGGCCGATCAAGATAATTGTGATCTTGAAGCCAAATTGAAGGATGAATTGGAACAACTCCGGCTCAGTAAAGAAGAATTACAGAGAGAGAAAGAAGAGACTCGTGCAAGATCAGAAGAAATTCAAGATGATATGGCCGCTCTACGATCTCAGATCCTACCTCGACCTGACCCAGTTGCTCGACTGAGGCAGGATCCACCCCTAGTTGCACCGGCCGAGATACACTCACCACCTCGGTTTCTGGCTATGGTTGACCGAGGTCACCTTTTCGCTGGAACTCCGCAAACCGTATGTCAAAGGATGGACCTCAAGTTTTAACTATGATTCGACAATGTCAATTTGGAGTTTATTTAGGAGACCTAGCTGAGCATGATTATGAGCTTAGAACCTCAAGTTTTAACTATGATTCGACAATGTCAATTTGGAGGCATGGAAAGAGAATCTCCACATCAACACATTCAAAACTATGAGATTCTTATGGAGACTTTGAGACCATCAAGAGTGGAGAACAACAACTACAAGCTAAGGCCTTTCTACTTCTCTTTGAAAGAGAATCTCCAGCTGGAAGAGTTATCACATGGGAAGAGATGACTACGGAGTTTCTTACTAAGTTCTTTTCCCATCAAAGACCGCTGAATTAAGGGGTAAGATCAATGCTTTTGTTATGAAGGTTAAAGAAAGTTTGTTCAAGTCATGGGAGAGGTTCAAAGACCTACTATTGGATTGCCCTCACCATGG
Organism: Fagopyrum esculentum; assembly: GCA_033239045.1. Lineage (NCBI taxonomy): Eukaryota > Viridiplantae > Streptophyta > Magnoliopsida > Caryophyllales > Polygonaceae > Fagopyrum > Fagopyrum esculentum. Next base: position 106,937,820 of record BSUD01000002.1, read on the forward strand.
GATTCCGAAGATTGAGTTGCTAGAGATTTATTTAAAGGGGTTGGATGAGGAAACTCAATTTAAACTCCAATCACTTTTTGCTAGAGCTTTTATGGATACACCTATTGATGAAGCTTGAGAGTTTATTGAGATGCAAGCTGTACACATTAAGAAGTACTCCCATCGAAGAGTTGAAGATGGAGCAAGGCGAGTTAGCTTTCCGGATACAAGTCTTACAAATTCAAGTGCAGCTCAACTCACCACACTCAACAATGAAGTCAAGGCATTGAAGGAGCTTTTGTTAGCTCAAAGAGAAAAGGAGCAAGATGCTGGATATGTGGGGAGAGGAAACTATCAAGGACCGCGGCACAACAACAATTACAACAACAACAACAACAACAACAAGAGAAATTTAACAACAACTGGAGATCAAATCAACAAAATCCCGGTCACCCTTATTCTCATGCTGAAAATGCTCTAAACCCCCCTTCTTCTTCTACTCGATTGAGGAGCCAGGAGCCATCATAAAGATCATCCCAACAGCCCAAGGAGAAGCCTAACGCTGTGTTGGAAGCTATTTTTCTAAAGCTCAATGCAATGGAGACTTCTATGAACTCGTTTTCGAATGCACAAAAATCCTTAGAACAACAAGTTTTCAACAGGGCTAATGAAGCACCAAGAGATCCTGATAAACTTCCAGGAAGGACAGAGAACAACCCAAAAGGGCAAGTCATGGAAATCATAACACGCAGTGAATTGAAGACTGCAGATTCAGTACCTCGGTCGGACCACGATGAGATAATGAGCATCTCGGTCGAGTTTCCAAACGAGATGGAGCCCCAGAAAGCAAAAGAAATGACTGATGTTTATGTTCCACCACCTGCTTATAAACCACCACTCTCGTTGTCTCAGTCTAGGGCGCTGGCACATCTAGACAAGCACTTTGGCAAGTTTCTTGACCTTATGAATAAGCTACATATTAACATCCCTTTCATTGATGCTATCTTAGGAATGCCCGCCTATGGGAAGTTTCTGAAAGAGATCTTGTCAAAGAAGAGAAAGTTGGAAGAATTTGGAGAAGTACGGATGACCTCTAGATCTTCGGAGCTCATTAAAATCATGAAGGAGAACATGCCGCCTAAGTTGACAAATCCCGGTTCATTTTGCATTGCCATCAAAGTTAGGGATGTGACTTATGATGCACTTTGCGATCTAGGAGCTAGTGTGAGCACCATCCCTCTAGCACTTTGTGAGAAGATCGGCCTTGGAGTTCCCAAGCCCGTGAAGATGACGTTACACATGGCGGATCGTTCCATTACCCACCTCGTTGGAATCTTGGAGGACGTTCCTGTCAAGCTATGTAGTTTCTACATACCCATAGACTTTGTTGTGTTGGACATTCCCGCAGATTATCCCATTCCTATCATTCTTGGAAGACCATTTCTAGCAGCATCGGGTTGCAACGTTGATTGTAAGAACGCCAAGTTGTTATTTAACATTGGTGACGATCATGTGGAGTTTGCACTTTTGGCTACAATGAAAGGAGAGCCTTTGGAAGATGATATCTTCAACATCTATGATGAAGAAGATTTTCGAGAATTGGTGAGCTCTATCCTTATTAAAGATCCTCTTGAGAAAGTTTTGAGTTTTAGTATGATGGAGGAAGGTGTAGATGTTTTGTGTGATGCAGATGTACGAAGCTTGGAAGCATTGGAAGCAGATTGAGAAGCTAGATTCGACAAACTGATTCTGGAGAAGAAAAGCACATTAGGTTTCGGTCCCAGTTCTAGTACCTCGTCCAAGACAGTTTCCGGGGCAAGCGAGGTGACCTTCTTTGAAGAACACCTCGGTCCACCATATCGGACCAAGACCGAGACAACAAGCGAGATGATGTCAATTGAGAATCACATTGGTCCAACACTTCGGCCTAAGTCCCCTTCACTGGAGAGAGAAGGTATAGATCCACCACTGAAAGCACCTCCTGTCTTAGAACTTAAACCACTCCTGACTCACTTGAGGCATGCTTTCCTTGGTCCGGATTCTACTTATCCCATCATTGTTAGTTCTTCTCTTTCTAAAGATGAGTTGTCCATGTCGATGCATGTGCCGAGGAAACATAGAAAGGCTTTGGGTTACACTATTGATGATCTTGTTGGTATTAAGCCTTCTCTTTGTATGCATAAGCTACTAATGGAAGATGATCACAAGACTTCACGGGAACCTCAAAGATGGTTAAATCCGATCATGAAAGAGGTTGTGAAGAAGGAGTTCTTAAGTTGCTTGATGCAGGTATCATATTTCCCATATCGGATAGCAAATAGGTGAGTCCGGTGCATGTAGTTCCCAAGAAGGGTGGGATGACCGTTGTGACCAAGAAGAACAACGAGTTGATTCCCACTAGGACTGTTACGGGTTGGAGGATGTGCATTGACTATAGGAAGCTGAATTTGACCACAAGAAAGGACCATTTCCCTCTTCCATTCATTGACCAAATGCTTAAACGGTTGGCACAACACTCCCATTTTTTCTATTTAGATGGTTATAATGGCTTCTCTCAGATTCCTATCCATCCAGATGATCAAGAGAACACCACTTTCACTTGTCCATGGGGGACATTCGCTTATCGGAGTATGCCATTCAGATTGTGTAACGCACCTGCTACTTTTCAGCGTTGTATGATGGCTATCTTCTTATAGTATATTGAGGAGATCAGGAGGTATTCATGGATGATTTTTCGGTATATGGCTCCTCTTTTGATAAACGTTTGGCTAACCTTTCTCTAGTATTACAACGTTGTGAAGACACTAATCTTGTTTTGAATTGGGAGAAGCGTCACTTCATGGTTAGCGAAGGAATTGTTCTAGGACACCTCGTTTCCAACCAAGGTATAGAGGTCGATCGAGCTAAGACCGAGAATATTGAGAAAATTCCTCCCCCTTGTTCTGTTAAGGGTGTGCGGAGTTTTCTCGGGCATGCAAGTTTCTATAGAAGGTTCATCAAGGATTTCTCTAAAATCTCTAAACCGCTCACTAATCTTTTGAATAAGGATGTTGTTTTTGAGTTTTCGCAGGAATGCCTTGATGATTTTTACAAGATAAAGGAAGCGTTGATTACCACTCCTATCATTCAACCTCCTGATTGAACCTTGCCCTTTGAGATCATGTGTGATGCTAGTGATGTGGCCGTAGAAGCGGTACTTGGACAAAAAGGATGGCCCGACCAACGCCATTTACTATGCTAGCAAGATGCTAGATGAAGCTCGACTAAACTACGCCACCACAGAGAAGGAGCTTTTGGCAGTTGTTTATGCATTTGAGAAGTTTCTCTCTTACTTAGTGGGAGCGAAGGATGTTGTTTACACTGACCATGCAGCTATTCGATACTTGCTGGCTAAGAAAGATGCAAAGCCACGCCTTATTTGTTAGATTCTCTTGCTTCAAGAGTTTGACCTAGAGAGTCGCGATAAGAACGGATCCGAGAATTCCGTAGCGGATCACCTCAGCCGGCTACCACCCATCTCGCTCGAGAAGGTTGATCTACCCATTAATGACTCATTTCCAGATGAGCATTTGCATTTTATGGAGCATTGGATGGAACCTTTTGTTCTTCCCCATGGTGCAGTTGAAGTATGGGGTGAGACCACCACTTACCTTGTTTGAGGATGACGTACGGTCCAACTAGAGACCTTAAACCAAGCGCTTCTTGGGAGGCAACCCAAGGTATTGCTTTCTTTTCCCTTTTCTAGTTTAGTTTAGATAGTTTGCTTGTGTTTTGTGTTTCCTCCTAGACAGGAACCAGATACTCTCTAAGAAGATATTACGACTCAGGAGCAACATGGAAGGACTGGCGTTCGAGAAATTGAGAAGACGGAGTTTGACTAACACGCATCTCGGGTGTAGTCAGAGTGCCTCGACCAAAGTGTTCTCCATAAACCGAGGTGCCTTGGTCTGACAATCACCTCACTCTGACACCTCGGTCTGCCCAGAATCACCTCGACAAAGGTGAAATCAAATTCAACAAGGGGTATAAAAGGAGCCCGGACATTTCTATCTCCTCTCATTTCCTCCCTCTCTTTGCCCTCCTTGACTGCGGCGATTACTTTGCTCCAATTCTCAATTATTGCCCGTTTTCAAAGATTTTTGGCTCGAAATCCTCGGGAGAAGTACGAGGATCAGTTTCCAAGTATCAAACAGCACAAACATCGACCGGAATCTCCGCATTTTGGGTATTTCATCAAAAACCCTAATTGGTTCTTTTTCTTCGATTTGGCTTTGGTTGCCACTGATTGCTGTTAAGAAAGATATAAGTACCTCTTAGGAAGCAGTTGGTAGTGTTTTGGGGGGAAAAAAGCTTGCATTTTCTGGATCTCGAATCTCCCAGTCCTTCACCTCGGTTGACCCTTCTGCGTCTCGGCCGAGGTGTTCTTGATCCGACCGAGGTGAATTTCAGTTATGAGTAGTTCAAGTAGGTCTGATCGCCAGTTGGCCCAGAGAGATAGGCCAAACAGTTCCCACCATTCTTCTCCTCTCTTCCATCTCAGCCCACAGTCCCGGTGATCCACGAGCGATTCCAGCGGGACCTTGATAGGATTAGTGGGCGCCCCATTATTGCCCTATGTTTTGTGGATGTTGATGACTTTGAGTGCCTTCACGTGGTGGAGGACTTGAAGAAGATGATATGTATGGTTGGCCTTGAGGATTTTATGGCCATTCGAGCGCCGGCTTATCTGGAGCCGACGTTCGAGTTTCTGAGCTCATTTATCTACATGCCGGAGCACAGAGGAGTAAAGTACCTGTTGTTGAACAGGAACTATGTTGTCCCCTTAGATCAGTTTGGGGAGATTTTTGGATTCCCTACCCCCACAGCGACAGACTTTGCTTCACGAGCGCATGCTCGTACTTTTTGGGGAGAGATAGCTCATGCTACCGACCACCATTATAGATGGCAGTCTGGTGATTCCCGGGAGCGGATCATTTTTCACCTAGCCTTCCATTTAGCTAACAGGATCTTCAGTGAGATGTTTCTACCGCGTACTGAGACGCCCCACAAGGTCCGACAAGGTGAACTTTTTAGTTTCTTTTGTATGGTTACAGGGGGAGTTCCACACATTGCTGCCATGCTGGAAAAGGATCTTCACAGGATCAAGGGGAAGGCGAAGGAAGACATTTGCTGTGGTGGGTTGGTGACCACATTGCTACATACATGGAGATGGATCTTTTCGGTTGTACATTGGTGGCGGCACCGAATCAACTGGGTTTGCAGGAGATGATCACATGACGTATACTGGTTTCCTTTATTCTTGGCACATGCACCTTATGTTGCCATGCCATGGGAAACGAAGTTTCCTCAGGACATTATCTGGTCTTCACAGTTCTCCGTATATGATCGTCAATACTGGTTGGCTGCTTGGTTCCCGTGTATGAAGGAGGATGCTGCTAGAGAGGCAATTGATAGAGAAGATGATGGAGATGGTTTTGGAGGAATTGCTGCCATGGATACCGGTACTAAACCGGCGGCCCTAGTATTCCCACCGTTGACCTTGACGACGAGGCCATGGAGGACGAGAGAGAGAGACCTGCACCTCCAGCTGACTTGCCACCACAATCCCAATAGCGAGCCCGCCGCCATAGAGATCCCGAGGCAAATTTGAGGATTGATGATCTGACGAGGGAGATGTCAGATTCTTACGCCGCTCTGACAGTTGATATTATCCGGCGTTTTGATGCACAGACCAGATCCATTGTGGCATGGACGCATCGGATGGAGGAGAGCATGCATTACCAGTGTCAGATGATGCAGGTGCAGTTCCAGCAGGTTATGGGCTACCCATTCGACCCGTCTCAGTACCCCTACATTCCACCTCCACCACCGTCAGCTGACGATGATTGAGCGCTTCATGGATTTATTTTCTATCTATTATGCAGTTTGATAACACGATTTATGATGTTAGTTTAGGCATTCATTTAGATAGTTTTTCCCATTATTCATGCATGGTTTGGCATTAGTTCATGACGTTTACGCTTAATTCATGCATATTGTCGAGATAGACGTCTACACGAACTCTTGTCGGTTTTATAGGTATTTTGGGGACCTTTTGGAGCTTAATCGATACATTCAAGGATCATTCATCGTTATGACACACTTCCGGACTCATTAAGGAGCAAGCTAGGAGCAAAGGAGAACACATAGGACCTTGTTGGTGCATGCCTTGCACCAACTTATGGCTTAATGATCAAAAGGAAGCTGAAGAGGGATTTCCACGGTCTGGAACCAAGAACCACGCCCGTAATTTTGGCCGTGGTTTCCTCTGGACAACTGTGACAGCTGTCCCACGATCTACATGCCCGACTCTTCCCTTGATGAAGAATATAAGTGGTCCTGCAGGCTATTGCTAAGGGATTCTCTCCCACACTCTCTCAGAACACATCATTCCATTGGTGGATAGGCTGGGAGAAGAAGAAAAACACTCTCATTTTTGGAAAGAAGAAGAACAACATTTATCTTAAAGTTTTCATAGCTTTTGAGTTATTTTTGAGAGACCTTGGTTGAAGACATTTGCAAGGATTGTAAGGAACGTTTTGGACCTTCTTTTGAAGGGTTGTAAGTCTTGCTTAAACATTATGTTCAGCTGAGATTTCTTGTTTTTACTTGTGTCTTTTCACTTTCATTTCATTTTCTTGCTATGGAAGCCATGAATGTTTGCTTGTTGAGTTTGGATCTTAAGCTGCATGTTGTTGGCTAAATAGTTGTGATTCTAGGGTAATGGGATGATGGTTATGGCTTGGACTATGATAGAATAGACTTGAATGTACCTTTGGCTGAATTGCTTGCTCGAACTTAACCTCTTTAGAAAACCACGGTCTGTTCATTCCTTTCCACAGTCGTGGTTCTGTATGATCCACCCGTGATTTTCTCTGTTGTGGTTGTATTGATAAATCTGAATGTTAGGATGTTAGTTTGTTGAAATCCTAGTGTTTGTTAAGCATAATCTAGCCTAGGGTGACCTAATGCTAGCAAACTAAGTGAGGGAAGAGACCTACTCGGTAATTCTCGATCTTAGATACCCAAGATGATGAACTGTAGGTAGTAGTGAGCCTCACAAGCCGCTATTGGACTGAGTGTGCTAGGATTGTTGCTTAGGACTTGCCTTCCCGAGACTTACCCGGTAAGGAGAGGTTTGACTCTTAGGTAGCAATTCGGTTTGTGTAGAATTCCCAACCTTAGGCTCCTAGAGACTTACCCGGTGATAGGACCTTAGGTGCGGGATTAGTGGACCATGAGACCTACCCGGTGATTGATCCCATTTGAGAAACACCCTTTCCCCATATACCATAGCTAGTCCAAGGTTGATTAGAATCTTGAGTCCAATGCCATAACCGGAAGTCCTAACCCCTAGAATCCGCTTTTCTCTCTTTGATCACATATCTTGTGTTTGTGTTTTTTGTTCGTGTTGCTAGCTTTAGTTGTTTGTTTGATTTATATTCTTGCATGACTTGTGATCTTTAATTGATCACCACAAAAACCAAACCCAAAAATATCATGATTTTCATTTCTTTATTTCCTTCTCTATTCTTACACTAGATTTACACTATCTATGATCACTTGTTTGATTTGATTTCACCTTAGTCTTCGAGTTCGACCTCGGAATACTATCCTTGCTAGAAAACGACCCATACATTGTGGGTTCGCTAGGAGTTAGCAAATTATATCGATTTATAAATTGTAAGACTTTTGTGCTATACATTTCTAGCGTAACAAGTTTTTGACGCCGTTGCCGGGGACTAGGTCTAGATTGAATCATTGTTTGTGCTTGTTTATAGTGTAGGTCTTTCTTGTTGCTTTTGGTCTTGTTTGGTTTGTGTCTTTGAATTTTCAGGACATCTCTCACTCTTTAGGTGCATGCGAAGATCTCGTGGCAAGGATTTAGCTCCATTCGATCCCGAACCGGAGAAAACCCTTAAGACTAGATCCAAGAGCATTAAGAAGAAGAAGGAGATGGCCGGAAGAGATCTTCAAGCTATGTTGAATGAGGCTTTAGAGCAACTTAGGCTAAGGGATGAAGCCTTGGAGAATGAGAGGAGACTTGCCAATGAGAGGCAAGAAGCAACAGGAGGGAAATTGAAGAGATTAGGCAAGCTCTTATGCAAAGGGAGCTTAATCGTCAACAACCTCCACCACAACCACCACCGCAGCCGGCGGTTAATGTTCGGTTTGAGCCGATAATCATCGAGGAGCCACAAACGTTAGGGAAACATATGGATCCAGCCCAAAGAGTGCACCATCCGGGTGTAAACTTAGGAGATCCCGCAGCCCATGATTACGAGCTCCGCCCTCAAGTGCTACAAATGATCCGGCACAATCAATTTGGAGGGATGGAAGGAGAGTCTCCTCATCAACACTTGATGAATCATGAGATCTTGATGGAGACTCTAAGGCCACCTAGATTGGAGAACAACAACCATAAGCTTAGGGCTTTTTCCTTCTCACATAAGGATAAAGTTTTGGCTTGGTACCAATCTATTCCACTAGGACGTGTGAGTACTTGGGAGGAGATGACAACCGAGTTCTTGACAAAGTTCTTCCACCTTCCAAGACAACCAAGCTAAGAGGGAAGATCAATGCCTTCGTGATGAAGGTTAGAAAGAGCCTATTCAAATCTTGGGAGAGGTTCAAGGACCTCCTCCTAGATTGTCCACACCATGGGATTCCAAAGATAGAACTTTTGGAGATTTATTTCAAGGGGCTTGATGAGGATAGTCAATTCAAGCTCCAATCACTTTCCGGAGGATCATTCATGGAGAAAAATGTGGATGAGGCTTGGGAGTTTGTAGAGAAGCAAGCCTTGGTGATAGAGAAGTACTCCCATAGGAAGAGTGATGGGAGGAAACCGGGAGTATATGAAGTAAGTGAAGTCACCATGAGCAACTACAAGCTTGATGCAATCAACAATAAGCTTAAGTCTTTGAGGGAGTTGTGTGCCACAACCTTAAAGAATCAAGCAAGTCCTCAAGTGCAAGTGCAAGCCAACTTGGATTCCAAAGAGGAGGACATTAACTACATGGGAAGGGGTAACTACAACTATTATCAAGGCCCTAGGAACTTCAACAACAACAACAACAGCCGGCAATACAACAATTACCGGCCTAATCACAGCCATCCCGGGTTCTCCTATTCTAACCCGGATGGTGCCTTGAACCCTCCCGCTTCCACAAGCGCAACCCCACCACCTAAGGCTTCACAAGAGCCTCCACCCGGCTTTGCTCAACCTCCAAAGGATAGAACCGAAATGATGTTTGAACAATTGCTTGGAAGGTTAAGTAGACTTGAGAGCACGGTGACATCCATTTCCAAGGCTCAAAAGGTGCTAGAAGCACAAGTGTTCCAAAAAGCGGGTGAAGCACAAAGGGATCCAGGAAAGCTTCCCGGAAGGACCGAGGACAACCCAAGAGGCCAAGTGTTGGCCATTACAACAAGGAGTGGGTTGAGCATGAAAGATCCTTTGCCTAAGGGGAATGACAAGGGAAAGCAAGTAGCGTTGGGAGAAGAACCATTGCAAGAAGAAGGAGGCAAGAGCAAGGATGATGAGCCAACATATGTGGCACCTCCTCCATAAAAGCCACCACTACCATTCCCACAATCACGAGCAAGAGCTCGTTTGGATAAACATTTCGGTAAATTCCTTGAACTCATGTCTAAATTGCATATTAACATTCCGTTCATGGATGCTATTCTAGGTATGCCGGCCTATGGAAAGTTTTTTAAGGAGATACTCTCCAACAAGAGGAAGTTGGAGTATGGAGAAGTGAGGATGACAAAGAGATCTTCCGAGTTGATACAAACTATGAGGAAGGAGATGTCTCCTAAGCTGCGAGATCCGGGATCTTTTTGTGTGCCAATTGGAGTTGGAGAAGTGCAATATGAAGCCCTATGTGACCTTGGAGCAAGTGTGAGCATTATCCCGCTTGCACTTTGCAACAAGGTTGGGCTAGGGGAACCGAATCCGGTCAAGATGACCCTCTACATGGTGGACCGTTCAATCACTCACCCGTAAGGATCCTAGAAGACATACCGGTTCATCTTGGGAAGTTCTATGTGCCAATCGATTTTGTTGTTTTGGACATCCTGGCGGACTACCCGGTTCCTATCATTTTGGTAAGGCCATTCTTAGCCACATCCGGATGCTTAGTGGATTGCAAAAATGGGATCCTCTCCTTCAACATAGGAGAAGAGAATATCAAGTTCAAGCTGTCCACAATAATGAAGGGGTCAGCCCTTGGTGAAGATGTCTTCAACTTTATTGAGGAAGAGGAGTCTAGAGAAGTTGTGAGCTCGTTCTTGATCAAGGACCCACTTGAGAGGGTTCTTAGCTTGAGTTTGATGGAGGAAGGAGTTGAGGATGATTGCAATGAAGAAATCCAAGCTTTGGATGCATGGAAAAGGAGACAAGTGCTGAATTTGAAGTGCACGAAGGTGTGCTGAAACACTGTAAAAACCACGGCATGGCACCAGAAACCACGCCCGTGGTTTCAACCGTGGAACTCTCTGTAATGTCCATTTGTGCCAGCTCTTCCAATTCCACGCCCGTGGTTGTGCCAGAGGTCGTGGTTTTGCCCGTGGTTTCTCTAGAAAGTCCCTTAGTTGTTGATCAAGCTTCAAGGAGTCTTGGAGAGTCTTCTATGGCTTTGGAACCATCTCAACCTACATTGTATGGATCATCTCCAACCTATAAAGGTCCTCCTAAACCTGATCTAAAGCCTCTCCCTTCTCATTTAAAGTATGCTTTCCTTGGTTCAAATTCTACTTATCCTGTGATTGTGAATGCATCTTTGAATGATGATGAGCTTGATAGATTATTGAATGAGTTGAAATTCCATAGGAAAGTTATTGGATACACCATTGATGACTTAGTTGGCATTAAACCTTCCTTGTGCATGCATAAAATCTTGATAGAACACAACCATTAACCTTCAATTGAACCTCAAAGAAGATTGAATCCTATAATGACAGAGGTAGTAAAGAAAGAGATCCTTAAGTTACTAGATGCGGGAATCATTTTCCCGATTTCGGATAGTAAATGGGTTAGTCCCGTGCATGTTGTTCCTAAGAAGGGTGGTATGACCGCAGTAACTAATGAGAACAATGAACTAATCCCATCTAGGACGGTTACGGAGTGGAGAATGTGTATTGACTACAGGAAGCTTAATGTTGCCTCTAGGAAAGATCACTTCCCTCTTCCCTTTTTTGACCAAATGCTAGAAAGGTTAGCTCAACATTCACATTTTTGTTACTTAGATGGCTATAGTGGGTTTTTCCAAATCCCTATTCACCCGGATGACCAAGAGAAAACAACATTTACATGTCCTTGGGGAAAATTTGCATATAGGAGAATGCCATTTGGGTTGTGTAATGCACCCGCCACCTTCCAAAGGTGTATGATGGCTATTTTTTCTGAATATATTGAGAATATTATGGAAGTGTTTATGGATGATTTCTCGGTGTATGGCTCTTCATTTGATGATTGCTTGGCTAACTTGTCTTTGGTGTTGAAGAGATGTCAGGAAACTAATCTTGTATTGAATTGGGAGAAATGCCACTTCATGGTGAGTGAAGGCATAGTGTTGGGACATTTGGTTTCCCACAGTGGCATTGAGGTTAATAGAGCAAAGATAGAAACGATAGAGAAGTTGTCACCACCTACCTCGGTGAAGGGGGCAAGGAGTTTCTTAGGGCATGCCGGTTTTTACCGGAGGTTTATAAAAGATTTCTCTAAAATTTCTAAGCCTCTCACTAACCTACTAATGAAGGATGTTGAGTTTGTTTTCTCTAAAGATTGTCTTGAAGCATTTTGTAGGTTTAAGGATGCTTTGATCTCCGCCCCAATCATGCAACCCCCGGATTGGAGCTTACCGTTTGAAATAATGTGTGATGCAAGTGATGTGGCCGTTGGGGCTATTTTAGGACAAAAGGAAGATGGGCTTACACATGTCATCTACTACGCTAGCAAGACGCTAGATGATGCCCAACTAAACTATGCCACAACCGAGAAGGAGTTGCTAGCGGTGGTGTATGCCTTGAGAAGTTCCGGTCATATCTTGTTGGAGCCAAGGTCATTGTGTACACGGATCATGTTGTGATCCGTTATCTCCTCAGAAAGAAGGATGCCAAGCCTCACCTCATTCGGTGGATCCTTCTCCTCCAAGAATTTGACTTGGAGATTCGGGACAAGAAGGGTTCCGAGAATTCAGTAGCGGACCATCTTAGTAGGCTACCACCATTGGAGATTGAGAGAGATGACATCCCGATTGATGACTCATTCCGGGATGAGCAATTGCAAATGATGGAGGAGTGCTGATAGGTGATGGAATCACTATCATTTAGGATAGTTTTTAGAGTCTTTTTGTTACATTAGTGTCGGATTATGCTACTAACTCCTTGGTCCAGAAGAAGAAGACTAAAAGAAGATAAAGAAGGAGTTATAAGCACTTAGGAGTGAAGACCATTCACAAAGCAAAGCTCCTGTTGCCTCACCGCCCCTACGGAGCATTGTCACCGCCTCTGCGGGTGACACCATACTCCGGAGTGCAGCCTGCGCCTTCTCCAGCGCCAGGAACGAAGACTGTCACCGCACCTGCGTCAACCCTTGGCGCCCCTGCGGTGACTTGCCCTGAAGAAGTGAAGACCAGCGCCCCTGCACCTCTGCCTGTGCCTTAACCTGGGAGCTGAAAGATTAAGAGTTAGTGTCACTGCCCCCGCGTTGACACTGGGACGCCCCTGCGGTTCGGCATTTGAAGCGACAGAAAGTTGAAGAGTCAGACGTTTGAAGATCATCAATAATCCGCCCCTGTGGAACTGCCAGGCCGCCCCTGCGGTCACGAAGAAGATCAAACGTTTTTGCCTGAACCGCCCCTGTGGATCTGAAGGCCGCCCCTGCAGTTCAGCGACAAAGGCTTTACTCCGGCTGTTTACACCACCTTTATGGCATTAAAGGTGGCTGGTTTGGGCCGGCTATTTACTCCTATCTAGTGCCATTTGTAGTATAAATAGACCCAGGGTTGATTGCTAGAAGAATCCAATTAGAATCCACTTTTTCCGTTATAATTATCTTGCTACCTTTGTAATGAGTTACTAACTCTCTTGCTACATTGGGTTGGTTTGAAGCTGCATTGTTACTTTGGTTGTAAGTTCTTTCTAATATAAGTTTTCATTCAGTAATACTTTGTGTTTCCTTGATCTTCATTGTCTAATTGCATGTTTTACTCTCACTTGAGATTGATCACCTTAGGTTCTAAAGTGCATGCAAAGAACTAGGATTAATAGATTCCGGGTTCGGGTCTTTAATCTAGTAGTAAACTTTAAGTAATAACGGGTTGTAGTTGCTTAAAGGAAAGGAACACAAATATAAAGATAAGTTTAACGGTTTTAATCTTTTCTTTATATCCCTTAGTCTTTATTTGAAAGCTAACTTGTTAATTGTTCTTGTAGGTTTACGGAACACTAACCTGTTAAGTTGTGTTGATGCCGATTGGCTCAACACATATATATGATCGAGACGGGAGATTACTTGAAAACTTGTAAAAAGGAACTCACCAAAGTAGTAATCGCATGCTAAGAATCAACCTAGTATAGATTCACCCATTATTGTCTTACTCGTTGTGTTACTTGCTTTCATAAGTTTTGTGTGCATAAATTCACTCAAACCCCTCCCCCCTTTTTGTCACTTTAATCTATAATCAATAATTGAATTTAATAAGTATAACAAAAACTCTCTTGGGTTCGACCCTTACTTAACCACTATACTCGTTTTAGTGCTAAGTCGGGATTATATTTTGATAAGATAAAAACGATCATAGGAAAAGGGCTTGTCAAATTTTGGCACCGTTGCCGGGGAGTTTGGTTATTTTTATTTTATTGTTATTACTGATTATTGGTTTGAACCATTTTTATGGTTCAAACCCATGCTACTAACTCCGGCTTTGCTTCCTTTGATCCAGAAATTGAGAGGACGCACATCCGGCAATGTAGACAACAACAACTCCAACAAGAAATGGCTGATCGTACTCTTCGTCAACTCACTCAGCCCACTTTGGCTCAAAACCCTCTCGCGGTTACTATACCGGCATTAGCGGAAGGAATCAACTTTGAGCTCAAGCCGGGTCTCATTCACTTGCTCCCATCTTTCCATGGGTTAAGTGGTGAAGACCTCATCAAACACCTTAGGAAGTTCCATACCGTGTGTATGAGCATGAAGCCGGCCAACATTACCGAAGAACAAATCAAGATGAGGACATTCGGTTTCACACTCAAAGATGTAGCAGATGATTGGTATTACCACCTTCCATCCAGGAGTATCGACACTTGGGAGAACCTCCACAAGGCGTTTTTGGAGAAATACTTCCCAGCCAAGAAGGCAAATAGCTTGAAGAAAGCTATAAGCAACATCGAGCAAGAGGCAGACGAAACTCTCAATGAGTACTTTGAAAGATTCGCACGCCTCCGATCCAGCTGCCCTTTCCACGGATATTCGACTCAAGATCTAGTCTTGTACTTGTACAATGGCTTTCTAGACAATGAAAGGAGGATCGTCGATGCGGCTTGTGGAGGTAACATTCTTAACTCTACCCCTGACATTGCTTTGGAAAAAATACAGGAACTAGCTGAAGGGACCCGGAACTTTGGAAGGACCCCTTCCAAGAGAGGTGTTCATGCTGTGAATTCCGGGAAGAGTGAGATCTCCACTGAGCTTGCGGAACTGAAGGAAATGGTGAAGAGATTAACACTTATGGGAACCCCACAACAGCTGAAGGCATGTGGAGTGTGTGCTGACCCATACCATCCAACGGACATGTGTCCCCAAGTCCAGGATGACGATGCTCAGGTGAATGCAATGGGTTATGGACAACCACAGCAGCAAAGGCCTAGGAACGATCCCTATGCACAGAATTTCATGCCCAACTAGCGTGATCAACAGAACTTTCGTTGGAGGGATCAACAGAACCAACAACAACAACCCCGACAAGGTAAGTATCAATCAACTGAGGACATGTTGTAGGTTTTGACAAAACATTTTGCTACTCATGTCTAAACAACAAAATCCGGCATCAAGAACCTTGAAAAACAGGTTGGGAAAAAGGCGGAAGCCATAACAAGGACCGAAGCTAGATTTTCCGGAGGATTGCCTTCCTAGGCGATTATAAACCCCAAGGAGAATGTTAGTGCCCTAACATTAAGGAGTGGGAAGCAAATCCAGCAAAAGAATCACAAAGAAAACCCTCTGACGAGTTTACCGCACCCACAGCCGCCCCGGCGGCTGCAACTGCACCCAGCACCGAGCAGACGCCGCCCCTGCGGCTGGATGTCTCCGCCCCTGCGGTGACAACCCCTGAGCCGCCCCTGCGCCTACATACTGACGCCCCGCGGAAAACTCGACAGAAAGTTCTGTTGAGAAGGATTCTTACATCCGGCCTAAGTACCCGCCACTGTACTCTGAGAAACCATCAACTCCTTTTCCTGAGGCTCTAAAGGAGAGAAGAATCATTGAGGACAAAGATCTCTTTGAGACCTTCTCCAAATGCGAGCTAAACATTCCCCTCCTTACGTTAGTGAAGAGTATTCCTAAATATGCTCGTTTCTTGAAGGAACTATGCACTATCAAGAGGAATCAGAAGCTGAAGGGGAAACAAAAAGTGCAAGTAAGTGAGCATGTGTCGACCGTTTTCCAACGGAGAATGCCCAAGAAGTGCAGCGATCCAGGCATGGTAAGCATTCCTTGTGTTATAGGGGAAACCCGTTTTGACAAAGCCATGCTTGATATTGGTGCTTCTATAAATGTTTTGCCATATTCAATTTACAAATCACTTGGCCTTGGGCCATTAACGGAAACTAGGATTGTAGTACAATTTACTGATAGATCTAATGTGTACCCGAAAGGGATAATTGAAGATGTATTAGTAATGGTAGACAACCTAATATTTCCTACTGATTTCTTTGTAATGGATATGGAAAATGATTCGCATGCTGCACCGATATTGTTAGGTAGACCATTTTTGAGAACTGCTAGGACTAAAATTGATTATGTTAGTGGAAAATTAACCATGAAGTTTGATGGTGAAGTAGTGGAATTTGACATCTACGATGCAATAAAATTTCCTAGTGATGATCATTCTTTATGTGCTATTGACATTGTTGAACCTTTTGTTCAAGATGTGTTTGATAATTCTGATATTGATGAATTGAAAAATGTAATTGAGCATGACATTAATGGTTTCAAATCAGAATATGTATTAACATCCGGCATGAAAGAGGTCCTAGCCCTATTAGATGGGCATGAAAGGCTACCTATCTCCAATTTGGCCATTGGGCCCACTTTACTAACCCCACGCAAGAAGCTTGTCCCGTCTATAGTGCAGGAACCGGAAATAGAAATGAAGGACCTTCCATCACACCTCAAGTACGTTTCCTTGGAGATAACAATACCTTGCCGGTGATCATCTCCAACAAGTTGACTACCGGTCAAGAAGACAAGTTGGTGAAAGTGTTGAAAGAACACAAGACGGCCCTTGGATGGACCATTGCGGACATCAAAGGGATAATTCCATCAACTTGCATGCATAGGATCTTACTTGAGGATGAAGCCAAACCCTCTAGGCAACCTCAACGGAGGTTGAATCCGCCAATGATGGATGTAGTCAAGAAGGAAGTGTTGAAGCTCCTCCAAGCGGATATGATCTTCCCTATTTCGGATAGCACTTGGGTTAGTCCACCCCAAGTGGTTCCAAAGAAAGGAGGCATCACAATGGTGGAAAATCAACATGGAGAGATGGTCCCGAGCAAAACGCAAACCGGATGGAGAGTTTGCATTGACTAACGCAAGCTCAATAAGGTAACACGTAAAGACCATTTCCCACTACCTTTTATTGACCAAATGTTGGAACGTCTTGCAGGTCATCCGTACTATTGCTTCCTTGATGGATATTCGGGCTACTTCCAAATAGCCATTGCACCGGAAGATCAAGAAAAGACGGCGTTCACTTGCCCATTTGGCACTTTTGCGTACCGCAGAATTCCATTTGGACTTTGCAACGCACCCGGCACCTTCCAACGGTGCATGATAAGTATTTTCTCCGAATACATAGAAAATTTCATTGAAGTCTTCATGGATGATTTTACCGTCCATGGAGACAGTTTTGATGCATGTTTAGGACATTTAAAACTTGTTCTTGAAAAATGTGTTGAAACCAATTTAGTTCTTAATTCGGAAAAATGTCATTTCATGGTTGAAACCAATTTAGTTCTCAATAACTGAATCAATTATCAAATAACAAGCGTTCCTTGGATTAAAATCCAACAAGACAAACAACAATGAAGGGAATCTAAGGGAATCTTACAAAACCCTTCACAAAGCTATAAAAGCTATAAACTTCCTTCTTCAACCTTCAAAAAGGTTCTTCAAATCTCCCAACTGGAGTGTATGCGGGGTGTGCTGCTGTGAATGTTCTCTTCGTAAGCGGGGTATTCAGCCCTTAGCGGTCTATGGATTTGTGGAAAATCCAACCCTTTTTATAGGAAAAATACCCTCCAAAGATAAGATATCTTAGAAAGATCTCTTCCCATAAAAATAGGTAAAATATATGGTCTAACTTATCTTCTTCCTTCCAGAAATCCAGCCCAAAAAGATAAGATCCTCCTTCCAAAAATAAAAGATCTCAGCCAAGAATAAAATATCCTTGCCGCGTCCAAGGTGTTCGCCTCGGTCGAGTCGGCTCCTCTGGATCACTTCGGTCGAGGTGACTCTGTAGTCAACCGAGGTGAATCACAACTGGATGTGAAATCTCTCAAATCTGGTCCAAAGTGAATCTTTAATCCAATTCCATGATTCCTGGATTCTTCCTTAAGCTCCTGAATGTAGCTCCATTGACTCCTTAGCTCCTTTTGCTCCTTTTTGATGTAAAACGTGCCATTTTACCTACAATTACAACGAAACTTGGTGTAGACCTCGATTCCCGCAAAGGTAGATGAAACGACAATATAATCACATAATATATATACAAACATGCATATTATTGAGGATAAAACGTCTAAACAAGCTCCAAAATATAGACAATAATTCATGATATCAGAACACTACCACGAACTGGTCCAAGAAGTCGATGAAGATGCCGTTCATCAACTCCATGAAGACGGTTGGTGCATTCGTGAGCCCGAATGGCATCACGAAAAACTCATAATGGCCGTATCTCGTCCTGAATGCCGTCTTCGGCACGTCCTCCTCTCTCAACCTCAGCTGGATATCCCAACCTCAAATCAATACGAGAAAACACAAAGGCTCCCTGCAACTGGTCTAGCAAATCATCAATGCACGGTAGAGGGTACTTATTCTTGATGGTGACTTTGTTCAACTCCCGGTAATCAATGCATAGTCTCAAAGATCCGTCCTTCTTCTTGACGAAGAGGACCGGTGCACCCCAAGGGGAAACACTCGGGCGTATGAAACCCCTCTCGGCTAACTTCTCGTGCTGCTTCTTCGCTCCATCATCTCCTCATCTTCCTATTTATAAGCCACAGCTCACTTCGAACGGCGCCATGAGGTATGGGGCCTTGGAGATTCGTCTCGTGTCGGGCTCCAACTCAATAGCAAAATCAACGCTCCTCTATGGTGGTAATCCGGGTGGCTCCCTGAAAACGTCCTCAAACTCGCATGCCACGGGAATCTCCTCCTTCATGGCATAACACCAGAAGGCCTCGCACCCCTCCCCAATAAGTCTCGCGGCTCGGACCGTGCTAATGATTGTACCGGTCCTTCCGAGGTCCCAACCTCGGAAAATCACCTCATGTCCCGTCTGTGTAGTGACCGTCACGGTCCTCTAGCTGATGTCCAAAACGGCTCGGTGGCGGTCCATCCAATCCATCCCTAAGATGACTTCCTCATGCACCAAGTGCATGACATAGAAGTCGGCTAACCAATCACGGTTTCCTAAACGAATGGGACAACCGCGTACCTCTCGGGTACCACTAACCCTACCCCCATCGGGTAACCCCACAATGAAGGGTCTCCCCTCTACCGTAACTAAGGTCAACCTAGCTACACAATCATCGGATATAAAGGAGTGTGTAGCACCCGTATCAAACAAAACTCAAACCGGAAAGCCGTGAATCTAAATGGTACTTGTGGCTGCCGGCGCCGCTGGCTCAACGGCACTCCTCAACTCAAATACTCTGGCCGGCTGGCCTTTGGTCTCCTAGGTGCCTCCACCACGTCCCCTACCTCTACCCTGCCCTTGGGCAGAAGTCTGTGCCTGTGAATATCCCGGGACCCTCTGTTGGTGTTGACTCTATGTCTGACGCTGGAGTGGTATGTCCACCACTAGGAATGCTAGTAGGTGAAGAATCCTGTTGGGACGGTGTCGGGCCCTGTCGGAAAAAAGTGGCTCGGTGTTCAGGTCGGCCACAAATATAACAAGTCATTGTCGTCCTCAGGCACGCGGCTCGCATATGCCCGTACCCGCTGCAGTTGTAACACTGCCGTCCTCTATCTGATACATGCCCGGACTGCTGGGGTCCTGAACGCCCCTGAGTCTGACTACGCCCCTGAGGCGGACCACGTCCCTGTCTTGGGGCTCCTGCTCCTGAACCAAATGGTCCTGTCCTTTGTCTCTTGTCCGGCCCTCCGGACTATGCTGCTCTCCTAGACCATGGTCGGTCTTTCTCGTACGCCGCGGCTCGGTCCTAGTACTCCGCCAGGGAGTCACATCGGAATCCCGCAAGGTAGGCACGGGTGGACTCCCTCAATCTCCTAGAGAACAAGTAGACGTGCTGGTCTGCCGGAGGTGCGGCGGGACCCAACAAGGCTAACTCCTCGTGGAACCGCCTAACAGACTCAATAACTAGGCGTCCTCAAATCCCGCCTCCAAGAAGTCATGTACTCTATCTCTATTCAGTGAAGCCGGACAAAAACTCTCTCTAACAAGGCTAAGCAACTGGTCCATCTTGGTCACTCCTCCTCTAACCATCCTCCACTAATACTAGGTCTGCTCTCTAAATAAAGTCTGAACTATCTCAACCTGTCTCTCCTCTGGGCAACGGATCGCCTCCAAAGCCGACTCCACATGCCCAATCCAGTGCTGCACCTCTAACCCTACCTTCCCGTTGAAGTAGGGTATATGCTGCTGGTTGAAAGCCTTCAACCAGGAATCAGGTCTCGGAGATCTCAGCTCGTCTCTCACCCTAACAACATCAACAACTGGCTCGGGTGCAGCTACTACTGGTGCAACTACCTCTGGCGCAACCCTAATTGGAGTAACCCTCTGCGTGACCTCAGCTGATCTCGCAGGTGCAGGTGCAGGCACTGGTGGTGCGGGTGGTAGTGCTCCTGTCCTAAATGCCTCCTCAACTCGTCGTACATAGTCTACAAACACGCTAGCTCCAATAGATGCTTCACCAGTCCTAGTAGATGTAGAACTCTAAGCCCTGGACCTCACGACTGTTTATCCCTAGCCGCGGGAATGATGCTCTTTGCGGCGTCCTCCACGGGATCCTCAGTTGTTGGTGGTTCCACAAGTGGTGGGTCCGCAATGGGGATACGTCCCCGACCTCTCGTGCCAAGAGGTCTTCCTACTCGTCCCCGTATCTGGACGGTAGGAGGAAGAGGTGGTCTACCCCTGACGGGTCCTACGTATGTAGTAGCTCTCGTACGTGCCATCTGATATCGTTTCGCGTTTATATATATATATTATTGATATGTATGTGATACTTGTAATATTAATATGAAAGGAAAACTTAGAAAAGCAGAAAAGAAGCCAAAATCCAAGATACACCCAAGGCATAAAAACTCAATCATCCTAAAGTCACATGCATAGCTAGGTACATACAAGTCCAAAAACATCCTAAGGCCATATATATATATATATATATATATATGTGTGTGTGTGTGTGTGTGTGTGTGTGTGTGTGTGTGTGTGTGTGTGTGTGTGCGCGCGCGCGCGCGCGCGCGTGTGTGGGTGGTAGGTGGGTGTGTGTGGGTGTGGGTGTGTGTGTGTGTATGCAATACATACAACAAATCCAGAAACCTACGTCGCCGAGGTTTGCATGAGGAGTGGCGGTCTCACACATTCTAACCCAAACCCGACTCATGCATATGAATTTTGAAAACGAAAAAGTCAAAGCCTGTGTGGGTTCTGTTTATTCCTCATTCGGCCTTTAGAAGATTTTGAGTGGAATTGTTGTTAACCTAGGGCTTTGATACCACTTTCGTAACACCCCGAATCTGCTGGACTCGGGAATGCTACGGGCAAGACCTCACAATGGGTCCCGACCCTTAGCTTGACAACAATTTCACCGGACCATTCCAACAAGGCACAAATAAAGGCAAAACTCAAAGCGTTTATAATGTATGCAGGAAACTAGAATGTAAAGATACAACTTGGAAACTCAGCCGAGTCCTAAAACGACACAATTCTAAAGAGATAAAAAAATCTCAAACGTACAACATAGTCCACAAACCAACAATACAAGACATAACCCCAAAAACGTCCCCGTCTTATAATTTACGGAGACCCCCGGCTGTCTACTCATCCACCTCACTCGGCGGCATCCCTAATCTACATGGCATCTATACAACCGGTTTTAAACCGTTAGCTAGCAATTCGAATACAAGATGAACGATAAGGCACAATCACATATAATGATAAAGTAAACACACCAACATGCTTGCAAAGAAGTCTATTTCCATTTAGTTGTGACACGGAAATCACAAGGACCCCGCCCGTGTCCCCTTTCACCAAGCAGGTTTGGACCGGATGCAAATCAGCATTACCTGTTGGACTAGTCGCAAGGAAACTCCCGGCCACCCCATTTTGGGCCGGACATACACTTGGGCCAAATAAATCATAACACGTCCACATCCTAGTCCGATTATAAGTTATATCATAACAATTAATAGGAATAACACACACCACGCACACATCACAACTCATATACGAAAACTACCTAAGTAAGTCCGTAGACTTTCCTCACTCAAGGTACATGTTCGCTCCAAATGGTGTGTGCAAGCTTTAAATTTATAACCCAAGATGTATGCTAAAAACAAGGATGCGAACCCGCAGTGTACGGGTCAATCGTAGTAAAAAGCAAGAATTTCGGGGTGTCGATCTCAGGGACTTAGGTGAAACCTAAGCAAGTATAGGTAGGCTATGTAATTACTAACCACAAAAGCGATTAAAACAATCAAAGATGATAGAAAGTCAATTAAGGAAATATGCAATTATAGGGATTAAACCGTCTAGTTGTGGTTCCAACTCAAGATCTAAAGATAAGCGGACAAAGCTGAGATTTTACAAAGGGAAGGTGTTACTAAGTGGAATAGATCACCGGGTAAGTCTCACTACTCACTAATCCCGAACCATAACTCCTATTACCGGGTAAGTCTCAAGGAATTAAGGAAAAGAACTATAACCTCAAACTAACACTCCAACTAAGGGAATAGAATCAACCTTTACCGGGTAAGTCTCAGGCTAACTCACAAAGATGGGATGAAAGCACACTCAAACCCCAATAAAGGATAAACCGTTATTACCTATACTTATGATCTTTGGTAAACAAACAAAGGAATTACCGGGTAAGTCTCATCCTAGGCTTGCATTGAACCAGGAAAGGTGTAATAAGAATAGGATTTGGCAAACTCTAACACTTAACTCTCAATTTCGGATCAAAAAAGTCACCTCGGTCAGACGAATTTCACCCCGGCCAAGATGTTCATCGACTGAACGAGATGTTCTAGGGTTAAGGATAAAGACTCGAGCTTTCAGGGTCCTACTGGAATTTAAGATTATTCTATCATTGTTTTTCCCACAACCTTCAGCCAATCACCCTAGAATCACACAAAGAAATTAGTCAATCATCATCATGAAAGCAATAATCAAATATAAGGGAAGAAGGTGAATAATTGAACACAAAAACCTTAAGAACAAGGCTTCAATAACTGAATCAATTATCAAACAAACAAGCGTTCCTTGGATCACAATCCAATAAGACAATCAACAAGAAGGGAATCTAAGAGAATCTTACAAAACCCTTCACAAAAGCTATCAACTTACTTTCTTCAATCTTCCTTCAACCTTCTAAAAATCCTCTTAACTGCTGGATGCTCTAAGCATGTATTTTCCGGTGATGTGCCGGTTTGTGATTTGTGGAAAATCCAACCCTTTATATAGGAAAACTACCCTCCAAAGATAAAATATCTTGAAAAGATATTTTCCTAATAAAATATATCTATCTCTCATAAATAAATCCCTAAAATATATGATCTTTCTTCCAGAAATCCAGCCTAAAAATATAAGATTCCTCCTTCCAAAAATAAAAGATCTCAGCCAAGAGTAAAATATATCTCGCCGCGTCCAAGGTGTTCGCCTCGGTCGGGACGCTCCTCTGGATCACCTCGGTCGAGATTGTACTATAGCTGACCGAGGTGTCTCTAAACTGAATTGAAATCTCTTAAATCTGGTCCAAAGTAAATCTTTAATCCAATTTCATACTTCTTGGATTCTTTCTTAAGCTCCTGAATGTAGCTCCAATGACTCCTTCGCTCCTTTAGCTCCATTTTGATGCAAAATGTGCCATTTTACCTACGATTACAACGAAACTTGGTGTAGACCTCGATTCCCGTAAAGGTAGATGAAACGACAATATAATCACATAATATACATCCAAACATGCAGATTATTGAAGATAAAACGTCTAAACAGGTCCCAAAATATAGACTATAATTCATGCTATCAGTACACGAATAAATCCTATAGGTTTCTTGCGGGAGCGCTCAATGCCTGATCACAATGAGGCATACTATCATCAACTAACCGACAAGATAACAACTCTCGTACTTCTATATTCTTAACTCGTAAGGTCATAACTTAGCATGCTAGATCCTAGATCCTTGATCATCTAAGGAAACTTGTCGATGCACACAAAAATCCATAAACTATCTTTAACACCTAAGGTCATGGCCACTACATGGCATTTGCTCTACGTTATGCTAGATTCACCTAGTATGATACACTACCGCTATCGAACTAAAAGACGAAGAAGGTACTCACACACGATCCACGGTTGAAGGTGAACTACGAACGTCAAGGTTGGATTCGTTGGTCTATAACGGCCGCTTCCGGACCTAAAACCAAAGTTAAGGAAATTTAGCTTATAAGCTAGATCGGTTGAATAACGGTTTAGATATAACTTAGAAAAACTCGTTTTTCAAAACAAGGTCAAAACCCGTAAAACATTTCCAAGGTGAAAACACGATTTAGACTAAAAACTTCCGAATTCAATATTTTTCCGGTAGGATGTACAACTTCAACAACTCGGTCATTTTACGAAGATCCAAAACAGGGCTAAAACTAGTAATAAAACTTCACAGTGGCAAAACAGCAATTATTAATAATTCTGGGTACAAACTGCAGTTATCCAGAAAACAGGGTCACAATTGCAAATATACACAAAAGAGGGGCAAAAATGGAAATAACCCAAGCCATTCTTCAACCTTCTGAAGTGCGACAGAGGAAAGAAATGGGAAGGGCCTCCTGGCGGCGTGCGCAGGCGAAGGAAGGGGAAACACGGGGCGGCCGAGTCAGCCTTCTATCTCCAGCGCAGGCGAGGGGAGTAGGCGTTCCTCTAGCGTCTTCCGGCGGCTGTCATAGAGTAAACTGGCCGTAGAGTTAACACATAAGGGAGAAAAGAGAATGGAGGGTGAGAGGAGCGACGCTCACCAAGCCGGCGTCCGGTGAGCAGAAAGACGGGGAGAGGGGCACTGTGGCTCCGGTCGACCGTTGCAGCAGCGGGACGGCTTCTTCGACCCGGCGGCTCTTCTTTGATGGCTGCAGTATCTCCTGGGATGGTAGCTCTCACACCAGCAAGAGGAAGGGAAAAGGAGGAGGGTTGCGTGTAGAAGAGTGTGAGGGGCTGGGCTGGATGCTGTAGTAGGTGACAGAGGAAAGGGAGGGCGAGGAGACGGAGTACCCGGGAGCGAGGGGTCGGCCTAGCGCCTGCAAGCCTCTCACAACATCGCAGAGAGAACAGGGCGGGAGGAGTCCAAAAAGAAGAAACCACATAAAAAGGAAAAAGGAAAGGGAGAATTTGACTTAGTAGGCTTTTTTGAGTTTTTGTTTAAAAAAATGTACCCCAAATTGTTTATCACTTTCATTTAATAGTAGTTAAAAATTATTAACCCTTCTATTAAAAAGAAAGAATAAATGATGTTTGTTATTGGGCTAATTAGGTAACTAGACTGTTTTTTTTAATTGGATACTAATTAGGCTTTTTTCAGTTTTCTAATTAGTAAATGTACCCCCACTAATATTTTTACCGTTCACAAACCCTAAACTCTCTCTCCCGCATCTCACTTCTCTCACACGCAGCTTCAATCTCTCCCTCACACCTTCTCCCTCTCGCACATGTGGAGTCGAACCGCCGCGCCTTACCGGAGCGCCGCGCCTCAGCCGCCGGAGACGCCGGCCTGGTGAGACTCATCTTCCCTTTTTCCCTTCTCCTATTTGTTCTTTTCTTCCTTCTTGACTGTTTATCAATGGTGGTTGGATCTTGTGACAGCCGCAGCCACCGGAGCCAGGGTTGCCTCCGACCGCCGCAGGAGTCGCCGCCTGCACACCGGCCTCCCCCTCCTCTCCTCCGCCTGAGCAGCCGCCGGACCTCCCTCCTTGATTTTCCTTTGTTCAGTCGCCCTTGGGGTGGGGGGGGCTTCTCTGGTTTTTCCTGCCCCTCCCACGGCGTCGTTTTGGCCTTGCTGAAGA
Organism: Fagopyrum esculentum; assembly: GCA_033239045.1. NCBI lineage: Eukaryota > Viridiplantae > Streptophyta > Magnoliopsida > Caryophyllales > Polygonaceae > Fagopyrum > Fagopyrum esculentum. The sequence continues at coordinate 106,963,589 of BSUD01000002.1, forward strand.
AGATGACGGGTACATTTCGCCTTCAACATCCCACTGCTGATCTTCTTCTGATAATTGCTTGCCTGAAAAACTCGATCCAAGGTAACGATTAATCTCATTTTCCTCTTCTTCATCGTGTTTGGGAATGTCAAAACCGCATCCCCACTTCTCAATTAAGCTGCATATGTTTACTTCTTGTTGCTGCTGCTGCTGATACACCACAACTTCTAGTGTCATTCTTAATCTCCTCTCAGAAATGAAAAACACAGAATAAAATTGTATGTTTTGGTTTTTGATGTGGGTGGACTAGTTTAATTTGCCTCAGATCCTATAATTGTCTTCATTTTCTAGTACGAATTTCTGATATGAAATTCATACCAAAAAAACTCATACCAGAATTTTCTGGTATGTAAAGTTCTTACCAGAAAATTTTGTTATGAGTTTTTTGGTATGAAAAATTTCTGGTATGTAGTTTTATGGTATGCAGTTTTATGGTATGTAATTTTATGGTATGAAAATCCGGTGTAACAAAATTCTGGTATGACACAATGTAATTTTATGGTATGTAACTTTATGGTATGTAGTTTTATGGTATGTAATTTTATGGTATGAAAATCTAGTGTAAAAAATTCTGGTATGATAAAATGTAATTTTATGGTATGTAATTTTATGGTATGAAACTTCTGGTATGAAATTTCTGGTATAAAATTTCTAGTATTTAAATTATGGTATGACAATTTCTGGTATGACAAGTTATGGTATGACAAAATTCTGGTATGAAAATAATTTCTGGTATGAGAAATTCTGGTATGAAATTTCTGGTATGAAAATTTCTGGTAAGAAAATTCTGGTATGAGAAATTCCGGTATGAAAAATTCAGTCCAGAAAATAAAAAAGAAATAAAAAATAAATAAAAAAAGCAAGAAAAATAATAAAAGAAAACAAATTCAGTAATTAAATTTTAAAACTTATACTTATATAACAAATAATAAACATCATTTATTCTTTCTTTCTAAATAGAAGGGTTAATAATTTTTACCTACTATTAAATGAAAGTGGTAAAAAATTTGGGGTACACTTTCTTAAAGAAAAACTCAAAAAAGCCTAGTATGTCAAATTCTCCCTTTGTTATTTGTTATATAAGTATAATTTTTAATTTTTAATTTTTAATTACTGAATTTTTTTTTATTATTTTTCTTGCCTTTTTTTTATTTTCTTTTTTATTTTTTGGACTGAACTTCTCTTACCGGAATTTCTCATACCAGAATTTTCATACCAGAAATTTCATACCAGAAATTATCATACGAAAAGTTTATACCAGAAATTTCATACCAAAATTTTTTCATACTAGAATTTTACATACCATAAATTTACATACCATAATTTTTTCAACCAAAATTTCATACCATAATTTTTTATACCAGAATTTTTTACTATCAAAATTACATACCAGAATTTTACATACCATAAATTTACATACTATAATTTTTTCAACCAAAATTTCATACCAGAATTTTTTATACCAGAATTTTTTACTATCAAAATTACATACTAGAATTTTACATACCATAAATTTACATACCATAATTTTTTCAACCAAAATTTCATACCAGAATTTTTTATACCAAAATTTTTTACTATCAAAATTACATACCAGAATTTTACATACCATAACAAACATCATTTATTTTCTGGAATGAATTTCTCATACCCGAATTTTTTTATTTTTTTTATTTTCTGGAATGAATTTCTCATTACCGAAATTTTCACATACCATTATTTTTCACATACTAGAATTTTTTCATACCAGAAATTTTTCATACCATAATTTTTTATATCAGAATTTTTCATACCAGAATTTTTTCATACTAGAATTTTTCATACCAAATTTTTTTCATACCAGAATTTTCATACCATAAATTATCATAGCACAAATATACATATCAGAAATTCAAATTTACATACAATAATTTTGGCATTTGTATACCTCACGCACTACTCACGGAATTTGTATATGATTAAATACTAGCAATTCAACAACAGTAATTAGACCTTGCTTTCACGACTTTCCAGTATCTAATATTCTCAACTAGGTGACATCTTCATTCAAACCTGATGTCATTTCATCTTTCTCTTGAGTTGGATTAGTAGCAACCGAAATCAACGATTCATCCGTTGATTCGGATTCCTCTTCATTCAATCTTGTTGTATTTGCATCTTTTATTTGAGAAATTCATTGATCTTAGCACGACAAGGCGTATAGATCCGGCTAAAAGTCGTGCATGAGCAAGGGAAAACTCAGCCCCTGAAATGTATAACTAAGGAAAGCCAATTGAATACTAGTTAGTAGCAGTTGAGGAAGAGAGATACAATTCAGTTGAAAGAAACATAAAGAGTTAAACCCATCTCTAAGATAGATATGTTCATTTGAATTCCATTTTTTGTATATTCTGGACACATAATAATGAAATAGACAAGTACATATATAGGTGGTGACCAAACATTTCAGCAACTTACAACCATCAAACCCAAGTTTGATTTCAATTCGTAAAGTACAAACCAAATAACTGCAAAATACATATTCATTCATCATGTACACAACCCACCCTCAAACTAACATATATCTCCCAGAACATTTCCTTTGTCCCAGTAATGCAATTAAACCCTATTAGAAGAAAACACAAACCAACTCATGGAATTAACGATTGCCGTAAAGGGAAGGAATGTTGTATACCTGTGAAGAAAGTCAAAATGGGGGAAAGTTGTGCAGAGCCGAACAGAAGCCTCCGCCGGTTGCCTTCGCTTGCAACGGCCTCCGACTACCTCGCCTGGGCGGCTCCACTAACTGACTCCGACGCCCTTTGCTTCTCAGATCGAGAGCCGAACAAAGGCCTATGAACGAGAGCCGAACTGCGACTGGTCCTCTAATCCGAAGATCCGGTAGGTGAGCCGATGAACGAGAGAGAGAGTGAGGAAGAAGATTTACTTCTGAGTTGCGGTCACGCGAGAGGAAATAAGAGTTAGGGTTTCATTAGTGTGTGGAAGGAGATGAACGGTTAAAAAAAAAAAAGGTATATTTACTTAACGGGAAAATAGAAAAGGGCTAGAAACTAAAGACAAAATAAAAAAAGCCTAGTTTCCAAAATAGCCCAAAAGGAAATAGAAAGAGAGAATATAAGGAAAATGAAAAAGAAAAAGAAGCTAAACTCGATTCCAAAACGCTCGGAACGGAATTTCCGAGTCGGAAATATTTTCCGAATCTTCCCAAAAATAAACCAAAATATATACATACTCGGGAATTTTATTTTTACGTCTTAAAAACACTTTAAAATATAGAAAGGAATTATTATAAAGGGAAATCGATAGGAATACGCAAGGGAGACAATATCGAAACCGGGCGTTACACATAGCATATTAACATGAACTACAATCTCACCATTTGTCTTCCTCTTATCAACTCACTCCGACTTAACCATATTAACAATCAAGTCTCATCCCACACCCTTTGGATAAATAACTTGAACCCAAACAGATCGCCTCCCCAACAGACACTGAATCCAAATATGGGGATGGGGAATTCCCTGATGGGAACGAATATCCGATTGGAACGGCGAATCTTGTGAGAAAACCCCAAAAAACTTTAAAATGGGAAAAATCAAGCGGGCACGGGTATCCCCCGATGGGACAAATATCCGACGGGGACGGGGATGGGGATAATTTTCAATACCCGACGGGGATGGGGATGGGGACGGGGATCATTATACTAAACAGGGATGGGGATGAATAAGATACTACCCGCCCAAATCCGACCCGTTGACACCCCTTTTTGCAACCAAATCATCTTTTCATTTATAATCGAGAATAAGTTGATTGACCCTAAAACTGTATGTGGTTGGATTTGGATACTTAACTCAACCTCAAATAAAAAACTACCTGCAAAAAATTTCAAAAAAAAAACAAACTACTAATGAAAACAATATTTGACAAAAGGATATTTGCAACTACTAAACATTGTGAATTATATAATCATTCACTAAAGGACTTATTCAATATGCTACTTGATTGCTCTTTATTAATGAGATCATTGATAATATTAGTAGGGCAATCTCAGACAAAATAAACAACACTACTGCCAAACGGAAACATCAATATTAATGGAAAACAACCACAATATGGATTCCATAAACTCAACTACAACGGAATCAAACTTGATTCGGGATGACTTTCATCGGGTATGTGATTCAAAATTACAACAGCGAGTTATGAGCCTCGGTGCACAAAACAATAATTTTAATTAAGTGATAAAAACATAAGTCGAATCTCTTAAAATGGGCCCGAAAGAAGCTATTAGATTGCAATTTCAAAAATTTTGAAATTGATGATGACAATTTGTGTCATTAAGACACACCAAGGTACTTAGAGTTGTCCTTGGGAGGTCAAGATAATCATGCATTACTTATGTTGGATCTTTGCTTTTTTTTGTATAAAATCCATATTAGACATGTTTAATGAGAAATCAATTGTACGTATTGCTCATCGTTTGACCCGTTTGAAAATCTTAATCCATTTCGTGTTATCATCCGCAGGAAGCTTTTGGTTAAAGTAGCCCTAGGAAATAAATCTAACCTAAGTGTTTTTCACTATAAATAAAATAAAAATAAGCAGGCTCATAATGATACAGCCCAGAAATCCTAATCCACAACATATGATTTTGACTTTAAAAAATAATGATTAGTTTTGGGAAAATGGAGATCGTATTGGTAAAAATACATAAGAATTTGTGATTTCCTTGTTCAAATACGTCAGTGCTGCATCTAACACTATTTCACTCATGAGCGAAATGATAGACTTCCTTGAATCTAACACTATTATGAATAAAATTACTAGCCTATGTAGGATTTGAACCCACATCTTTGCACACAATGTGTACAATGCTCTGTCCATTTGAGCTAATAGACTCTTCAATAAATTGAGAAATTGAGGAGCTTTGGGGAACCAATTCCTAATCTTGAAGACCTCGAAGCACTTGCAATAGTAATTCTAGTGTAGGGAGGTAGTGTGGACAATTTTTCAGCCTGGCATAAGGAGTGGTGATCATAGAATATTTAGTTTCCTTTCTAATGGGATCAATTTCAGCATACAAAAAAGGTCAATTCCACAAGTGATAGCTAGAATCATCTTTCTTTTGTTTTTGTCTCCTTTTTATCCCCAAACTACAACGCTTTTGTGGTGTCTCAATAATTTTACGCCTTAAAAAATCTTTGGTTAGTGCTACGGGCATGTCCGTGTGTTCATTGCTTGTAACATCACTGGTTTTGCTCTAGGATGAAGTATTTTTTTTTTTTATCACTTGATTTGTGCAAATTGTGACCAGTTTCATGTCTCGAAGCTCTGGGTTCGAAATGAATAAATTTAGAGAGCTGAAGAAGTAACATACCGCAATGGAATTATAAGAACATCCTCAGCTACAGAAAGGTTCAAATTCATGCATTCCTGCAACCAATATAGATTTAAATTAAATTCAGGATTTGCTGCAACTGAGCAGGCTTCAATTGACCAACCAATCAAGAATTTAATCATAGTTTTATGCTAAGCAAAAATAAACAGACCCAGTTTGTATTTAGCACTTGCTGGGCAACACTAAGTTAAAAGACTCGTCCCTCATGACAACATCACCTACTTTCTCTGGGTGATTGATGCAGCTTCTAGTCCCTCCAGCATAGAATCAAGAAAGATCCAATAGGATACATACAGTTCAAACTAATCCAAACCATAAACAAAAGGCTATAAAACAATGAAATTCAATATAGATAATTTCATTCATGAAAAGAGGACCCTAAACATATTTTCAAAATTAACCCCACATGAGCAAAGATCGTAGTTTTCTCAAAAATGAAACCCGTTGCGCATCCATTCAAAAGTGAAGACAACTCTGCTGGGGCGCAACCCATTCAAAAGTGAAGTCAACTCTGCTGGAGAAGTATGACTAACGCAAACACAAGATTATAAGAAAGGAATAACTGCACTAAATGCTACATAAACTTCTTTTCCTTGTTTAAAGCAAGGACCCTCGAAAAGAAAGAAAATGCTTATTGTATGACTCAGGATGCAACCAAACACACCCACCTTCAGAAAGCCATTAAATACTGGCAGTAGCCTCACTGAAAATAAGCACGGAATGTATCACAGGGAAGCAAATATAGCTTTCCAGACAAGGGTTAATCAGAAAAGAATAGCAGGATATTAGTCCATAAAATATTTAGATATATGATTCTTCAAAAGTTCCCCAAAAGAAATGATAATTTTCCACACTGAGAAGATCATAACGTGCCAGAAACCAGTACCGCAGTGTAGAATAGAGGTTCGTCAAAGATAAAAAAAAAAACAAGACGGCAATAACTCACTTTTGCATCAGAACTATGAGGATAAAGAGTTATATTTACCAAAAATAAAATCATAGGCAAATAGTAATGGTTGTATCATGATCGTCTTTTACATGTTATATATATGTATATAAAAATAAGGCAGGTCATACTATACAAAAATAGATATGATAGTGCCAACAAAAACCTATATACTCTGAATTCTGTAGGTGCCATGAAAGTCAAAAACTTAGTGTTTTCCAGGGGCAGAAACTCATCTGCAATAAGGACTCGATGTACAAAAATGCACATAAGAAATCTACAATCTTTCACTTGGAAAGCATCGCCATGCTATCAGCATGCTAATACCTAGCTGTCATTATGTCCTGAAAACGAGATAAAATTATATCAGAACATGCCAGTCCAGACGTAAAGAATGCATAGCCTCAATAGTCGCAGAAAATGATTTCGTAATTTCACAAAAGGGTAGACAGCAACCTTGTTCATGATGAAAAGCTCAGTTATGAGTTGCTTACCATTATGATAAGCAAGGACAGTCCCCATTAATTTCCATCTTCCAGAAGATGAGACCAAAGGAACCAGGCATTCGGATTGATCAGGGAAACTATGTGACACAGAATAGTAGATGAATTAGAATAATCAAACCAAACATTTTTATATGAACCATTTCCAAAACATAATCATAGAAGAAACAGGCAAAGACCGCTCCAAAATTCTCCAGAAATAAAACAGTGATCCTTTCAAGGAAGATTTTTCATAGCAATGTTTATGCCAGTAGAGCATCTCTACGTAAGATTTGTACGACATTCAAGATTTATTGCAAAAAACAACAGATCCAAACAACTGGAAAATTCCCCTCACTATCCCCCCTCTTAAACTACAAGATATGAAAGGAAAGACAAACATGTGAAGGCACCACCTATCACATTCAAGATTTATTGCTAAAAACAACAGATCCAAACAACTGGAAAATTCCCCTCACTATCCCCCCTTCTTAAACTACAAGATATGAAAGGAAAGACAAACATGTGAAGCCACCACCTTATTGTTCAGAAGGCTGGCATAACTTAAATGCTCCAATACTAAGAGTAAACATTATAGAGGAAAACAGGACTCACAATTTAAAACTCGTCTTCCAGCCTGGGTAACTGAACAATCCAGCGGACAAATCAAAGCAATCTTTATCAAGGGCAGAGCTTTACATGCTTGAACACAAACAGTGGCAGCAACCTCAGTCATATATGCAATCCGTTTTGTCCAAAGTGATGAAACAACATAGGCTTCGAGACCAGTAGCACACCCAATGTAGAAAGGCAAGACTGTAGGATCTCATTGCAACTGAATAGCATAGTATTTCAGAAATTTTATTTACTAAAAACAAGAATTATTAGAAATGTAAGTAGAGCTGTCATTCATCGATTTTTATATTGAAAAACGAAATATTGTTTAGACCAAAGAGGCAAAGAGCATTACCTCCAGGGCCAAAATTGCACAACTCCTAGTTCAACGAACCACGACACCTAAATTAGAATGAAATATAAAATCATTCATTTGACATCAAAACTTCAGAATTTATACGAACTTACTCAGCCTATCATTACTACTAAAATAATAACCATGAAAAAAATTCATAATCCTACAAAAGCAAAAGATTTCACATGTAAGAAGCAAAAAAAACTCAAGACTTAGAGAGGAAAATACATCGGTCTGAAATTAAACATGGAACTTCTCATATATGATTGATGATAAGCAATTTTCCAGAATACACAAAACAGAGGGGCACCGTCTAGACGGCCTTCTAGACAGACAAGACGTTTTTTTTGACTATTTTCCTGTACTTAACCCCCTAGGTTTTGTACAAATATGCATCACTGTCCAACATCCTCAACGAAATGTCCAAACCTATAATCTGAATATTCATTGAATTCTCAAGCAGCAAGTAAGCACTCAGCAACCAACCCCGTAAACTTACAGTTACAGTACAAAAATTCAGAGAAAGGAGAGGGAGCGGCAACCAGAAGGTGAAAAGCAGAGGGCTTCTGGGCTGCAGAACAGCAGAAGGATAGGGTGGGAAGGACGACGCCAGAATATGAGGAGATGGAGTAGGGGAGTAGAACAGCAGAGAAAGACGGAAGAACGTGAGAGAGTTACGGGACGAGAGACAACACTTGTTCGAAGAGAGGAGAGTGCGAGAAAGAGGAACTGAGGGAGTGGGGAGTACAAAACTGGAGAACTGCGCGAGAGAGATGGAGGAGTTGGGAAGAAATAGGATTTAACCTAAACCGTTCAAACCATCCAGCCTGTCCTGAATCCGTCCCGAACCCGTCCAGACGCTGACCCCAAACCGTCCAGGAACCCCCATCCAGCCCAAAAAAGGGATATCCCATGGCTGTCTAGAGTCTCTAGACGGCAGTTTGTTAGAACAGTGATGATAAGATACCAAAATCGTTATGGCATTTCTCTACCGCTCCAAAAGAAATATTGAAGAACATGCTAATAAGCTAGAACTACTGCCATAATAAATATAGTATATGATGATCCAGGAAAATGAACAGAGTGGCAGTTGATTCGAATATCATAATCAAGATAACAAAAGAAGCAAATGCAATGGCCAATAATGCTTGAAATTTGATTACATAAAACTAAAATATATTATATTCACTTAGGAAGTTCAATGCAGTTAATAATGCATGAAATTTGAGTACATAAATATATTATATTCACTTAGGAAGTTCAATGCAGTTCTCAGTATCCCTTCATGTAAAATGCACCACGTGAAAAATAAAGTATGGACTACAAACAAGGAGACCCTTTCAGCAGGCTTTTATACACAATTCCAGAAGTCAATACTCAGATCAATATATACACAAAAAGAAATACCTCAATCAGATATGGAAAGACCCTATCCTCAAAATAGCAAGAAAGATTATGGAAAGAGCTGTTCAATGACAAAACATGCAGCAAACAAAAGAAACTCCAAAAAGGCTTATGGAAAGCGGAGGCAACAACAAATATTATATCCATAAAAAATATCCTAACTACAGAACAAGGTTGACAACTACATGACATACAGAGAACCCAAACTAATGGTAAATGAATCAATAAGATACCTTTTAGAACCACAATTGCAGGGTATTTTCTTTTCCTCTAGTGGGAACTTGTAATTGTAAGTAATTTCTTCTCCTGCAGCTATAGATCGTTTTGCATAAATAAATATCTTCTTCTGTCCATCAACACTTATAACCTTCGTATAGCAATTAGGCTGTATGGCATAAAGTGTAGGATATTAGTGTGTGTATATATATATAAGAAGAAATTCATTGAAACAGACCCACCCACCCACACCAATACTAAAAACCACAAAAGGAGGCAAGTTTGAGCAAAATACCTCACAGGAATGGTTGATGAATCGAGCAATTCCACCACGTTTGGTTGCATCAACCTGCACAGTTTAGTATAAAGTTGAACTTGTCTTTCTACAGGAACATTTCATCTAAAGTACCATATGAATACAGACATTGAAAAGGTGGAAGTATAACATGCCAAAGGTGTGAACTATTGATATCAAGTACAAACCAATATAACGGGCCAATTTTTGGTTGCTTGATTGAAATAACATGATGTAATGATCCTACTCAAATTTGGAGATGGTTATGGATATTCCAAAGAACATTTGTCTACTTCTAAACATATTGTCTAACAAGATGCCAGAAAAAACCTGGTGAAAAGAGGTTATAACATATTCATAAGCTATCTATGCCCAAATATATCATTTCAATAAATAGCAAATTTTAGACAATAGCATGCAAGAAACATACTTCCCCTCGCTTCCCGGCATTACTATGTAATTAGGGGGGAGGGAAGTGGTAAAAGGCAAGCACTAAAAGAGAAATCAAAAGCAACTCGTTCAAAAAGAAAACATACACCATATTATGATAACCTACCAAGTTTGGTCACTTATAATCACTTACCACATAACCATCATCCAATCTGAATAGATAACTGCTGCCAATTCCCATCTTTTCATATTGCCGTTCCCTTATATCAGAGATCTGCATGACCAAGCAGGACATTCTCTCAGCATTAAATTTGACCAGCTAACAAATTCTTGTGAATTTCCGTTTTTGTTTTTGGGTAGGGATTGGGAAAGGAAGAGTATTGATGTCAATCAAAGAAACAAGGCATAAAATATGAAATGACATGTACCCGAGGACGAATCAATTCCCCTACATATTCAATGACAAAATCCTCAGCCTCAATAGGTTCTAGTGCAACAAGACCCCAATCATGAATCTTGCTCCGCTGGAAACGTAGTCGCTTCTTCCGGGCCTGAACATGTGCATAAACCTGAGATTAGATTGTTTAATAAACACTGAAGTTTGATCAAAGTGTTCAATGTTTGCATTACCTTCAATTGAGATGCTTTTAGAAGATCAGCACCATCAGCAGCAGCAAGAAGGCTTCGCACCTTAACCCTGTTAGTTCTAGCAGATATTCCCTTGATATGTGACACTTGAGTTGAATTGATCTCAGCACTCAATCTTTGAACATTAATTACACGACTTCTACTAATACGAGCCCTGTCAGCAGCACTTGCATTTACAGACCATTTATGCCATTCTCTACCATTAATTGAAGATCGAGCACAACCATCAGAGATTGGGCAGGACTTCAACACTTTGATCTTACTTGACTTATTTCCTCTCAGGCTAACTTGGCCATCATCAGTGGCTGGACCCAGACATTTACGAGCCTTGCAGGACTTTTCAGAGGAGTCATCTACCCTTTGCTTCCTCTTCAGTTGTGAGGTCTTATCAGCTGTGCACAAGACAGGAAAGTACAAATGAGCACAGGGTAATATGAGACCTTTGCAGCTAAAACACAAACAGTAACAAAAGAGAAAGGCAAGGTAAGGGGTAAAAGGGAAGACTGGGGATGTATGCAACTGCATCCACCCTATCATGTTTCCCCTCCTCCCATATATAGGCTTTCTATTTGTCATAACTAATGTGTGACAACAATAGTCATCCTGGAGAAGGAGCTTATCAATAGACAAATGAATATCTTAATCACACAGACAAAGGAATAGCAGCCCTAATAAGAATAAAGTGGTATGGTATGTGACATAGCATACACTTTTTCATCTTCTGAGAGTTGCAACTTGAAGTCTGCGTATTTTCAAAATTCACATCAAGTTTAGCATCATTATGATTGTGATCTCCAATCATGATGGATTCAGAGTCTCTTTTGATGGTTGAAAACTTATTGCCAAAAGGTTTTGAACCGATTGAATGTACCTTATCTGAATCATTGAAGAAAAAAAACACACATTGCCTTTAATTTACAGTCTCTACTTTCGGCTAGGCAAGCAAAAATAAAGGGACTACCTTGAGATGAATCTCCCAAATAAAGACATTCTGCAGTTGATTCAAGCAGCCTCTTTTGTAACTTCTTCTTCTTGGATTTATTTAAAGTCCCAACTGAAGTACCAGTCACTTTGTCAGCATCAACCCTGACAGAACAAGAGTCTTCTTTGATGGCTGATACCCTCTTCCCACCATATTTTGTATCAAAAGAATGTACTTTATCTGAATCATTGTAAGAAAGATAAACATGTTACCTGCAACATGCAAACTCTCTACTTTTGGCTTTAGCGAGCAAAAATTTATAAGTGACTACCTTGAAGCGGTTCACCCAAAGAATGATTTTCTGTAGTTGATGTAAGCAGCCTCTTTCGTAACTTCTTTTTCTTAGAATTCAAACTTGTAGTCCCAACTGATGTAGTACTCACATCCTTATTAATGCTGTTCTGTTCATGAAACGTGTCTGTTGACTGAATAATAACCTCAGTGTCCTCCGAAGTAGGGTTCTCAGAAAAGATAACCTTCCTCATTCCCAAATTCTTCCTCCTAATGTAGGTCTGTTTGCTAACAGAAGCAGAGAGCTTTGAAGGGCCTGGTATTTGATTGCTCCTCGTAACTTCAAGCAGATCAGAACAAACTGCTAGTGGTGCTTCATTTACAACATCTCCCTAAGGCATTCGAAAGAAAAAACCCTCAGGAAAGTGCAAAAATGAAATATGAAACTGACACTCCAGAACTAGTACCTCATATCCACATGGTTTCTTTATATTATTCCATGATGAAAGGCACTGATCAATAGTATAATTCTCGAAAAATGACTTCCATTCCTCGAGTACCAGATTATGCAGTTTTTGCCTGCACATTGCCAATGCAATGTACTTCCCTAACTTCAAAATGCGTTTACCAGCAGACTTAGGTCGAAATTTATGAAGATGTGACAGTACATGGCCGCCAAAATTGCTCTCGTATCCAGGGGGAGGTTGTTCCTGAAATCTTTTCTCGTCCACTCTGCAATTGGGGGTTGCACGCAACTTCTCAAAGCCACTACCTAAGAAACTATGGCCAGAATACTTAGATTTGGACGCAAAAGAGTGATGTGGGTGTGACAATGCAGGTTGAGAATCCCGAGCTGTGTCGATACTTCCAGGTGTTTTGCTAGCAGCAATATTTAAACTGGAATGAATTCCAGAACAGTCACCACCAAGGGTATGGGAAATCTGTACCATAGAATTGATGGCAGCCTGTTTCAAACATTGAATCATTTATTAACAAATAAAAAATTCTCAAAAAAAAAATAATCGAGAAACAAAATGTTTTAATGATTATCTACCTTATCACTCTTGTCACTTCCAAACCTATCCACTAACTTCAACACGTCCTCTTCAATAAACGTCTGGAAGTGGTCATTTATTGAAACCTTTGCCGCCATAAAAAGCTGATCTTCTACAAATCTAGTGACAGAATCCTTGTCTATGTAGTTCTCATCTGCACACCCGGGATCTATTTGCTTGGCAACATCTTTGGCTGAAGAGGATGGAGATATCTGATGCTGAAGATTTTCCACCAAAATATGCTGGAAGCCAGGGGGACAGTCAATCTCCTGATCAGAAGAATCTTCTTCCCTCTGTAAAGATACAATCATTAGTGCTCATGAATATATAGAGCACTGATGCCACAACTAGTGAAATAACTAGATCAGCAGGAACTTACAAGACTCTTCTCCGATACTACCTTCTCCAATGCCTTACTCATTTCTGTAGGAGAGGATGTATGTGAATTACCTCCCGACCAGAGCTTACTCCTTCTCCATGAAGTGCTGAAATCTCGGATATGGTCATAAAATACAGCATTCCATAACACATCCATGCAATAATGGGCAAGTGTTTGGCAAACTACTAATTTGACCCCCATGAAATTCTCAATTCCTCCAACAGATTTTAAATTTACACGAGGGCCCTCCGCATGTTTGTTGCTTGGATGTGCATTGTCCAAGATACTGCAGCTTGGTGTTGCCACAATTCTTGGAGAAGAACCATCTATTCCGTTGACAATTTCAGGCTAATAAAAAAATGTGATGAAATATAAAGAAGACATCAGATTGAGGCCCACTGAATGCAGCAAAGACTAAAGGTGATCATACAACTTACATATTTTCCTTTATGATCAACTGAAGAACTTCTGACATCACCCTCTATAGTATCATTCTTTCTTTGTTTATGAGATTTCTTATTAGAAACAAAATCAGTGATAATGTTGCTAAAAACTTCATCAAGCACAAAACGGCGAGCTCCCTTCATAATCCCATTGTGCAGCTGAGAAGAAATGTCCTCAGAGATTTCTGATATAAATTGTGATGACCTGGTAGTTTTACTAAAGTCTGGCAAAGCGGTTGTAGAGGGTGCATCTCTTCTCCAAGAATTGATCAAAGACAAGAAAGTAGAAGGGCTATATTTATTTTCAGCATGATGTATCTGTAAGACATGAAGCAAATATAGTAATGATTATTCCTATGAGTTCACAAAATGAACTAACACAATAAAACAAGACGGGAAGTGGAAATCTAATAAGGTGCTTTGCATAAGCTGTTTAATAAAGAGATTCTATAATGCCACTTAAAACTGTAAAAGAGAATGCCACATATAGCCACTGGATCGAAAAGGCGAAGGAGAGTAAATAAGAGAAGTAGCATCTCACCATTACTGAGCTTTCTAGATAACCATAATGATTCCAACCATAAAGTTCAGCAAGAGAATGTGGTCCATGTTTTACACCATAGGCATCATAAAACACCCAACATTTTTCCTCCCATGAAAGGTACTGCAGTGTAGAGAATTAGAAATAATAAGGAGATCTTCAGATAAAGTGCACAATGAGTCAACTGAACATGCATACCTGCTCTAGGTTCGTTGCAGAAAATACAGTGTTGCTGGTGTTTGTCATTGGAGCATAGGGGCATCCATTTTTGTAGTGATTTGCCTCTGAACCAGATTGAGACATAACCGAACTGTTATGTTCAGAATTCTTAGCCTCAGTTGAAGGACTGACACTATTTAGAGGCAAAGACATGCTTGAAGAACCAAGACTCAAATATGCAAATCCGGTTGCAACATGGTCAGGATACTGCTTAAAAAACTTTAGAGGGACAGCATGCAACAATGAGCCATTCACGACTGGGTATATAGGAAGCTCGGCAGGTAAGTAACCAGTTGACAAGCCTTCATGCAACTGTTCCTGAATATATGGGCCACACATACTACCCTGCTCATTAACATACATCCACCCTGTGACATAACATGAAGGGACATTTCCAACAAAATTTTTGTCTGCATATGAAGCTCCCCCAATACCGGAGTTATGGGAAGCAGAAGGATCGTCACTGCCATTTAATTGGCAAGCCATCTCCAGCCTCAGCTCTGGACCCATGCGTGTTTCAATATCACTAGAAGATGAGGAACTGCGGACAATTTGCCACAACAAAGAAAACGTGTTGTCATAAACTTGTTTACACCTCCAAAATTGGAATGATAAAATCGATCATAAATTGTCAACTGCACCAGAATGAAACATATAATGATAAGGATGAAAAGTACCCAACGGAGCATATTTCATTTGTTGACTCAAAACATGAGATTTCAGCGCAACTGTCTGTACCAGCACATGAACCAACACCCTCATTACAAGAATCTAATATCCTCTGCCTCTTGCAAGGCAAGGAAGAGAAATTACATCTTTCATAAGGACTCTTTCTGGAAACCGTGTCAGCTCCAAAACAGCAGTATGAAGAAGAGACCATAGCTCTTGAAAAGGATCAAAGCTACCTACACATTCCATGAAGTGGACAATTTGAAGCACGGACCAAGAGATCATTCATGAAATTCTTCAGCAAAAATAAATGCACTCAGGTCAGATCAACATGAAAAGAGGAACTGTTTCCTTTCTGAAAGTCCTATACTGCAATTCTGAGCAAAAACAAAAAAAAAAAAAAGGAAAAAGAAACAAAAGGATGAAAGAGGACACTCATCCTTCACAGAGGAGTTATGATAGAGTACAGTTGTAAAAATTCAAAGAACAACAATCAGAAACTTGGAGCACAATATACTACAACGATCCAGCAAAATGAACTTGTGTCTAGCTTCTACAAAAGATCACTAAAATATGTCAGAGATTTCCTGCATAATTTTTAAGTATTCTTCAGGTTAGGTTAGTATTTTTGCAAAGCGAACCAAGACTGACGTTTTCAAAGGACTCTTACACATAGCAAGATAACATATCATCTGCAAGAGGAAAGAAAGAGATCAAATGCCTTTATCATTGATCATTATGTAGGAAGAAGACTAGTGCTCCCTCTCCTATCCAAAGATCGCCTTTAACCGCCTCTTGTAACACAACTAACCTACGTAATCAGAATTCCTTTTCCAAATAAACTCCCAAATCATCGAAATTCGAGGCATTGCAAAAGAAAAAACAGAGATCCGGCGGAAACACATAAAATAAATGCTATCTAAGTTACGATCATGAATTGATATGCGAGCGAGACTCGCAAATAGATCTAAGGAAAAATAACTTACTGGACAAGGCAGAGCCAAGATCCTGCAGCGAATGGTAGGGTATGCAAAGAAGGGGTTTGCGGTGAATCGGCGTAGCGAAGATGCCGTGAAGAAGCTCGCGACACCAGCCTCTATGGAGGAAGAAGCGGCGATGGCTGTTTGCAGAAAGTAATAACATACGGGGAAAGATAACAAACGCTGCGTTTCCCTTTGCTTTGCAACTGAAACGCCAATAGTAATGTGATTGAAAACCTAAGTTAATGCATCAAGTTGTTTTATCCCTATTGTATGCATCATCGGTCATTCAAGTGTTTTTTTAGTAAATTATTGAAACCCACTTTTTATCCATGCTATTTTTCGCTTTAACGGCCTCTTATATTTAAATTTTCATCTAATTAGCTATTATGTTATCCGTGAACAAGTAACTACCTTTTAGTAACACTAATTCAATATAGACACATTATACGGATTTATCTAAATAAATTTTTTATTTTTATATATTACGTCGTGAATATTAATCAATATAAAAAAGGCAAAAATGCTATAAATAGCCCAACCTTTATAAAAGTTGCGGTTGGTAGCACAACCTTTCAAAATTGCGGTAAAAAACACATACTTTGGGGGGCGTTATAATTGTGCTAGGTGGATGCTGAGATGGAAAAAAATTATGATTATTTGACATTTTTATAAAACAAAATAAACTAAATAGATTAAATGGGGATTAAGAATTTAGAAAATAAAAACAAAACACTAAATTCAGCCCTCTTTTTAACCGTGTAACAAATCCCTCTTTTTAACGAATAACCCTAGCCCTAATATATTCTCACAGCCACGATTGGAGAGAAGAAATACGTTCCTCCCATCAATCTGGAGTCCATGTGTGGTGGTGGTGTACTTGGTGGATGGTCCTCGTGAATTTCATTATTCCACCCTACCAGGTAAGCACCTAAGTAGTTTTAGTGTTTGTTTTTTGTGTAGTTCGTGATTGTGTTTGTCTTCTTCTTAAGTGGTGGTCCTGTTGAGGACTTTGATTAAAACACATCTCTTTGCTTGATGATGTAATTGTAGTACTTTACATTTGTTTATTAAGATTATTTATTGTATTTGTTGTTTTAATAGGAAACATGTTTCCGAGCTTCACAATAAAGGTGCATCACAAAGGATTCTTGAAAACTTCCCCAATGGTTGAATATGTTGAAGGCCAATTGCACGAGTTTCATCACATTGATCTTGATTATTTATCGTATTTTGATATGATTGCTATGATGAATGATGAGGTTAAGAAGTGTGGATTTACTAATGTTGATGTTATGTACTATAGTTGTCTTGGTCAAGTCCATACTAATCTAATGATGAAGATTGATTGAGATGATGATGATGTAACCGCAATGGCTGACCATGCATTGACAATTGGCGAGGTGGATGTTTACATTGTACATGTAGTGGCAGAAACACATTTGGAGTACGACTGTGATTCATTGCCATCTCAAGGTCCTTGTATAGAAGAAAAAATTGTTCAGAGTTCTATTGGATCAAATTCGGACGAGGAATGGTTGGTCAATAGAAGGAAATTGAAAGAACGCATAAATGAAGAACAAGAACTTGCTAATGTGGAATTTGATTCCCCGGATGAAGAAAAATCAAGATCATCTGATGAGTATTGTGACAGCATATCTGATCTCAATGATGAAGAATTTGTTAGGGAGAGGAAAGGAAAAAAAAATAAAGTATATGTTAATGCACCCGTGAGCACAGATTTCAGCCAGTGGAAATGGGCTTTGGGCATGAAGTTTGCTTTTGTTGAATTTTTTGAGGAAGCATTTACTAGATATGCTATTGATCTCGGCTATTGTATTAGTTGGTGTAGGAATAACCACATGAATAAATTAGAAGCTAAATGTTTGTATGGTTGTTCTTGGAGGATATATGCATCATGGGATGGCAAAAGAGAATCATTTGTAGTCAAGATCTTAAATGATGTACACACATATAGTAGAGAAGAGTACAAAAGCATTCAAGTGAAACCGTTGTTCTTAGCTAATGAGTTTATTGCACATTACAAGAGGGATCCACATTGGAAATCTAAATACTTGAAGAAACTAGTTAAAGAGAAGTATGGGGTTCGTTTGTCCAAATTCCAATGTTGTAGAGTGAAGCATGCAGCCCATAAGATTTTGTATGATTCACTTGAAGAACACTATATGGCTTTGGGTTCCTACATTGATGAGTTGAAGAGAGTTGATTCTAAGACTACAATTGTTTTGCTCACCGATGAAAATTCCATACCAAGAAATCCGGATATATTTAAGAGAATGTTTGTAGGTTTTCATGGTCTTGAAGAGGGTTTTGCAAGGGAATGTAGGCCAATTTTATTTCTTGATGGTTGTTTCTTGAAGACCTTTCTCGGAGGAATGCTTTTATCTACAACTGGAAGGGATGGAAACAACCAAATATTTCTTGTGGCATGGGTAGTTGTGGAGGCTGATAATAGTTCTTCATGACATACTAGGCTTCGGTGGCGCACCATTATATCAGATCAACAAAAGGTATAGTTCTAGTGATTTAAATTTGTTATTTTTTTCATATAATCTACAATATTGTAATAAAAGTCTTATTATTTTGTGTAGGGTATTGTGAATGTTGTAAGAGAGCAATTCCCTTTAGTGGAACACATAAATTGTGCTAGGCATATATATATGAATTGGAGTAAAAAACACAAAGGGCAAGGATTGAGATATGCATTTTGGAAAGCAGTAAGAGCTTATACAAATGCAGATTTCGATCATGCACTAGAAGAGATGAGTGTTTTAAGTACCAAGATTTTGGAAGATTTCATAAGTCAAGGGCCCAAGAGTTTCTGCAGAAGTAAGGTGAGGACCTTGAGCAAAATAGAGGTGATTGTTAGCAACATTGCAAAGACATTCAATGGGTATGTTATGCAAGCAAGATCCGAGCCTCTTATTGACATGATGGAAGGTATAAGAATGCTTGCCATGAAAAGGATATTCACTAATAGAATGAAACTGAATGCCAACAAAGACTCTGTTTGCCCAAGGATAAGGAAGATTTTGAAATAGGAAACAAAATTGGGCAGGAATTGTGATGTTACTCGAGCTGACAACTTTGAGTTTCAAGTTGTACATGGAACAAATTTGTTAAGTGTGAACTTAGTAGAGAGAACTTGTACATGCAGAGCATGGGATTTGTTTGGGGTTCCTTGTTGTCATGCTATTGCTTGTACTAATCGGTTGAAGCTACCAATTGGCAATTATGTGCTTGATTGGTTCAAAAAGTATAAGTATGCCTTGGCTTATGGATGCTCTATCAAAGCTGTCAACGACCAACAACATTGGAAGCAAGTGGTTTATCCATTACTTCCCCCACAAATCAAAATTGGTGCTAGAAGGCCTAAGATGAACAAAAGAAAGGATCCAAGAGAGAGACTTGACAAGCCGGGAAAGCTAACAAGACATGGAATAAATATGACATGCCAAAACTGTAATAACAAGAGAACTTTTCCCACAAACGGTTTTGTTTTAACATCAAAACTTACTAATCAACCGGTAAGTATTCGACAAAAAATGTATTTGTGTTTATCATCTCAATATTCCTATTTTCAAAGCAATTTATTTTTTACAGGTGAGATCTAGAGGGAGGCCTAAAAAGGGCAATAGCTCCCAACAGAGGCCATCTAGGCCAAGAAGTAGACCTAGGAAGGTTCTAACCAACTTATGTCCATGAATGAAAGACTTCCTTCAGGGATGGGTGTGTATTTTGATCCAAGAAGTTCAGACATTCATATAAGTGTGAGTAATTATATTTTGAATCCATTATTTATTAGCTCAAGATTTCACCAAGTTTACTAATACTATTTAATTCTTATTGAAATTACAATTACAACATAGACAACATGGGGCATGTGTTATCTCAACTACTCAAGATGCACCATTTGTTTTGCCTTTTCAACCATGAAGTCTTTAAGCTTTGGAGTAGTCTTTTTTTGTTGCTTTAGTGATCTCAAAGCTGTAAACTTGATGTAATAAGTGAATTTGAAGTCATAAGTTTTAGCTTATGAATATTTTGTCACTTACCAGTTTGTGATTGTGAACTTGTCATCATAAGTTTCATCTTATGAATTTTTGTCAAAAAGTTCAAACATTTATATATATGTGAGCTTGCTATCATATTTTCTACAACACTTGCTGTCATATTTGTTGTCACAAAAGTCATTTGATGTCAGATGTTGATCTTGGTAATTTTTTTTTCTCACTATCCACCAATAACTGCTACTTTTTTTGTCATGTAAGGCAATTGCTGTCATATTTTATTGTCACAGAGGCCATTTGCTTGCTAAAATCTGAGAAAGGATATTTGTTGAATGGATTATTTCACACTATACTTTCATCAAGTGATAAAGAACCATTCAAGAAAAAAATATGTCCCATTGAAAGTAGTAGTCTGTTGTCAAACATGAAACAAAGTCTATAAAAATGTGTTGAATGGATTATTATACTTTATGTGGTTTGCATCTAACCAAACAGAGTCTATAAAAATGCCTTTGCTGTCAAACATGAAAGTAGTAGCTTGCTGTCATCAAGAAAAGGAGGCTTGCAGTCAAAACTTGCTGAGAAAGTGTAATAGCTAGGATTTCCGAATTCTAATTAATGTTGATTAACTTAATCGTTAATAGTAATTGACATATAACTTGCGAAGATTTCCCAAGTGATGAGTATGAGTCCCACCGTTATGTTCCTCGCGTAATTTTGGACGTTTGGGGAAATTTTTACTTTTTCCCCCGGGTAATTATTTTTACCCTCCGGTGTTATTTGGAGCATTTGGGAGCTCCAATTAATAAAAATGCAGTTGAGAGAAATGATCAGGACATCGGATATGTCTTAGATATAAAATAACATGGAGAGGCAAAACGGCCAAAAGAGTCGCTATTTCGTTTCTTAACGGCTAAGAAAGACGGCTTAGGAATACACGTTTTCCGAGGTAGTTGTGTAATAATTATCCCTACAATATTCCAGATTTAATGTTCCAATCTCGAGAAGTTTGGAGAAAGAGGTTCGACCCGCCTTTGGATCGGTTAAAGGATAATTATCGACTTTACTAAAGGATAATTATCGTCTTCACTATAAATAGCGGAAAATCCTTTATTAATTCATTTCCTTTCACGTTTTCTCGTAAAAGCTCTGATTTCTCTCAACCTTCAAACTCAGATCTACTCTCCGTTTCTAATCCGATTTCAATTCCGTTTGAGTTTCTGGATTCCTCTCTTCATTCTCTTCATAACGGTACCGAGTTTCTGCATTTCCGAGTATATGGAGGGCTGGTCGAGCATATATGTCACCAGGACGGTTCCGTCGTTCAGATTCCGATGAATTTGATGCTGTCCATGCGTAGCCTGCATCGTTGTGATTCCGAATCTTCTTTCAAATTGTCAATCGGGTTAGTAACGAATAAGTTATGAATTTATTCGTTTTCCGTACTGCGATTTGGCCTAAATTGACTTTAGGCTTGTCAAATAGGACAATTAGAAATTCCATTATGGTCTTTATATTATTCTGGTGATTATGGGTTCTTGTTTGATGAAATCTGATGACAGGAGGTTTAGAAATTGCCTGCGGGCAAAACGTTATTCTGGCGAAATCTAATTAATTAGTTAAAGGTTAATTAATTAAATTAGGATTAAAATTGAGATTGAGGAATGTTGATTAGATACTACCTTGAGATTTGAGGAATTATGAGTTATGCTGAGATATTGAGGTTTAGTTGGTTGTGAGGCTCATAGATTGAGTATGATCCTTATGGATCCCTTTGGGTCTAGGTGTGACCCCTTTGATAAATAGAGGTTGATATATCTCTTTATGCCTTTTTATAGGCCATGTTGTCCCTCCAGTGTAGAGGTGATCGTGGTTGAGTTTGTACGAGGTTGAGGTAAGTCCGTAGGACTTACTTAGCTACCATCCCTATATTGGGTGTTTGCATGAGTGGTGTGTGCTTTATATGTTTGCTATGATAGCATGAGTTGTCGTTTTTATCGACCTATGTTCTATTGACTGCCCCACTACGTGGCTGTGATAACCTTTCCCTTTCATCCCGCCGTGGAGTCTGGGAGGTTCTCTGATGTCAGGCCAGACTGGTTTACAGGAAGGGCGCAATCCACTCCCATATGGTACACGGATTGTGTGACCGATACTCGTACAGCTGGACATTGTACTCAGAGGCGGGGATGTATCGGTCCTCGTGTCACATACTTTCATCTATCTATATACATATACGGTTTTTGAGTGAAGGGTTATTATATAAAGATAATAAATGGGTAAATGTGTGATAGCATGCTGATGTGTTTATCTTCCATGATTGTGTTTGTGCTTATGCAATACCTTATATATGTATGGTTAGCTAACGGTTTCATACCGTGTTGTAGATGTTTACAGGTTAGGCGCTGCTGAGTGATTTGGCAGGGTGACAGGCCGAGGACTCTCGTACATTAGGTGGTTGGTTTGGGTTTGTTGTGTTCCCCTCCTTCGTGAGGATGTTCTTTTGTACCTCCTATGTGAGGATGTCGTTATATACTCGGCTATGTTGTTGTTTGCTTTGGGTTGTACAATTTATACTGTTTTATGTATTTGTTTTATATCTGTCAGTGCCATGTTGTAAGGTCCAGTGAACTTGTTGTCAGGCTAGGGTCAGGATCCATTGTGAGATCCTAGCCCAATGTGACATCCCGAGTCCCGCGGATTCGGGGTGTTACAGAGTTGGTATCAGAGCCCAGGTTGACAACAATGGCACTTGCTACCTGCAATAAGGTCTGATAGGTAAAATAAACAGAGCCCACATGGGATCTGACGTTTTCAAAGGTTTTGGTTTTAAGTGTGGTTTTGGGATAGAATGTACGAGAAGTCGTCACCTCTGCCATGGATCTCTGCAGCGTAGATATGTATATATATCTGTGTGTACTATGGATTATGTGGATGTATTATATACATATCGATACCTATGGCATATATATAGCCTTATAAGATTAGGTGCGTATATCCTACAGATGACTCAGACTAGAGTAGTATCTGTAGTGAGATGAGGTAGGGGTACACCCCCCCTCTTCTTCCAGTGGTGATAAGTTAGGGACCAGTTTCCGCTGTTGTTTCGCCTATGGCAGAGAACGAGTTTGAAGAGGCTGATCGTGTCTCCATGAGTAGATCCGAGTTTCAAGAATATATGTAACAAGTATATGAAGCGGTGATAGCAGGTAGATCGACACCAGATTTACCAACAATTGTGAGATCAACTGAAGCTTTTGGATCCGGAAAGAAGCAATGGACTGAATCAGCTACTGGAGAAGCAAAGATGATGAATGGGGAACCAAGTCCGATATCAGGACAATCTAGTGATCCTTTGGCCATGAAGATGACTGGCAAGGAACTATAGTGTTTTAATTGCGTGGAAGTTGGGACACTGGCGAGCTGTGTGCCCAAAGGCTCCCATCATATGCTTTACGTGTGGTAAAGCAGGGCATAGAGCGAAGTTTTGTCGACAGGGCAAGGCATTGCCTTTACAGGTTCCCTTCAAGAGTGAGATCATTCCAGGTGGACGACGAAGGTCGAGTTACCCTTCAGTTGCACAGGTTGCAAGGATGGGATGATTATGTTTCAGTTGTGGCTATCTAGATCATTTGCGTTCTGTGTGCCCTTTGGCACTGATAGCTTGTTTCACTTGTGGTGAGCTAGGCCATCTGGCCCTTTCTGTCAGCACGGTGGTGTTTCTTCCCAGCAAGACCTTCCTCTTTCCGGTGTAGAAAGAGTGGAAGTGGAGGCTATAGTAATGACCTCAGTGATACCTGAGGAGCATGGATCTGACCTTGAGTGATGATATGTAGTGGAGCTACGAGTGTTAGCTGTTATAGGTACCATTCTCGTTAATGGTTTACCTGGTGGAGTTTTGCTTGTTGTGAGTTCTATGCACTTCATGTCTTTCGATGCATGCGTTAATGGTTGACTTTTTGTATATAGTAGAAGGTGGATTTTCCTTTACAGGATTACCTTTTTGGGTCTGAGATACCCGTGAGATGCGTGTTTGTTCCCTTATTCAGGGACCCGTGTATGGTTGCAGACTTCTTTGTCATGTCGTAGGTGCATGAGGAAGTCATTATGTGTATGGTTTGGATGAATAGATATCATGTGGTGTTAGCTTTTAATAGTAAGACTATTATAGTCTTTACTGAGTTGAGTTAAATAGAGGTCTTCTGAGGTTAAGACCTTTGAAGAAACGGGTTTGTCATCAGGACTGTACGAGCAGGGCGCTGATAGCACAAGGATGTGACGCCTTCTAGTGTTATACCATGAAGGAGCGAGATAGTCCAACATTGGAAGGTATTCCAGCTGTTTATGAGTTTATAGACGTGTTAGTGAACCGTCTAGCTGCCACCTCAGCGGAGTGTGGACATTGTTATCAAGTTGAAGTATGATACAAGATTGAATGGGAAAGCCACACTATACAGTGCTTGTTGAGATATTGTACTGATAACTTGAAAAGTTGACTGAAACGGACTTCTTTTACCCTAGTGGGTTCCATGTTCCGTATTGACAACCTGATAAGTTAGCTTCAAGAAGCAATTGTGTTTTCATGATTCCTTTGTACTCAAGATATCACTAGTCATGAATGAGAGAGCAACATGTGTATGAGATAGCATCCCATACCCGTTATGGACACTACGAGTTTGTAGTGATGTCATTTGGGTTGACGAATGTTTTAGTAGTTTTTATGGAGTTGATGAATAGTATCTTCATCGACTTCCTTGATTAGTTGGTGGTGGACTCCATGGATGACATGTCGGTATACTCTCATAGCAGAGAATAGTAGACCGATTGTTTGAGGACCGTTCTACAGATTTCAAGAGATAGAGGGTTGTATGCTACGCTCTCTAAGTGTAAGTTAAGATGCAGTGGTAGCCTTTTTAGGCCATGTTGTCTCCACCAGTGGGATCATGGTTGACCTGGCGAGAATTAAGTATGTTGTAACATGGGAGATACTAATGAACATTAAGGAATACGTAGTTTTCTCGGCTCAACCGATTGCTACCAATGCTTTGACGAAGGATTTTATATGATTATGTATTCATTTGCGAGTCTTTTGAGAAGACCACCATAACTGCGTGATGAAAGCAGTATGTCTATGTTCTGAAGAGTTGAGGAGGCATTTGACCTCTGCTTCCATTCTGTTGTAGTTAGAAGATTTTTGGGATCCCGTGATTTACGGTGATACATCCCAGCTAAGTCTGAGATGTGTATTATGTAACACCCCGAATCCGCGGGACTCGGAATGTCACATTGGGCTAGGATCTCACAATGGATCCTGACCCTAGCCTGACAACAAGTTCACTGGACCTTACAACATGACACTGACAGATATGAAAACAAATACATAAAACTGTATAAACTGTACATCCCAAAAGGTAAGACCACATAGCCGAGTACAAACATCACACCTCACGCAGGAGGTAACAAAAGACTAACCTCACACAGGAGGGAAAAGATAAACAAACCCAAAAACCCACAACAACCTATGTACGAGACGTCCTCGGCCTGCCACCCTGCTAGATCACTCAGCAGCATGCCTATCCTGTAGGGCATCTACAACATGGTAATAACCATTAGCTATCCATACACATATATAGAGTAATGCATAAGCACAATCACACATAGGGAAAGATAAACATATCAGCATGCTTTCACTCATTTACCCATTTATTCATCTCAATATAATGGTCATTCACTCAAATCGTATAGATATAATATATATGAAACTAGGTGACACGAGGACCGATACATCCTCGCCTCTGAGCCTGCTAGCCAGCCGTACTAGTATCGGTCACACAATCCGTGTACCCTATGGGAGTGGATTGCGCCCTTCCTGTAAACCGGTCTGGCCTGACATCAGAGAACCTCC
>BSUD01000002.1:106990088-107001743 GCA_033239045.1 Fagopyrum esculentum
AGCTGGACATTGTACTCAGAGGCGGGGATGTATCGGTCCTCGTGTCACATACTTTCATCTATCTATATACATATACGGTTTTTGAGTGAAGGGTTATTATATAAAGATAATAAATGGGTAAATGTGTGATA
Source organism: Fagopyrum esculentum (assembly GCA_033239045.1). Classification (NCBI taxonomy): domain Eukaryota; kingdom Viridiplantae; phylum Streptophyta; class Magnoliopsida; order Caryophyllales; family Polygonaceae; genus Fagopyrum; species Fagopyrum esculentum. Next base: position 106,990,220 of record BSUD01000002.1, read on the forward strand.
GCATGCTGATGTGTTTATCTTCCATGATTGTGTTTGTGCTTATGCAATACCTTATATATGTATGGTTAGCTAACGGTTTCATACCGTGTTGTAGATGTTTACAGGTTAGGCGCTGCTGAGTGATTTGGCAGGGTGACAGGCCGAGGACTCTCGTACATTAGGTGGTTGGTTTGGGTTTGTTGTGTTCCCCTCCTTCGTGAGGATGTTCTTTTGTACCTCCTATGTGAGGATGTCGTTATATACTCGGCTATGTTGTTGTTTGCTTTGGGTTGTACAATTTATACTGTTTTATGTATTTGTTTTATATCTGTCAGTGCCATGTTGTAAGGTCCAGTGAACTTGTTGTCAGGCTAGGGTCAGGATCCATTGTGAGATCCTAGCCCAATGTGACATCCCGAGTCCCGCGGATTCGGGGTGTTACAGAGTTGGTATCAGAGCCCAGGTTGACAACAATGGCACTTGCTACCTGCAATAAGGTCTGATAGGTAAAATAAACAGAGCCCACATGGGATCTGACGTTTTCAAAGGTTTTGGTTTTAAGTGTGGTTTTGGGATAGAATGTACGAGAAGTCGTCACCTCTGCCATGGATCTCTGCAGCGTAGATATGTATATATATCTGTGTGTACTATGGATTATGTGGATGTATTATATACATATCGATACCTATGGCATATATATAGCCTTATAAGATTAGGTGCGTATATCCTACAGATGACTCAGACTAGAGTAGTATCTGTAGTGAGATGAGGTAGGGGTACACCCCCCCTCTTCTTCCAGTGGTGATAAGTTAGGGACCAGTTTCCGCTGTTGTTTCGCCTATGGCAGAGAACGAGTTTGAAGAGGCTGATCGTGTCTCCATGAGTAGATCCGAGTTTCAAGAATATATGTAACAAGTATATGAAGCGGTGATAGCAGGTAGATCGACACCAGATTTACCAACAATTGTGAGATCAACTGAAGCTTTTGGATCCGGAAAGAAGCAATGGACTGAATCAGCTACTGGAGAAGCAAAGATGATGAATGGGGAACCAAGTCCGATATCAGGACAATCTAGTGATCCTTTGGCCATGAAGATGACTGGCAAGGAACTATAGTGTTTTAATTGCGTGGAAGTTGGGACACTGGCGAGCTGTGTGCCCAAAGGCTCCCATCATATGCTTTACGTGTGGTAAAGCAGGGCATAGAGCGAAGTTTTGTCGACAGGGCAAGGCATTGCCTTTACAGGTTCCCTTCAAGAGTGAGATCATTCCAGGTGGACGACGAAGGTCGAGTTACCCTTCAGTTGCACAGGTTGCAAGGATGGGATGATTATGTTTCAGTTGTGGCTATCTAGATCATTTGCGTTCTGTGTGCCCTTTGGCACTGATAGCTTGTTTCACTTGTGGTGAGCTAGGCCATCTGGCCCTTTCTGTCAGCACGGTGGTGTTTCTTCCCAGCAAGACCTTCCTCTTTCCGGTGTAGAAAGAGTGGAAGTGGAGGCTATAGTAATGACCTCAGTGATACCTGAGGAGCATGGATCTGACCTTGAGTGATGATATGTAGTGGAGCTACGAGTGTTAGCTGTTATAGGTACCATTCTCGTTAATGGTTTACCTGGTGGAGTTTTGCTTGTTGTGAGTTCTATGCACTTCATGTCTTTCGATGCATGCGTTAATGGTTGACTTTTTGTATATAGTAGAAGGTGGATTTTCCTTTACAGGATTACCTTTTTGGGTCTGAGATACCCGTGAGATGCGTGTTTGTTCCCTTATTCAGGGACCCGTGTATGGTTGCAGACTTCTTTGTCATGTCGTAGGTGCATGAGGAAGTCATTATGTGTATGGTTTGGATGAATAGATATCATGTGGTGTTAGCTTTTAATAGTAAGACTATTATAGTCTTTACTGAGTTGAGTTAAATAGAGGTCTTCTGAGGTTAAGACCTTTGAAGAAACGGGTTTGTCATCAGGACTGTACGAGCAGGGCGCTGATAGCACAAGGATGTGACGCCTTCTAGTGTTATACCATGAAGGAGCGAGATAGTCCAACATTGGAAGGTATTCCAGCTGTTTATGAGTTTATAGACGTGTTAGTGAACCGTCTAGCTGCCACCTCAGCGGAGTGTGGACATTGTTATCAAGTTGAAGTATGATACAAGATTGAATGGGAAAGCCACACTATACAGTGCTTGTTGAGATATTGTACTGATAACTTGAAAAGTTGACTGAAACGGACTTCTTTTACCCTAGTGGGTTCCATGTTCCGTATTGACAACCTGATAAGTTAGCTTCAAGAAGCAATTGTGTTTTCATGATTCCTTTGTACTCAAGATATCACTAGTCATGAATGAGAGAGCAACATGTGTATGAGATAGCATCCCATACCCGTTATGGACACTACGAGTTTGTAGTGATGTCATTTGGGTTGACGAATGTTTTAGTAGTTTTTATGGAGTTGATGAATAGTATCTTCATCGACTTCCTTGATTAGTTGGTGGTGGACTCCATGGATGACATGTCGGTATACTCTCATAGCAGAGAATAGTAGACCGATTGTTTGAGGACCGTTCTACAGATTTCAAGAGATAGAGGGTTGTATGCTACGCTCTCTAAGTGTAAGTTAAGATGCAGTGGTAGCCTTTTTAGGCCATGTTGTCTCCACCAGTGGGATCATGGTTGACCTGGCGAGAATTAAGTATGTTGTAACATGGGAGATACTAATGAACATTAAGGAATACGTAGTTTTCTCGGCTCAACCGATTGCTACCAATGCTTTGACGAAGGATTTTATATGATTATGTATTCATTTGCGAGTCTTTTGAGAAGACCACCATAACTGCGTGATGAAAGCAGTATGTCTATGTTCTGAAGAGTTGAGGAGGCATTTGACCTCTGCTTCCATTCTGTTGTAGTTAGAAGATTTTTGGGATCCCGTGATTTACGGTGATACATCCCAGCTAAGTCTGAGATGTGTATTATGTAACACCCCGAATCCGCGGGACTCGGAATGTCACATTGGGCTAGGATCTCACAATGGATCCTGACCCTAGCCTGACAACAAGTTCACTGGACCTTACAACATGACACTGACAGATATGAAAACAAATACATAAAACTGTATAAACTGTACATCCCAAAAGGTAAGACCACATAGCCGAGTACAAACATCACACCTCACGCAGGAGGTAACAAAAGACTAACCTCACACAGGAGGGAAAAGATAAACAAACCCAAAAACCCACAACAACCTATGTACGAGACGTCCTCGGCCTGCCACCCTGCTAGATCACTCAGCAGCATGCCTATCCTGTAGGGCATCTACAACATGGTAATAACCATTAGCTATCCATACACATATATAGAGTAATGCATAAGCACAATCACACATAGGGAAAGATAAACATATCAGCATGCTTTCACTCATTTACCCATTTATTCATCTCAATATAATGGTCATTCACTCAAATCGTATAGATATAATATATATGAAACTAGGTGACACGAGGACCGATACATCCTCGCCTCTGAGCCTGCTAGCCAGCCGTACTAGTATCGGTCACACAATCCGTGTACCCTATGGGAGTGGATTGCGCCCTTCCTGTAAACCGGTCTGGCCTGACATCAGAGAACCTCCCAGACTCCTCGGCGGGATGAAAGGGAAAGGTTATCACAGCCACGCAGTGGGGCAATCAATAAAACATAGGTCGGTGAATACGACATAACATGCTATCATAGCACACATATAAAGCACACACCACTCATGCAAACACCCAATATAAGGATGGTAGCTAAGTAAGTCCTACGGACTTACCTCAACCTCGTATAAAGCTCAACCACAATTGGATCACCTCAACACTGGAGGAACAACACAGCCTATAGACAAGGCATAAAGAGATGTCACATCTCTTATCAAACAAAGGGTCACACCTAGACCCAAAGGGATCCATAGGGATCATATACATCCTATAACCTCGAATAACATGCTAAACCTAGAAGCCACATCAAGGCATAAATCTAACTCATGATATCATCACCAATAAAATCCCATAATTACCAGAATAATGAAACGAGCATAAATGGAAATTCCAATTATCCATTTTAACCAACTTAAGGCTAAATTATACTAACCCGCAATACAGAAAACGAATAAATTCATAACTTATTCGTTACTAACCCGATATACGAACCGGAAGAAGATCCAGACTCCTAGCGATACGGGGAGTAAGAGCGCGGTATAAAATCTTACATTTGACGACTTGCGGTGGTCCGTCGGCGCTCCGATAGCGGTAAACGGAAGCTTTACCAAAAAGCTAACAAACGGAAAATAGATTTGTACCACGATGTAGAGGACAAGATAAGGGACTCGATGGTACAAACGGATCTGAAAAAGGATGAACGAAGATTGATTTGTGGTGGATTGAAAGAACTCCGTACGTTTGCTCGGTTTCGCTCAGTGAAAATGAAGAAGACGATGGAGATACAATTGCAAATATGGAGATATATATCTTCTGACGCCCACTTACTCTCATATATATATATATTATATATTTACATATATGTTATGAATGCAATTCAACCGCCTCTCTTCACTTCTGTACTTATATACATATAAATATTATATATATAAAAGAAATAATATTATATATATAATGCTTAATCACATTATTTAATTGAAAAGCGGGTATATTTTCTGATCTCTAAACTTTACCAAATTGGAATATCAAATCCGGAATATTATCGTGATGATTAATTCACAACTATCTCGAAAAATGGACTTTCCTAAACCACATTTCTTAACCGCTAAGAATCGGGTTAGCGACTCTTCTGTCCGTTACGTCTTTATATATTATTTCACATTTAGGACATCTCCGATGTTCCGATCATTTCTCTCAACTGCAACTTTAATTATTGGAGCTCTCAAATACTCCAATTAACACCGGTTGTTACATATTACTACATAGGAGTAGGGTTATTGATATGTGTGTTTACAGCTGAGAACGTATGATGAGAACTACACGACTCATGATTTAAAGTTAGTAGTGGTAGTTCAAGCCTTTAAGTTTTGAAGACCGTACCGGTGTGATCTTCATGTCAGATTTCTATAGTTCATAGAAATCTAAAGTATATTTTATGCAACAGGGGTTGAATAACCGCCAGTATTAAGAGCTTAAGTTGATCAAGACTTTGACTTGAAGATTTCATATCATTCAGAGAAGTTGAATGTTGTCGCCGATAACTTGAATGGAAAGACGCTCCAAGAGAAGATGATTGTGAGACTGATAGTTCAACCTCAGCTTCAAAGAGATCTAGCTTGGCTAGAGTGGACAATCAGTTCCTTGATAAGGATACCCATTTATACCTCAGAGGTTCTACCTGGTCTGTTGGATGAGGTCCAACAGAAGTAGGAGACCTGCCGGGCCTTGACAAGGTTTATAGAAAGGATGTCTCGTATTGAGGCACCATAGTTCTCCATAGGAGTAGATGGACTGATGAAGAGTCATGACCGCTTTTGTGTTCCTGCTGATGCAGATGGAGACAAAATATTACGTATACCCATTGTACGCCTTATTCAGTACATTCAGGTACGAGTAAGATGTACCACGAGTATTTCCGATCTAGAGATAAGCCCCCACCCACTACCAGTGCAGTAGTAGAATTTGGGAGGACATCTTTATGGACTTTGTTATGGGATTGTGACCCTGTAGAAGATTGATGTTATTTGGATTGTTGGTAACAGATTAATGAAACCGGCACGTTTCATTTCTATCAAAAGGACGTGGCTAGTGAATGAATTGGTTGAGGAGTACACTAGACAAATAGTGAGACTCCATGGTATACCGAGAACGATCATTTCTGATCGAGATGGATGTTTTTACTTTGAGATTGTGGGCAGCAGATTCAGACTGCTTTGGGGACAAGTATGTACCTCATGACTACACTTCACCCCCTGACAAATGCTTAGTTAGAGAGGATCATCTAGATCTTAAAGATCTATTATAAGTTGTAAGTTGAATGGGAAACGTGGAGGGTTATATTACCTTCCATTAATGAGTTTATTATATAACAATGAAGGACGTGCATCTTTCTGGGATGGCCCTATGAGGCAATATATATAGACATTTATGTCGTATATCCTTATACTAGAAGTGATCTAGCAGTAGTAGTGGAATAACACTTGACCAGATTCAGGATTTTATAGTTCAAGTAACGTTGATTGAAGGAAGAATGCTGGCTGTACAGAGTCGCCAAATATTATATGTAGACAAGAGGCATTAACCTCTAAAGTTCAAGCGAGAGTTCATGTGCGGCTGTAAGTATCTCAGCTGCGAGACGTTAGACGTTTTAATATGGAAAGGAAACTGAGTTTCCAATATGATGGTTTATTTGAGATCGACTAGTACTGAGAAGGTAGCATGATGTTTAGCTTTGCCTATGAGATTAGAGGATATCCACCCAGTGTTTCATATGTCTCAACTGAAGAAGTATATACCAGACTCGAGACACCTTGTGAATTACGATGATTGATGGTTGAGTCCAACCACACTTTTGTTGAGCATTCGATTACATTCTTGGAATGAGATATGAAACGCTTGCATTCAAAAGACATTCCCATATTGAGGATATGATGGTTGAGATGAAGACCTGAAGAGGCCATGTGAGAGACTGAGGATAGTGCCCTGAGGGACTATCCAGAGTATATGTTAGGACATACTCATTTGTGGGAGCACGAGTATATCTTAGTGCTATCTTGATGAATGTTGTGCTTATGTGCTTATGTGCTTATATGTCTTGATGTGTTATTCTATGCTAGTTGTGATGTGATTTATGATCTTAGTAGATCTTGATGTGCTAGCGTGATGTATGCTATAGCTGGAGATGATTACTTCCTCCACGTTATGATTATATTTATAGCTGGAGATGGTTCTTTCCTCCATGCTATTTGAGTGGGATTAGGATTTAGCTGGAGATGGTTCTTTCCTCCATGCTACCTTGATGGACATAGTTCAGTGGAGATGTGATTCCTCCATGCGATATATATGTTTATGGGTTGGCTAGAGACGTATTTCCTCTATGCATGTGATATGTTTTGGCTAGAGATGTGCTTCCTCTATGCCTTGTGATGTGGTATGGCGAGAGACGTGATTCCTCTACGCCTGTGGGTAGCGTTATGGCCCTGTTTCCTGGAGTGATGATTCCTCCATGTTTATACTTGAGGTTATAGATTGTTATAGGTTGTGATCTTTTGAACGGAGATGTGATACCTCCGATAGAAAGAGTGAGAGTTATACCTCGGCGTATGGGTCCGAGAGGATTTGGGAATTGTTCAAGTTTCGGGACGAAACTTTTTTTTAGGGGTGTGTGATGTAATAGCTAGGATTTCCGAATTCTAATTAATGTTGATTAACTTAATCGTTAATAGTAATTGACATATAACTTGCGAAGATTTCCCAAGTGATGAGTATGAGTCCCACCGTTATGTTCCTCGCGTAATTTTGGACGTTTGGGAAAATTTTTACTTTTTCCCCCGGGTAATTATTTTTACCCTCCGGTGTTATTTGGAGCATTTGGGAGCTCCAATTAATAAAAATGCAGTTGAGAGAAATGATCAGGACATCGGATATGTCTTAGATATGAAATAACATGAAGAGGCAAAACGGCCAAAAGAGTTGCTATTTCGTTTCTTAACGGCTAAGAAAGACGGCTCAGGAATACACGTTTTCCGAGGTAGTTGTGTAATAATTATCCCTACAATATTCCAGATTTAATGTTCCAATCTCGAGAAGTTTGGAGAAAGAGGTTCGACCCGCCTTTGGATCGGTTAAAGGATAATTATCGACTTTACTAAAGGATAATTATCGTCTTCACTATAAATAGCGGAAAATCCTTTATTAATTCATTTCCTTTCACGTTTTCTCGTAAAAGCTCTGATTTCTCTCAACCTTCAAACTCAGATCTACTCTCCGTTTCTAATCCGATTTCAATTCCGTTTGAGTTTCTGGATTCCTCTCTTCATTCTCTTCATAACGGTACCGAGTTTCTGCATTTCCGAGTATATGGAGGGCTGGTCGAGCATATATGTCACCAGGACGGTTCCGTCGTTCAGATTCCGATGAATTTGATGCTGTCCATGCGTAGCCTGCGTCGTTGTGATTCCGAATCTTCTTTCAAATTGTCAATCGGGTTAGTAACGAATAAGTTATGAATTTATTCGTTTTCCGTACTGCGATTTGGCCTAAATTGACTTTAGGCTTGTCAAATAGGACAATTAGAAATTCCATTATGGTCGTTATATTATTCTGGTGATTATGGGTTCTTGTTTGATGAAATCTGATGACAGGAGGTTTAGAAATTGCCTGCGGGCAAAACGTTATTCTGGCGAAATCTAATTAATTAGTTAAAGGTTAATTAATTAAATTAGGATTAAAATTGAGATTGAGGAATGTTGATTAGATACTACCTTGAGATTTGAGGAATTATGAGTTATGCTGAGATATTGAGGTTTAGTTGGTTGTGAGGCTCATAGATTGAGTATGATCCTTATGGATCCCTTTGGGTCTAGGTGTGACCCCTTTGATAAATAGAGGTTGATATATCTATTTATGCCTTTTTATAGGTCATGTTGTCCCTCCAGTGTAGAGGTGATCGTGGTTGAGTTTGTACGAGGTTGAGGTAAGTCCGTAGGACTTACTTAGCTACCATCCCTATATTGGGTGTTTGCATGAGTGGTGTGTGCTTTATATGTTTGCTATGATAGCATGAGTTGTCGTTTTTATCGACCTATGTTCTATTGACTGCCCCACTACGTGGCTGTGATAACCTTTCCCTTTCATCCCGCCGTGGAGTCTGGGAGGTTCTCTGATGTCAGGCCAGACTGGTTTACAGGAAGGGCGCAATCCACTCCCATATGGTACACGGATTGTGTGACCGATACTCGTATAGCTGGACATTGTACTCAGAGGCGGGGATGTATCGGTCCTCGTGTCACATACTTTCATCTATCTATATACATATACGGTTTTTGAGTGAAGGGTTATTATATAAAGATAATAAATGGGTAAATGTGTGATAGCATGCTGATGTGTTTATCTTCCATGATTGTGTTTGTGCTTATGCAATACCTTATATATGTATGGTTAGCTAACGGTTTCATACCGTGTTGTAGATGTTTACAGGTTAGGCGCTGCTGAGTGATTTGGCAGGGTGACAGGCCGAGGACTCTCGTACATTAGGTGGTTGGTTTGGGTTTGTTGTGTTCCCCTCCTTCGTGAGGATGTTCTTTTGTACCTCCTATGTGAGGATGTCGTTATATACTCGGCTATGTTGTTGTTTGCTTTGGGTTGTACAATTTATACTGTTTTATGTATTTGTTTTATATCTGTCAGTGCCATGTTGTAAGGTCCAGTGAACTTGTTGTCAGGCTAGGGTCAGGATCCATTGTGAGATCCTAGCCCAATGTGACATCCCGAGTCCCGCGGATTCGGGGTGTTACAGAAAGAACCTTAGAAAAATTAAGCTTGCTGTCAAACAAAGAAAGAGCTTAAAAATTCAGCTTGTTGTCAAAAAAAATTCAGCATGCTGTCAAACAAAAAAATTCATGCCTTTGCTATCAAACAACAATTCAAGTCTTACAATTACAATTTCATCTCCTTCTTGAAATTAAACAAAAAAAATCAGCTTGTTCTTTCATTCACCACAATTTCTTCTCTTAAAATTCAACGTGTTGTCAAACAAATCAGTTTGTTCTTTCATTTACCACAATCTGCAGTCAATTCATGTTTTGCTGTCACAGAACAATTCATGCCTTTCCTATCAAACAACAATTCATGCCTTTGCTATCAAACAACACTCGTTCTTTCACTCCAAAAGGCAAACATAGTACATTGTACACTTAATTCACTCATTCATGAAGTTACACAACATATAAAAATACCTCCTACAATTACAATAGCTAGGATAAAAATCCATGAGACAAAGCATATTCTTATTATCACTTTCTCTCTATACTTGTGTGCAAGATTTTCAGCCTTCAACATTGCATTATCCTCCATCAACCTCTTCAATTCAACACCTATGAACAATTTATTCTCCTTCAATTTTGCAACCTTCAACTCTAACCTCTCTTTATCTTCTTGTGCCTCAGAAAGCATTTTTTTGTAAAAGTCTTCATCCTTCTTCACCTCCCTAGTTGGTAAGATAACCATAGTCTCACTTGCACTTTTGTCAATCCATTGAAAGAATGTACAATCATCTTCCTATAAAATACATACAAAAAATTATTTTAAATAATCAACAAATGATTTAAACGTTCATTCTAACAAATGCTTTTAACAACAACAACATGATTTGAATTAAAATCACAACAAACTACATTATACCATCAAATACAAATAACAACCATAGCAATGGAAATCACACGTAGGTCACATTTCGGGACACCAACCTTCCAAAAAGGACAACGATAGAACCGTTTCCCTTGATTCAAGTTATCCTTGTGAACCGTCAACACTATCGTTGGTAAACTGTGGTGACAGAAAACCACTTCATTTCTTCGAGCCCCGTAACCTCTACTTGTACATGACTGAGCACTCATCTTCTCAAACCTATCAATTCAAAAAATAGAAAGAAAATAAAGAAAAGGCTACTGTTGGATTTGCTATTGTTAGACAAAATTGAATTAAGTTTGAGATTGAAGGAGAAAAGGCTAGGGTTCATATATCAAAGGGGGCAAACTGAGAGAGAGACATGATTAGGGAAGCGGATCTATTTTTTTTGGGTGATATTCATTAGAATGTGTTTTTGTTTTTATTTTCTAAATTCTTAATCCCCATTAACCTATTTAGTTTATTTTGTTTTTAAAAAATGCCAAATAATCATATTTTTTTGCAATCTCAGCATCCACCTAGCACAATTTTAACCAAATTAGTAAGGGTGCTACAAATTATAACGCCCCCCCCCAAAGTATGTGCTTTGTACCGCAATTTTGAAAGGTCGTGCTACCGACCGCAACCTTTACAAAGGTTGGGCTATTTATAGCATTTTTGCCTATAAAAAAATATTTTATTATAGGTTAAATTGACTTAAAACAAATTTTTTTATATGATCTAAAAAAAAGATTGTATAAAAATACGTATACTTTAAAAGATTTTTTTTACCCGCACCTTGTGTGAGGTTGTATTTTAATAAATTATAAATTTTAATATTTCATATGTATGGATTGATAGAAAGAAAAAATATAAATGAAAATTAGATGTAAACATAAAAAAAAACATGTATCAAATTAGTTTGATATTATCCGTGAGAAGATATAAATGAAAACTAGATGTAAATATAATAAATTATAAATTTTAACTACACGATCTTTTCTTCTAAAAAGATTTGGTTTTGATTTGTTTTAGTTTATTGTTGTTATTGGTAAAACATGCACCAAATTAGTTTGATATTATCCGTGATAATTAAAGATAAAGATATTTTAATATGTGAAACGAACTACACGATATATTATTCTAAAAAAAATTATTTTTATTTATTTTTTTTGAAGAAAAAAT